>PVKB01002922.1:0-223252 GCA_004027205.1 Ctenodactylus gundi
AAAAAATAAGGGCTTTCCAGACACATAAAAGCTAAGAGAATTCACAGCCAGGAAACTGCCTTGTACAAAATTTAAAAAGGAAACGATTCCAGTAAAAATGCAAATGTTGGTAAGTGAAGACAAACAGAAATGGTAATCACAAGGGTAAGTATGAATTTTTTCTTAAAGTAATAAGTAGTGAGCATTGTATAACACAGGTAGAAGAAAAATACATGACAAAAGAACAGAAGAGATAGAAAGTGAAAATATAGTTAGGTAATGATCTTATACCGGACATGAACTGGCATAATATTACTTGAAGTCAGACTATGATAAGATAAAGATGTATAAAATAAATCATTAAAATTACAAAGCAAAGACTTAAGAGCTAATAAACCAATGGAATAAAAATAATAAGTAAGTTAATCAAAAAGGGGAGGAAAAGAAGAACACAGAACAGATGGAACAAAAAGAAAACAAATGGTAAATTAATACATTTAAATCACTTTTCACATTAAATGTGACCCAACTCTAAACTGTCTATCCTAAATGCATTTTAAATCAATAACTCAATTAAAAATGGGCAAAGGGTTTGATTGACATTTCTCTGAATAAGATATAAAATGGATAATAACCACAGGAAAAAATACTCAATATCATCAGAAATTAAGGGAACACGAATCAAAACAACAGGTAGATGAACTACCTTCATGCCTACTAAAATGATGATTGGTGAGGGTAATAATGATAAATGATCAATAAATGTTAAAAAGGATATAAATCAGTTGTCCTGTAAAGGAATGTAAACAGCCACCACGGAAAACAGTATGGTGGTTTCCAAAAGGTTAAACACAGAAGAACAATATATGATTCAACAACTTCACTCCTAGGTTTGAATCCAAAAGAACTGAGAGCAAAAATTCAAACAGAAACAGAAACATATGTGAGAGTGTGTGAGTGTGTGTGTGTGTGTGTGTGTTCTTTTCATGGCAATATTGTTTGATATAGCTAAAAGGCAGAAACAGTTCATCTGTCCACCGACTGACAAACTGAGAAACCAAATGTGGTGCATGCAAAGTATGGAACATTAGTCATAAAATGGGAGGAAATTTAGAACCATGCTAGAATACAAATAGACCCGAGGACATCACGTTCAATGAAAGAAATCACAGAATGAGAAATCGTATACGAAATTCCACAGGAGCCAAATTCAGACACAAAGTATAACAGTGGTTACCAGAGATGAGGAAGAGTGGGGAAAGCCCATTATTGCTTAGTGGGTATAGGTTTTTGAGGCATGACGAAAAGCTTTGGGTACAGACAGTAGTTCTGGTTAAACAACACTGTGAATGTATTTAACACCAGCAAGCATATGAGTGGTTACAATTATAATATTATGTTATTTTGTTTTACCAGAGTAAAATTCTTTTTCAAAGATATAAACTTAATTTTTTTAAAAAGACAAAAACAGGCAAAAAGTAAATAAGCAAAAGTATGGTAGCAGGTGAATACTAATCATAATAAAACTGTAGTTGGCATATTAATGTTTTCCAGAAAATTGAAAACAAGGAAATTGCCTTTTCATTCCACAAGGACAAAATTATTACCATACTAATAAAAAGAAAAACCAGACCAATATCATAAACACAGATGCTAGATGTCAAAATGAAAGTTTGTAAGTTGACTACAACAATACATAAAAGGTAGTATTTCATAACAATGTGTGAAGGCAAATTGACTTGACAATTGGAAATCAATGCAACTCACTATATTAATAAACAAGCAAAAAGTGCATGACCCTCTCACAACCTGCAGAAGAAGCATTTCATAAATTCCCACCCAAATTTAGAGTAAAAACTCTCAGTTAATGAGGATGGACTCAATCATTTGGAGAAAGGGCACCTCTGAAAAGCCCACAACTGACATCATACTAGTTGGTAGGAGATCCCTCTGAGATCAACGTCATGGTTTGGATTTGGGATGTCCCCTAAACTCTCATGTGTCTGGAAGGTGGTTGGATTGTAGGGGTTAATTGCACCATGAATTAATCTATTGTTTTTCTGTGCTGTTAAGAGGTAGGGCCGGAGGACAGCCTGTTCAACAAATGGTGCTGGGAAAACCGGACATCCACATGTAGAAGAATGAATCTAGCTACACACCTATCACCATGCACCAAAATCAAATCAAAATGGATCAAAGACTTAGACATTAAAAATGAAACACTAAACCTTCTAGAAGACAAATTAGGCAAATTCCTAAAAGACATAGGGGTAGGCAAAGACTTTCTTGACAAGACACCAGGAGCGAAAGAAACTATCCCCATTACCAACAAATGGGATCTTGTCAAGCTAAAAAGTTTCTGCACAGCAAAGGAAACTATTAACATTGTAAAAAGACCACCAACAGAGTGGGAAAACATATTTACCACTAACCTCTCAGATAAGAAGCTTATAACTAGAATATACAAGGAGCTGAAGAAAAGTAAGCCTACCAAAATAAAGGATCCTCTTGAAAAGTGGGCAAAAGAAATGAGGAGGCTGTTCACTCAGGAAGAAGTACAAAGGGCCAATAGATACGTGAAAAGATGTTCAACATCTCTAGCCATAAGAGATGCAAATCAAAACAACGCTAAGATACCATCTCACTCCAGTGAGAATGGCCTATATCAACAAGTCAAGTAGTAATCAGTGCTGGCATGGCTGCAGGGAGAAAGGAACCCTCCTGCACTACTGGTGGGAATGTAAATTTGTACAACCCCTTTTGAAAGCAGTGTGGAGAGCTCTCAAAAGACTAGAAATAAATGTCCCCTTCGATCCAGCGACACCCCTCCTGGGAATATATCCAAAAGAGGTCAAAACAACACACAACAGAGATATTTGTATACCCATGTTCATAGCAGCACAACTAACAATAGCTAGAATATGGAAGTCGCCAAAATACCCATCAACAGGCCAGTGGATACACAAATTGTGGTGTTTATACACAATGGAATACTATGCATCAATAAAGTCCAACAATGTGGAGGCTTTTACAGGCAAATGGAAGAAACTTGAGAACATCATGCTTAGTGAAGTGAGTCAGAAGCAGAAGGTGAAACATTGAATGGTCTCTCTGATATGAGAGTCCCAGAGCACAACTCCTATGGAACTTAAAACGAAAAACAAAGTGAAATGGGGATCGGGTAGGGGAGGAGGGAGGGGAGGATAGAGGGAGGGATGAAAGGAGAGTGGAAAAGCCCTTGTCACCTTTACAAGATACATATGTGCATAAAAGGCTCAACTCCATTGTAAACCTTAAATTTTGCACGTATACATATCAATAGAAGGAGGAAAAAATACCGGTGATGGACCATAATAAAGAATCTGTTTGTTATTAAAAAAAAAAAAAAAGAGGTAGGGCCAGGTCAAAAGGGGCAGTCTACCATCCTCACTAGCTCCTGCTTCCTGTCTTGCTGTGCTGTGAACACCTTTTCTCCAGCTAGGCCCTCCACCATACCTTTCCCCCACTGCAGACTGCCCATGAATAGACTCAATGAGACCTTCCGGAACTGTGAGCTAAAATAAATCTTTCCTCCCTTACATTGTCCCAGTGACAAGAAACTAATTTAAGGACAAGAAAGGGACCTCCCACCTCATCTTCTGGTCCCCAGTAAGACAAGAAAAATAAATTAGGGAGAAAGGAAAAAAAAATGTTGTTATTTGAAGACAACATAACTGTCCAGGTAGAAAATTTATAAAAATTGAAAAAGCTACCCAAACAAGTGATTTTAGCAAGATTAGAGGAAACCAGAGGACTATATAACTATCAATTATACTTTTATACATAGGAATCAATGGATAATTGCAGTGAACAATTTCGAGTTGAACTTTTAAAACACCACCACTTATGAACACCTAAAACAAAGTTAAGGGATTTGCTTAGGAAAAATTTGACAAAATATATTTTTAAAAACACACACAGAAAATGAGAAAACATTACTCAGAGAAATTAAAGATGACTTCAGTAACAGAGAGGCCACTCTTGGTGGGAGTCCACGTTCACACAACCTTGTCAAGTAACTGGGAGCCCACGGGACTTAAGGACTTCCTCATAGGGGACTTAAGGACTTCCTCATAGGTGACGACCGACCGTATCCCCCTGGAACCTGCTTGCCAAGTGGAGATGGCAAAGCATCTGCTAACAGTTCTGGGGCAAATGTCATTAGCTTTGATTTGCACTTGCAGAGACTTCCTCCAAAGCAAAGGACTCCCTGGGCCCTAATTCCAGCTGGGCAGAACCTGTGCCTCCCTCAATACCATCAACACCTTGGGCTCTCGAGGAACAAACTGCAGAGCCTAGAACACCTGCTTTTCTTTATTTGGATGGACACTACCTGCGGGTACTCATATTCCACAGGGACAAGAAGAAGCAAAGACAACAGAGGAAGTGACTTCCTGAGAAAAACACGAAGGGGGTGACAAGCTTTGTTAATTTATGGTCTCGACAATTAAAATAGCATTCCTTACGAGGGTTAAGAGCATCTGAAAAGAAGGAAGCAGCTCCTTATGCGAACCTTGTGGGACAAGGCTCTGAACAGGATGTCCCTGGCTAAAGTCCAGGTTGGAAAAAAAAAAGTTTAGTTCCCTGTTAAAAATGGATCAAAATGGCATGTTTTAGGGGAAAAGAAACCATCAATTCACATAAATAAACCACACTCACATGGCTCACATGTCAGTGAGGATCAAATTAATTTCCACTCAGGAAGGAAACTTCGAGAACGTGCTCAGGCCACAACCCCATGACGGAGGACTACCTGGAATTCTTAAGGGGACCACTGCAGAGAAAACAAACATCCGAGGGTGAGAGCAAGAGTACTCACATTCCTCCACCCAACTGACCCATGGACGCATAGGTGTCTAGCATATTTCTAGCTACACAGAGATCTTCCTTGTCTCCCCGTCTTTTGCATGTACTGGTCTCACCTCTACTTTCTCTTCAAATTGCACCAGAAAAATGCCTGGGCATGGGCAGAGGGGGTGGGGTTTGGGGGCTGTAGGAATAGCACAATGGTTAGAGCACTTGTCTAGCAAGTTGAAGGTTCTGAGTTTGATTCCTCAGCTCCATAAGCTGGGTGTGGTGGTGCACCTGTAGTCCTAGCACTCAGGAGTCTGAGGCAGGAGGATTGCTATGAGTTTCAGGCCAGCCTGGGCTACACAGTGAGTTCAAGATCTGCGTGGACTACAGGATGAGACCTTGTCTCAAAAAAGAGGATTTTATTTTTAAGGCATGTGAACACAAGGACAAATAGAAAACAAGGAGCTGGAAGAACAAAGATTTGACACATCTGAGTCATCCTGAAAGCACAAGGCCGTGTGTACCCCAAGGAGACCAGAAGCACGGAACCCCAGAAGCCTTGGGAACTGAGTGCCAGGTTCTTCCCAGTGTGCTGAAGGCAATAAGGACTTCCAGATCCAGTCTTTTTCCAGCATGGCAGCTGGGTGACTACTCTTGCCCCCACAAGGAACAGCTGAATTCCCACAGTGAGATCTTGCACTTAGCGATGAGATAACATGGATAACAAGGAAACTGACTCAGTGTCTGCTACCGTCTGGATCTGGACCATGCCTCCAAGGCCCACATGGTCAAAGCTTGGTCTGTGGAGCAGTACTACTGTGTTTGGGTTCTTTCAAAGGCAGAATTTACAGATTTTATAATAAAAAGGGTCTTTTAGGAAGGCTTATAAATACAAGGATAGAGATAGGCCAAGATGGCTGCTCAGCCGTGAAGCAATCTCCCGTCTGGGACTGCAGAGCAGCCAGTGAGGTGAGAGTCGGCTGCAGATCTCAGCTGTTCGAAGAACAATGGCGAAGACTGGAGCCTGAAGATCAGCAACTGAAGAGCAGCGATGGGCAGCCAGGCACAAGGCACAACTGGAGTGAATCTGGGGTGAAGATCTGTGGCACGTAGCAAGTCGGTGTCCGCAGACAACTGCGAACGTGAGAGCTTTCCCAGAGGAAGAATCTGTGACCACCGTCCTTCTTCCTTTCATCATACTGTTGGAGTTCGAGTTGGGCCTCCCACATCTGGGTGCGCTTCCCTCATTGGCCAGCCCACAAGTCACTCACACTCTATCCCAGGCTGGCTCTCAATTCCCAAACTAGGTGTGGTTCCCAACTGCTAATCTAGGTGTGGTTCATGGTTCCCTCAAATTGACCTAATCTCTTCAACAGTCCTCTCTTCAACAGTCCTACGGGGAGGCACTGAAGCCTTTGGGAGGTGAGGTCTGGTGAGAGGTCTTCAGGTCATTGGCGGCGTGCCCATGCAGGGGACTGTGGGACACTGGTTTCTCCCCAACTCTCCCACCTGTGCTCATCTGCCATGACGTGAGCAGCTTCCTTTGTCACTCTGCCACTCACTGCTGCTGTGAGATGTTATCTAGACTTTGATTTCCCTAGCTGTCACCTGAAACCTGCCCAACTGGGAGACAAAATTAAGCCTCTTATTGTTCAATACCTCAGGTATTTTGTTACCACAACAGAAAACTGACTACAACAGCATTTTACACAGCAAGATTTCTATCTCCTTCCTCAGCCTCTTCCCTTCTAGATCCCAGAATTCTGCGACCTCTCTGGAGAACTTGACGAGCCCAGCAGAAGCAACACACAGATACAGGCATCTTTGGGGTCCCCAGGGAATGTTCTATGCCTTCTTCCTGCAGGATACCCACCAGTCTGCCAGTGCTAACCACACCCACTTCCCATCATATCTCCAAGGTCTCATCTTAAATATAAATTGGAAGCCAAGGAGCATCCAGCACAGTAAGTTAAAAATATGTTTGCAGAAGTCTGGGGAGATAAAAAAAACAAGGGAATCTTCCAGAAATTAGAACAAAAGGGCAGAAAGGAAAAATGAAAGATAGAAGATAACCAGGTAAGAGGATCTGGCCAAGAACTTGAAAGCACAACTGAAGGACACTTTGGGAAGGGAGAGCAGCATGGGGAAAGGACCCTTGCAGTAGTATTTTTAACACAACAGAGGAAAGCCCAGTAAACACTGACATCTGCCTATCATCTGAGATAAGCAAAGAGACAAACTTTTATTTTAAATACGGCACTTTCAAAATATGGCCCATTAGCAGCTGGTTAGAGTGAAGCGAATACAGACAAGGAAGAGAAGACCCCTGGGCTACCCCCTAAAAGCCAACTCCTGGGTGACTTTGTGTGCTTAAGCAGACCTGCCCGCTTGTAGATGGGGTGAGAAGATGGAGTGAGGAACGAGCTACCTCACCACTATCATGTTTCCTGAGACAGGTGAGGTGGACAGCAGCCAGGGAAAATCCTATTCATCCATGAAGGAATAAGTCTTTGCCCTCTGCATGTTGGGAAATACCCCTCATCAGCCTCATCTGTTTTTTTTTTTCCTTAGAAAATGGACCTGAAGGACAGGGGCTTCCTCCCTTGTTACACCCCCACCACTCATCTTTGCACTATGACCACCCAGGTCCAGCACCACAGGGCATCAGCCCCACCAAAGGGTGGGAGAGGTGGTACTACACAAAAACAACCCCAGAAGCAACAGGTAGAGGAAAGCACCGGGTGATGCGGGTAGGAAATCATGCAACAAAGGCACCCATGTGTGGGGTAACAGGGATGCTGGAATCTTCCATGTATAAAGCAATGTTCAACACTTTACACATCAATGGAACTGGCTTGAACAAGAAGACACAGGTGTGGGGATGTACACCCATAACCTCATGCCTAGACACCACCAGACCCTCCCAGAATTTTAGAACAGTGGCCTCCAGCCATTCTTGACACCATAGACCACTTCAGTTGAAGAGCATTCTCCCAAAGTTCTGGGGAGAGGTGTCCCTGTTACGCAGTGAGTGTTAGAGGACAGCCTTGAAATGGCGAGCCGCAGCAGGAGGGGAGCGGGGAGCAAAGTCCCGCCTCCTGTCAGATCGGCAGCAGCAGCATCAGAACCCGACAGAAGGTGGCACTTACTCCCTGCCCACCTCCTGCTGGCTGCTCATTTGTCCCATAAGTCTGGCCCTTCTAAGGCCCCAGACTGGTACCAATCCACAACTTGGGGGTTGGGAACCTCTTCTTTAGAACATGTACTCAGACTCTAGGAATCTATGGCAGAGTGAGGGAGCAAAGAGACTTGTGTCTGAGAACAGCCTCTACCCTCAAGGGTTACTGTGTGTTGCCTCCGTTAGACATCATGGGTGGCCCAGCCTCACATATGGCCCTGCAGCACCCTGATCAGGTGTCCCCTCCATACAGGTTGTTATGAGGACAGGAATTTTTCCTCACTGTATAGGAAATAAATCTGCCTCCTGCTATTCCAAGGTGCTGCCTCCGCATCTCCCTGGGGGTTGAGGGCCTTTCCTTGCCACAAGAGAGCCGTTCCCTGAAATCTGCCCCTTTCCAGGCTCCTGTGTCCATAAGCAGCCTCAGGTAGCCTGCAGGGAGAAGACTCTCCTTGAAGCTCCCTCATTTCTACACACTGGAGAAGACAGGCAGCAGCTATCTCTGTTCCAGACAATCTTTTCAAGGATGTCTTTATGGCTAACAGCCTTGGAGATGAATTAATTTCCTGGGGCCGCCACAAAGTGCTATAAAGTGGAATTGGAGCAAAAAACAGCAGAAATTGACTCTCCCACACAGTTCTAGAGGTCAAAAATCCGAAATTAAGATGCTGGCAGGACAGGTTCCTCACCAGGCCTCATCTCCCTTCCACAGGGAATCCCAGCCTTTTTCAAGGCCATGAACAGGAGGTACCATCTTGTCCTATGTCTGTATCCCCTTTCTAATAGGATACTTATTATTGGGTTAGGGCTCGTCCTAATCATTTATCTTACCTGAGTTGTCTGCAAAGACCCTCTCTCCAAATACAGTCCCATGGCAGGCACCAGAGAACTGAAATTCAGCACCTTTTCTGGAAGGTTGGGGGTGGGTGTACAACCAATAACAGAAATAATGATGTGTCTCCCTGGAGCAGAAGGCAAACATGTTTATTGCTCATAGAAAATATTGTTTTCCTGAGCTCAAGGGCTGCTCTTCCATGATATAGCTGTCTTCCTTGTATAGTTGCTAGAACAGAACACCTGACAGCCACAACTTAAGTGAGGAAAGGATTATTTCAGCTCACAGTTTCAGAAGGTCTTAGCCCATGCATGAGCAGCTGGTAGAAGGGGCTGGTGGAAGTCTAGTCAGACAACGTTCACGGCGTGGTGGAATAGGAAACTGAGACAAAGAGCAGAGCTAGCATACATCCTTCTGGGCCACGCCCCAAGTGATCTGCCCCTTCTGAGCAGGCCCCACCTCTTAATAGCACAGGAAATCAATAGATTAACCCCATGATTGAGTCACCTTCTGAGCATGAGGCTTTTGAAGGACATTCCAGATTAAAACCATAACGATAGCCTACTGTGTGTAGCACCCCTCACCTTCACCCCCACTTTGCCCTGAGCTAAGCAGAGAGACACAAAAATGCTGCTGCCTGCCTGTGGCTATGGCTGTGACTCACACACTATCTTCCATCCCTGGCCTGGGAGTCTCATGTCTCCGTGAAAACTGAGGCAGGTTGCTTTGTCATCTGCTGTTGGGTAAACTGCAGATTTTGCCCACCTCTGGACAAGCTGAGGTGACGAGGCTGGAGCACCAACATGGCTTTCCAGAAGAGGCAGGAAGAGGCTTCACCGGCTGGGCTCAGGTGCTAATGTTCTCACCTAAGTAATGAGCTGGGAAGGGGGCGGGAGCAAGGGCCGATGGCGCTATCAGGGAAGGCTTAAGGCTGCTCAATGAGAGACAGGGCTGAACCAGGAAACTCACGCGGGGAGAGTGGACAGAGAAAGGCGAGGATCAGGATGAAGGTGGTTCCAGCTATAGTTATAGAGCTGGAGAACAGCATCAGTAGGAAGAGCTGTGACTTGACACAGAGCTCAGAGTATACTATAAACAGCAGGCACTCATGTGGCTGAGCCCACAGCCACCGCCACGTGGCCAGAGACTGACTGCACAAGCTCAGAACCGCTCCCTCCCTCTGCTCCTCATGTCCTCACTGCCCTCCACTCAGACCTCAGGTGTGTCTGCAGACAGAGATGCTTAGGGGGATGGGCCAATGTGGACCTAGGCTCACCAGGTGTGGGGATTCCACGGAGAAGAACCACCCCAGTGTTCAGGTCTCTGTTGAATATACATGCCCAAGTCACAACCTGACCTCATGACAGAGATGGTGCCTGGGCCCAGGCAATGGAGTACAAAGAAAAGGAAGGAAATTAATGGGACCAGATGGGTGGAGACCTATGAACCATATCCATGCATGTTTTTTTGTGGCTCTGTCGTCTGGAAGTAAGCCAAGATCTGACATATGCTATGCTTGAGACTTGCTCACGTCACATCTGCACCAAAAGACTCTCTTAATGGGAATCTAATTGTGGCCCTGTGACCTGTGTCATATCTCTTTGGTCACTAGTTTGGTGAAGGGAGACAGCTTGTTCCATGGCATTGGGACTTGCCTTTTCTGTGACAGTTCCCAGATACTCATTTGTCATTGCGCTGTCTCCAAAACTGAGTGTTACACCCAAGGAGGCCTTGTGACTTCCATGTCTGATGCTTGGGCTTGGAGGCAGACCAGCTGTGATTCTCTGGACAGCAAGGCGGGAGAGGCCCAACATCTTTGTCAAATGGGCACAATCAAGTCCACAAGGCAGCCACACTGAACTCTGGAGCAACTTCTCTTTCCACAGGGAAGGGGCTTTCTCTCCCTTTGGGGAAACAAAATCCTTCTACCCATTACTGAAGCAGCTCACCGGCCCAAGGGGGCCCTTGACTTAATTTCCCCTCAAATGCCTTGGAATGGTTTGTAGATAAGCAAGTGGTACCCACCAGGCACTGAGGCTGTGTGACTCTGAGGAGGTGAAAGGGACATGACATGGTTACACAGTACAGCGGGCAGGCTGGGAGCTGGGCCTCCCCTGATGCTCTTCACTGTACTTACTGAATCATAGGTGACACTGGCAATGGCTGGCTAGTTAGTTAGCCATGTGTGCATCACTGCAGAGCAGGCAGATGAAAGGCATTGCTATTTGGGGATGCACATTGTACACATAAGTGGTGGTGATAACTGAACAGTCTGGACTGGCACATGGCTACCCGTGCAAGGAGACTATCTATTCTCTGAGAAGACTGATAACTGGGATCAGACTCTTCATGCGCCTATACTGCCCCCAGGCTACCACCACTGCCTGGACCTATGACAGACTTCAGTGCGGAACTCTGCCCTTTGGTGAGTACAGCAGAAAACCACTGCTATGTACCTCACCTGTGACTCCTGCCTGGACTGACCTTGGTTCTTATGTGAGGGTGGGCCTAGCACTCTTTCCCCTCCTGGAAGATTAGCCACATAGACATTTTCTGTCCCTCCTTCGGTAGCTCCTCACTGCTGACACTTTCCTAGATGCAGTAATGTTGCTCCCATGCCTTTATCCAGCTCTGGCCAAACATCATGGCTCGAAAATCTGCCCCAGGCCATGTCTTCAGCTTTTCAAGTGATGTACCCTCTGACAAAGTTGTGCCTTTCATCAAAGAGGCCGTCAGACAGTGGAATAACCACCATCACATGGGACATACTGTGCACACACCTGCTACCCACAGGTGCTGACTGCTGGAGCGGCTGCCACAAAAATTGACCCTCACTCTTCCTGGTGATCATTCGAGGTGGCTTGTCCCCAGGAAGAGACCATCTCCTCTAGGCTATATCATGAATAATAGCCAGGAGAAGGGGCCTGGAAGATTCACCTATAATCCTCAGTCAGCTGCCTGCACTCTCTCGTTGACTGAGTTGCAAAGATGACAGAGGCCTGGTGTGACCATTGGAGAGATTATGTCAATTTGAGGCAATCAGGAACCACACCTGGATTAGGATTCGCGAACCATGCCTACTTTGAGAACTGAGAACCAGCCTGGATTAGACTGTGAGTGATTTGTGGGCCAGCGAATGAGAGAAAAACGGGGGCACAACTGGAAATCCTATAAAAGGAAATAAAAAGATTGTTATAGCTTCTTCCTCTGGGAAGTCTCTCGCCTTCGCAACTGTCTAAGGATGCCAACTTGCTACATGCCACAGATCTTCATCACAGATCTGCTCCAGTCTTGACTTGTGCGTGTCTGCCCATTGCTGATCTTCAGTCTCTGGTCTTCACCATTGTTCTCTGAACAACAGAGATCTGTAGCAGACTCTCACTGGCTGTCCTGCAGAACCGGACAGGTTTTCTACTTCGCAGCTGAGCGGTCACTGAACAATCCAGCTCTTGCAAGTGCAGGTCGCCATCTTGAACTAAATTTATCCTCGGATTTGTAAGCCTTACAAATAGATCCTTTTAAAAAATAATTTCTGTAAAGTCTGTCTTTTGAAAGAATCCAAATTCATACACCTGGTGAGTGCCTTGCTCACCACATCCTTCTGCGGTGGCCCATACAGGACAGAACAGAGACTTTGTAGGCCTTTAAGACTCACAAAATGCCCGCGTCCCTCTGGCACCTGACCTTTCAGAATGAAAAATCGGGGTACAAGAGGATATGGTTGGGAAAAGGTTGAAGTTGCAGCTACTGTAATGAGATATCAATTCTGTGGCCCTGAGGAAAGAGCTAACCGAAGAGCAGCATCAAAAGAAGAAAGGGACACTGGCAATCCCTTGTTTCTCTCAGGGTCACTCCTGAAGCATTCTCTCACAACAGAAATACCCTCTCCTACACTGTATATTGCAAGTACTCTAAATTCATCTGCCGGGTCTTCCACTCTTTGCCATGTACCTGATCAGCACTTGATGGATGACCCTTTACCCAGTTCCTATCACGGAGTCCCTAAGAACCACGGGGATGATTCCACTCCTGTTCCTTCCACATAGGATTGGCAGTGACCCATGTGGTGCCCCTTCAGCACCCCCTTCTGAGGTCTCCCCCTACTTCTCTCACTGTCAGCCTGCTGCTCTGTGGTATGGACCACCGACACCAGGCATGGCCACACTGCCCCCTCAGGCTGTGCCCCAGAATCAAGGACTGACTACTTGACTCCACAGAACCAGAAACCTTGAAGTCTAAGAGCCACCCAGGAGGCCATGTTGGAGACACTGACAACCTCTGTCCCCTACTGTTGAAAGTCCCACCTGAGGGTACCAACCATGCAAACACCTCTGGTTCTCCAGGGGTACCACATATACCCCAGGACTCTACTTTCATGGAAAGAGGTGCTAACATGCATTTCTCCTGAGAACCCAGGTGCTTGCCCCAAGGGTTGTCATAAGTCACCTTCCTGTGGCTAAGCTAACATCTCCTGCATGTTACAGAGCTCTCAGGGACTGTGGCGCTCTCTCCAAAATGAGCCAATCCTCCAACACTCACCGAGTTCTTGGAGGCTTCCCAGGCTCATTATTTTCAGTAAGACTCCAAGCAGTTATCAGTTATCAATAGGAGACATCTAATCAGAAGAGGTGCTCGGAAATGTGGTCCCCTACTGAGATGAAATGATCAAAGTCATTCCTTTGCCCTGGCAGAGATCAAAGCGGCCTCAACTCACTGTTCAGAGTCACCATGGGTGACAAAATTGCCCTTGAGGCCTTCCTGGCAATTCAAAGTCCATGTCATTGTCAACCCATTCTGTTGCATCTGGAGTAACACCTTCAGCCACTTGGAAAGGTCAGGTGGAAACTTAAGGAGAAAGAAGTTTGGTTTCTAGGGAAACCAGAGGATTTATGGGATTTGCTCAGCTGGCTGGATCCAGAAGCTTGGGGGTCATAATTGAGGACAAGGCTGCAATATGAGAAAAAAGAAGATAAATTTGTTCCCAATTGTGTCAGATTGATGAGTGTAGCCAACAGAATAGCAGCTCAGAGTAAAATGTGCAGGAGGTGTGAGATGGGAGGGATGTGAACGCGTCAGTCTCTCACATGTCTTTTATGACGACAATGCACAGACTGGAGAGCCAGTGCAGGGTGGTGGCCTTTCATCAGTCCCTCACGATGCACACTGTGAGCACAGGTGCCAGCTGCCTGCTCCGGACCATGTTCTTGAGTATGTTGCAGGGACAGCCTCCTTGAAAGGCAGAGATAGTGTCTCTCTAGACAGAAGGGCAGGTGTGCCTGTAGCTTACTGTAAAAGACATGATTCCCCAAGCTGTTCTCCTCCCACGTGGCCGGCCCTCTTGGTGCCACCCTGTGAGCTGAGCCAGTGCTCTGCCCACTGGTGACGTAAATCACAAGCTCATTTTTACTTCTGGTCAACAAGTTCCGTGTATCTGACTGACATTCTGACACTGCAGCAGGCGGGGTGACTCTTATACCCCTCTCACACCATCCATTGGCCCAATGACAAATTGAGGCTCTGCCTCTACATCTCCCTCTTTCCAAACCCACATCCCAGCCATTCCTGAAACCTAGAGATTCTGCTTCCCTAATCTCCCTCCACTCCTGCCCACTCCCCCTCATGAGCCCTATCACCGTTGCCCCATCACCAAGGACTGTTGTGACAGCTCAATCACTGTCCTGCCAAACTGGCTCAGCCCAGTCCCAACCTGTCTGACAGTGTCACCTTAAATCCTTCAGTAGCCTGCGAGCCAGACTTTGTGTGACAATGGCCAGTGTCTTCAGGAAAATAAGAACTTGCAGATAAGTGTGCATCAGCCCTGTGCTGCATCCAACGGCGTGCTCAACTGCCCACCAACACAGCTGACACCCGTCATCAGTAACAGTGACTGGGGGCCCTGCTGTTTGCACATGTGATCTTACTGAATCCAGAGGACACTGCACAGGCAGGTGTTCATTCTCCTGCCTCTGACGTGGTAAGGAAATACACACACAGCAAGGCCACACTGCTTCCTAAGATCACACAACCACTGGTCCCTGGTGGCAGCACTGTATCTGGTGTCAGACTTCACAGAGCACGTGATAAACTAACACACTACAGCTGTACCAGGGCTCAGAGAAGATGCCCCCCAAACACGGCATTCTCAGCATGTGAAACGTCTGCCCTAAAGGAAAAGCTTGTGTTGCTTCTGCACACCAAGACAGGAACAGCCTCTCTGCAATCTCTCTATCTACATAAGGGCAGGGGGGCACTGAACTGTGACCCTCACCTGATTCCCACTTTCCACCTCAGTTAGTACAGAGGACTGATGCACTGTATCTTGTCTCAGTCACTTTCTTATTGCTGGGACACAATACCTAGCACTCACAACTAAGACGACAGAAGAGGTTTATTTTAGCTCAATATTTCATGGGTCTCAGTCCATTCATGGCAGCCAGCAATGATGGAGAGCCTTGGTAGGGGCCTACCAGGAAACAAGGTGTTCATAACATGGTGGCATGGCGAGACGGGACGCTTAATGAGTGACTAAGGGTGGAGCTAGTGCAACCCTTCCAGGCCATGTCTCAGTGATCCGCCCCTTCCCAGTCAAGCACCAGTGATTCACCCCTTTTGATCACAGCTCACCTCTTAACAGCACAGAAAATCAGTGAATTAGCTCCATGACTAAACCACTTTCCTTAATCTAGCACCTTCGACTGCTCAGACACACTACCACGCTGAATCACTTTCCAAATATGAGCTGTTGGGGGACATTCCAGATCCAAACTATAACACACCTAGACAGCATTCTCATAGCTGAACTCTGTCTCTAGGACAATACACAATTTCTCAACATGGTTGCATTCGCATACTCCCTCATGTCTACAAGAAAAGCAATATAGAAGTATCTGGACAATGCTAGGCTGAGAAATCACACCCTGGTGACTGTCCACATTTGCATAGTTAGAAATCTATTCCGGGGAACCTGTAGAGGGTGGAGAGACTATTTCTCTTTCCCACAACCACTGCCTCCCACTTACTCGTCTGTACTGACCAGGCGTGCGGGGAAGCAACAGTGGTCCTTCTCCCAGGAGTGGGGTCTGGTTCCCCAAGTCCTTGGGTCTGGGATGGTCCCTCCCACTGTTCTTGCCCTGACCTATGAGTGGCAGCAGAAACAAAGGCAGAGCCCTTAAGAGCTCCAGAGCCTCAGTTTTTGATTCTTAGGAGCTTCCTCCTCTCTAAGACAGCTTTCAGGTGATATAGACCCACCCACCCGAGACTACCATGACCTCAGGAAATTCAGGACGGTGGGGGACGCATAGCATCTGGGTGGCCCAGAAAGTGACAGCAGCCAGAGTTCCAGATCCACAGAAGAGGAGCAAGTGGAACGGTGGCTGCTGAGTCCTTCTATAGATTATTCTGTTGCAGTGGGTGACAGGGGCCACTTAGGTTCTGGGACCCCAAGAACCCAGCAGGAGTAGCCACTGGCATCACTCTTAAGAGACGAGACTGCTCATTGCTGAGTAGCCCCGGGACTTCAACCACCGGTCTCAGGAAAGCTGCTTTGGGCCCACCAGGACCCAGGCTTCAGAGCTCCTCAAGCCTCTCACAGAAGCAGAAAGAATTGCTCCCCACAGACCATTGCTCTCCCCGGGGTTTCCAGTCATGACCTGCAGAATGCTGCCCTTCTAGGGAGGAGACTCTGTGCAAGGTGATGGCAACAACACAGCGGACAGTCACAGCTGACATATCAAAAAGCGCAGGTATGTGGAAAACCTAGACAGAAATAACCAGGCTGCACAAATCACCTTGGCAACCAGGTACAGCAATAAGAAAACACCACTGTAACTCCAAGTTACGATGACACAAAAGGGGGCCCCATCTAAGGCCTTGCCTGAGATCAGATCTTCATCCACTTTGGATTCTCACTAACCCTCAGCTGCAGGACAGCCCATGGCATTCGCTATGTAAAATAACCAACCTCTAGTGAGCTCGGGCCATCTGCTCCATCAGCACTCTGACCCTGTCTCCAGCAGGAGTGACTAGTCAAGGGGCAAGCTGAGGCAAGCAGGAGCAAACCCTGAGAACACGGCCGGCATAGCCCCCGTGCCACAGCCTCCAGCAGCTCCCACCCAGACGAAGTCTGAGCCCGGGCGGGTGCCTATCCAGAACAGCAGCAAATACCAAGGTCCAGCAGTGGTGAAAGGACAGAAAGTTGGTGCCATCCGGTCTCCTGAAAGACTGGATTTCTAGACAGGTGTATCACCCTTGTCTTAGTTCCTTGTTCCTTGCTGTGACTCAATACCCGACATCCACAAATTTGGGGAGGAAAGGTTTATTTTAGCTCACAGTTTCAGAAGGTCACAGTCCATTCAGGGGTGACCAGGAGCAATCAAAGTACATGGCAGAGGCAGAGGTGGAGGCAGCTTCTCATGACATCACAAACAGGCAGACAAGGGAGATTAGTTGAGACCAGTCCTAGTCCTCCAAGGAAGGCAGGTGCAGCTTCTAGATCCTTCCAAGTCTCAGCCCAGTGATCGGCCCCTCCTGGATCCAGGTGTGGAACGTGTGGCTGCAACACACCGTTAATCCTAACTTACACACCTGTAATCCACCCCTCCAGACTAGGCCCCAGTCTACCAAGAGCACATAGTTCCATAGACAATCCAAAACATTTAAATACATGAGACTTTTGGGGGACATTCCAGAGCCAAACCACAATAACCCTTCTCCACCGAAACCATCAACCATTATTTCCCAAGACTCCACTGATTGTAGGTTCTTGTTCCAAGCCCCTCCTAATCACACCTGGCCTTCCTGGAGTTTGCCATCAGGAAGTATATGATGCTTCCGGTATCACTGTGTTTCCCTCTGTCATTGGGTGGACATCCTCCAGAAAAAGAGATAAGGACCTCAACTCCCCCGACGCACAGAACAGGTTGTATGTTCCTGGATCACGTCACAGAAAGAGAGAGAGAGAGAGAGAGAGAGAGAGAGAGAGAGAGAGAGAGAGAGAGAGAGAGAGAGAGTATTTATTTATATTTGAGGGCTTGTCAGTAAAAGCCATAGAAAGGGTTAATAAAATTATCATACACAACCAGGGAAAATAGAGTAGCAGCCCCCAAGAGACAGGCATGCTGTCAGGCACTGTGCTGCACACCTATGACCCTAGCACTACGGGAGGTTGAGGCAGGAGGACTACAAATTCAAGCCAAGGCTGGGAAGCACAGTAACTTGGCAAGACTGCCTCAAAATAAAAACCAAAATGGGCTGGGGGATGCATCTCTGTTGCAAATGCCCTGTTCAATCTTCAGCACCACAGAAACAGAGGCAGACCGATCTGAGACAGAGATGACACAGACAGACAAAAAGAAAGAGAGAGAGGCAGAGGTAATGATCCAGGACCAGGTGCACTTATATGGAGTTTGGGGAGTACAAATTTGTGGAATCTGTGCGTCACAGAAATCGTGGGCTCAATTTACAGAAGAAAGATGATGGCCCATTCTATAGTTGAAACAGCCTATTTTATTTAAAAAATGGAGGACGGTCCTAACTATTATTATATTTTTTGAGACTTAAAAATTCAGAAATAAGCAAGACGGGAGAAAAGACAAATTGTAACTTTGGGTAAATCTGAGTGTGTCCTTATGCTATAGGGTTTCTTTTTTTTTTTAATTACGGTTTTGTCTCCTTCTTACCTCTGGCCATTTCCTCCATCCTACCTCACTAAGCGCGGGCATGCCATTCCAAGTCCGGTGCATTACCCCTGTCTTGCTGCTGCTGCAAGATGTTCAATCAGAATGTGCACAACTGATGGACCCCATGCTGCCACTGTCTCAACTGTACATAGCAGCCACCAATTCTGATGAGGTGAGTTAACACATCCAAGGCTGCACACAACCAGTTCTTGGACGCAGTCTTGGAATCCTGAGTTCCTTCCCTGCCCCCACGGGCCTTGCATGGTAGACCCTCCTCTTCTCGGGGGACCTCAGGGAGGAAGGAGAAACTCTAGGCTAAGGCAAGGGCTCCCCAAACCAGGTTTCAAAGCAAGAGTCCCCAGGGCCTAGGGGAGAAGTTTGCTGCTCAGTGCTAGGGTGAGAGGGGACATGGCTCAGTGCTGCCTCAGCAGGGTGGGAAGAGGTCGCCTGGCTCTCCCAGCATTGGCCCCAGCTGCAAAGATGCCCCAAGTCACCCACACTAAGTCCACCAACCATGTGCATCCAGGTGCAGCCCCTATAGGCTACAAGCCCTTAGCTGGAAAAGGACACGACAGGTGAGGCAGGTTCTTGCTCCCAGAGCTGTCTGTAAGTTGTCTAGGCACAGAAACTGAAGCTGCCACATCTCTGCTCCAAGCTTCTGTCCAAGATGTCCTATGACCGAAGAAGACAGCCCCCAAAACTCTATTCATTTTGACACTAGACTTATGACAGTGCTGCCTGTCTGGAAGCCATGTGCTAACACATCACACACATCTGCCTCTCTGTGTCATAATTCACATCTGTGCTGCCTGTGCCTAGTTGCTGGTTGAAATCTGGTCTCCAGAGAGAGAATGGAGCAAGGTAACACTATCATGTGTCAAGCCTTCCCTACTCTAAGCAGAAAGACCTGGACCTGACCCCAAGTGTGTATGGTAGAGTTCCACTGTCAGGCAGGTACTTTGACATTAGTGGGCCTAAGGAACAGAGAGGAAGTCCAAAATACCACAGTTAAGTAAAGGAACAAAGAACTCAATATATATCTTTATATCACTGAGTCTCAGACCCATAGTGATCCTAGAGAGCAACAATGACATTTTAGGGTTACACACGATGCACCTTCCTTCCAACAACTGGCCACCTGGCCACATGTTTACAGAACAAGGCATCCAGCATTCTCAGTTGCCATGCCCAGACAGCCAAGGCCTCTATGTCTAAAACAACGTATCTACTGTCCTTGTTCATCACAGGATACAGTGTGATGATACCAGAAAAAGACCCTCCTGCCTTGGGCAGGGACCTAGTTTACATTAATAACTTAATTCTCCTAAGTTTTTTCCCAAGTTTCCTACATAATTAAGGCCTCTGAGGAACACTGACTCCTACAAAGAGTACATTATTAGTGAAATCAAAATCCCAAAGTAACCACTGAGGAAAAAGTCAATAAACAGTGGCAATCTCTGTAGTTTCCCTGAATCCCGGGAATATCTTGTATGTGCACAAAAAGATCTTCAGACTCAGAGCAGATGCTTAGGTGGCACTGCCCACTGTCATGCTTGAAGGTGTAACCCCTTCTAGAGCCACTCTACAATAATTTCTTCTTATACCTCTATGTGGTCATCTATGTGTTTTGATTGAATTCTTCCATTAAAGGGCACAGAACCAAGGAGAGTGAGGGGCTGGCTCCTCATCGTGTCAGGACCTGGCTGAGGGGAAAATGACTTAGTCAACACAGGTTCACACTTTCTGCTTCAGTCATTACCAGGGCGTTCACTTACAAATGCAAACTGCAGGAGAATCTATATTCATTAAAGCTTTCTTGTTCCTAGAGATTTTGCCAAGCTATCAGGAGACTATTAGCTAATGTAGGTGACAGAAAAAATAAGACCAAGAGAAAGCAATCACATCTGCTTAATCAAATCATTTGCAGCAACCTGAGGACATACTGAGGTGTCTTTGCAAAGTCTGACAGCAACGAAGGGGAAGCATCTCTTGTCAAAGGTAAGCATCCAATTAAAACAGAAGTTAAGGTGCAGCTTAACTGTAAGTCTACAAAACCAAACCTGCATACCTAGAAAGCACTTGGAGCCTTGTCCACCCCATGGCCCACAGGCCACATGTAGCCCAGGACACCTCTGAAAGAACCCCAACACAAATTCGTAAACTTTCTTAAAACATTATGAGACTTTTGGACATATTTTTGTAATTCAGTTGTGTTAATTATACTAGCTATGGGGCTCAAGACATTCCCTCTTCACTCAGGGGAGCCCAGGAGAGCCACAAGGTTGGATACCCACACACTAGGGGACAGAAGGAACAGTCTTTTTTTTTTTCTTTTACTGGCCATCACCTTGTTAGGTACAAGAGAGACAATTGGTTCTAAGGCAGTGCCTAGGCTCTAGGAACTGCACTGTGACAGCTAGACTGCTGTACCATGTCATGATCTACCCAGACTCAGAACAGTGGTGTCTCTCAACAGGAATAAGCTGGCCGTTGAAGAACTCCAGCCCACAGATTCTGTGGCCACTGCAACGTAGCCTTGTAGCAATTCCAAGTCAAAAAGGACTTTTTCCTTTGGCTGGACACACCTGTATTCTGGCCTTACCTATAGTCAGCAGTACTCTACCATGTCTCAGGCTGGACCACAGCGGGACATTTGACCTCCTCAAGACCCTACACTGGAACTGAGGCTGGGAAAGAGCCACAATTTCCCCAACAGCAAATTGTTGTGGTGTGACAGACAGGACCAGAGTTTCCATCCCATTGTCACCTGCTCCGTGCCAGGAATTTCTGGCCTCTCCAGGTCCCTCATTTCCTAGGGACATCATAACAATGCCACACAGCCAGGAGGGTCACACCATAGGCACATAGTCTCACGACCTCAAAGCCAGAGGTTCAGGTGCACATGTCAGCAGGATGGGCTTCCTCTGGAAGGGAAGGCTGCTCCAGCCTCCTCTCTTTGGTTTACAGATGATGTCCTCCTCTTCACATGTAGTTTCCATGTCTTCACATGGTTCCTCTATATGTCCATGTCCTGATCTCCTCTTATAAGCCTTATTGGTTTAGAGCCCAGTCTCACAACCTCATTTGATCACCTATTTATAAACCCCATCTCTAAGTAATAATAAATGTAAACTCTAAAGGACACAGTTCAAGTCACTATGGAGCCATCAGCCGGAATGACTGGGCTGAGAACAAGATTGTCTGGTTTAACTAGAAAATGGCAGCACAGAGAGACTCCGAGGCCTTACCAATGCCAAACGTGTCACCACCAATTCTAGGATGGAGTAAACAAGGTAGACACCAGGTAACTCAAAGGATAAGTTTTGCATTCCTAGTAGCCACTGAGTCCACCTTTAAGGATGCTTGACCTAATGGGACTCTCAGGTGCCTCTAAGTGGTGGACAACTGCTAGAGTCAAAGTAACCAACTGACCCAGCATCCACACTAGGGGTGCAACTGAGAAGTACAAGCTGGATGTTTGTGAGAAGGAACATTAGCATCAGCTTCAGCCTCCGCCATCCAGTGTATCCCAGACCCCAGGTCTATATTTAAGTCACCTGATGTGTTTTAGCTCAAATATCATTTTTAAAAAGAAAAATCAAAATCAACACACGTAGCCCAACATAACTGGCTGATCCAAGAAGCAGACCCAATGGGAGATTCAGAGGGTACAGAACTCCAGCAACTAACACAGGTAAAATGTTACACATGTGTGTGAAGGATTGATGCAAAGACCATCAGGTATCTTCAGATCCAACCTGGGATGTCAAAAAGAACCGTGTCATCAAGTTAGGGAGAAGCTGGACACAAATTTTCTTAAAAATTATCTTTACAGATCCAATCTGTAGAGAGTGAGTGAGTCTTCTGCATCTTGGCCAGGGGCTGGAAGGCAGCAAGTTTCAGCTCTGTCTACAACCATGAGAGTAGTTAAGCTATGGAAAAGTATACAGGGTGAGGTTTGCAAGCAAGAGGTGCACCGAGGTCCCAGTGGAACACTTAGCTGGTAGATGGTGCACTCCATCAGCTGGGATAGAAGATCCATCCTGCTTAGGCCATTACCTACTTTACTCAGGGGCCAGCACTCTGAGATCCTGCAGAGGCTTAAACCTAAGTTCAGATGTAAAGCAGCAACAACTCTCATGGCAGGCAGAATCCAGCAACAAGGTTTATATCTCCACACAGCACCTGTTCCTACTCAGTATTATGGAGTGTCTAACCCATTAATTTTGCCATCCCTGCCAAACATGAACCTGAGTAACTGATCCTAGACATGGGATTATACACTGAATGACTAAGAGAATTTTAAGGAAACGAAAAAATTTATGATGGTTAATCTTGATTGTCAACTTGACTGATTTACAGATGTCTATGAAATTAGCAAAACATCTTCTGAGTGTGTGAGGGTGGGCGGGTCATGTCTTACCTCTCAGCTCCTGAGGCTCCTGAGTTTGAATACAACGCAACATACAGCTGCAGTTTGACTAGTACAAGTCTATCCTCCTGCTTTAGGTCAGCCTTGTCCAGGCCTTCAAAAGCAAGGCCCTGAGTTTAAATGTTCACCTTCCTATGACACTGGGAATTTTGTGAAGGCTCCAAGAGACACTGGGCCATCTGTGTAGCAGTTTTTCCAACAGGATTGTAATCACAGATTGTAATCCAGATTTCCCCCTACTGGATGGCCTGGAGAGGCCTGCAGCTTGGGGTGGAGGTACCTCATTTTCTGGCCAGAGACTGGCTATGTGGCATGAAGTCTTATAAGGGAATTCTAAGCAGGTGCACGCACATTTAAGAGCTGCATAAAACTGGCTCACTCCTCTACAGCAGTCAGTTCAGAACCTTCCTCCATCCCAATGCCTGCAGCCATGAGACAGCGCCACAGCCCATCCATAGCTCTCATGCCAGACTGGGAAGACTGAAGCCAGAGTTCCTGACCCTTGGTCCCTGAGGACCCCATTCCAATGGACCCTCTAGCGGACAACCCCTCCCCAGGGAACAGTCTTATACAAAATTCAAAATTCAGAATGTTGCAAACTCCATACAATGTGGAGCCTATGTCTATAGATAAGCCAGATGGGAAGGCAGTAGGTTCCCTGAGGTAGAGCTGCTCTGGCCATGCAGATGTGGCTGTGAATTTCAGAGGTCACATGTCTCTGGCAGGATCACTTGCTGTGGCTGTGATGTAAAAGTTCAGTACCAATAAACATATATGTGTTGCCTGTGACATAGAGCCCAGCACCAATAATCACCCACTTCCCCAGATTCAATCCCCCTCTGCACATGCCTTCAGCCCCCTCCACAACAGGCAGAGACCCAGCCTCACTCCATGCTGCACCCTGGAGCCCATGATGTGAAGGAGAGACACGTGAGGCCACCGGGCACAAGAAATGGCCAAGAAGAAACAGTGACTAGAGATTCAGTGTATCACTTACCCACAGGAACTGTAGTCTGATCTTGGCTCTGTCATGTGTAGTGTCACCTCCAGGAAGTCCCCAGACCTCTTTGAGCTTTCGTCCTCCACCTATAAAATGGGAGCTTTAATTCCCATCTGTCTTAGTTGTTTTCTTCTTGCTAGGACAGAATATCCAACAACCACAAATGAAGGGAGGAAAGATTTATTTTAGCTCACAGTTTCAGAAGGTCGCAGTCCACTTATGGGCAGTCAACAATGGTGGAAGTACATGGCAGGGTCCTAGTAGGAGAGTTGCTCACAGTATGGCAGACAGGAAGCCAAGTAAGGGAGAAAGAATGGAGCTAGCATACAGCCTTCCAGGTCCCGTTCCCCAAAATATGCCTCTTCCAGGTCAAGCCCCAGGGTTCCATCCCTACCAGTTCAACCTCAGTGATCTGCCCCTTCCAGGTCAAGCCCCAGGGTTCTGCCACTTCCAACCATCCCTCACCTCTTAACAGCACATGGTTCCCTATGGACTCAATTCACATACATGAGGCTCTTAGGTGGGGGGGGGGGGGGGGGGAAGCATTCCAGATCCAAACAATAACATTCTGCCCCAAGTCCACAAAAGATTCACATCCACCTCCTTATGAAAAATGAGTTTAGTCCTTCTGTAAGAGTTGCCAAAGTCCTAACAGTCCCAGCACTGCTAAAAAGTCCAAATTTAAAGACTCTTCAGAGACTCAAGACAAACTTTCAGCTGTGAGCTCTTGTGAAAATCAAAGAAAAGTTAAACACTTCCAAAATATAAAGGCACAGGGTAAACATTTCCATTCTAAAGGGGAGTAAGAGAAGAATAGAGAGCAATTGGATTAAAACAAGATCAAATCCAGCAGGGCAAGGTTAAATCATATAAATCCATTAAATCCTGTAACTCTTTGAATCTTGTAGCCCTGTGTCCAGCACCTGGAGTAAACTGTGGCAAAATACAAGCTCCAAAGGCCTTTCGTAGCTTCACCCATATGCCATTGGTATTTGCTGCAAATTCCATAGCTTCTCTTTTGGGCTGACTCTGCTCATACCCTGTGCCCTTCCTCAGCATACAATACAAATTTCTGGCATGTTCAAATTTTAAGAGTTTCTATCGCACCTTAGGCCTCTCCTTTACAACTTCATTCACTGGCCTCCCAGGGGCACACTGCCCGGCCTCCCAGGCCTTTTTTCTGAAATCTAGGTGGAAGCCTCCATGACCCCACATCCTGAGTGCCCGTGAAGCTAGCACCATATGGATGGTACCAAGGTGTGTCACTGGACTGAGCAGCAGTCTGGTCTCCTAGCACCATGGTGGCCACTGCAGCCTCTGAGCTCTTAGATGGCTGAACTTCTTGAAGATTCATGTTCCTAGCTTGCCCTAAAGGATGCCCGGCAAGGGAAGGGGCTCTCTTCAAATCAATGTCTTTTGCCTTTCCTCCCTTTAATTGATAAAGGGTGGGATCTTGCATCAGACAAAGTCTCTGGGTAAGGGTAAAATACACACTTTTTGTCAGAGTATAGTAAATACGTGGTTTAGAGACCAACTGCCAATAAAGCCCTCCCTCCTATTTGATACTTCTTGAGCTCAGCTTTGCCAATCTGGACTTCCCTTGGCATTCTGGTCTTCTGAGCTCTGACCAGAATCTCCCATCAAGCTTGGCTCATATTCTAAGTCTCCTCCAGCCAGTATCTTCAAACCTTTCCAAACTTCTGCAAACCAGTTCCAAAGGCTTCCAAGCCACATGGTCCCGTAAAGTCACAGCAACAACTTCAGTTCTCCAGTACCAATTTATGCCTTAGTTACTTTTTCATTACTGTGACAGAATACCCAATATCCACAAATTAAGGGAGGAAAGATTTATTTTAGCTCACAGTTTCAGAAGGTCTCAGCCCACTCATGGGCAGCCAGCAACAATAGAAGCACAGGGCAGGGGCCCAGCAGGAGAGCTCCTCACAGTATGGCAGACAGGACGCCAAGTGAGGGAGGAAGAATAAAGCTAGTGTATACCCTTCCTGGTCCTGTCCCAGTGATCTGCCCCTTCTGGGTCAAGCTCCAGTGATCTGCCCCTTCCAGGTCAAACCTCAGTGTTCTATCTCTTCCAATCAGGCTCTATCTCTTAACAGCACATGGTTTCAGAGATACTCTGCAACATCCAAATACACGAGGCTCCTGGGAGACATTCCAGATCCAAGTCATAGCACTATCTTACAGAATAAGCACCTGTACTCTATAAAATAAACTATGAGATAGGCCCCAGGTTTATTGTTAAAACCCCAGCCATCACAGTAGAAGTCAGACTCAACGGATGCAGAAGTATTGAAAAAAAACCAATTTGCTATTGAAGTATGTAGCAACAATGTGAAGCCATCACACAAAAGCAGCCAGGTGCAGCCTTCTGCACGCAGGCAAGCAGGAGCTGCACTTGAAAGAAATATGACCAGCCATACAGATGAGGCACTCTGTCAAGCAGGACTGGAAGCCACCTCCCTGGGCTCTAGCCCCCATCAGAGGCCTTTGTGGGGGAAGGTGGGCACAGCACAAGGCACCTCGGCTCTCAGAGCCTTTCTACACTGTCTGCTTATGACAGTCCATGGAAGGCAGCCGCAGCCTTGGGGAACAGGTGTGGGATTAATTCACATGGCAAGTCAGGGACCACGCTCAGGACACCACCTCTTCAGATGCCACTGAAACAAACTTCTTCAATGTGGTCAGATACATTCATACTCAATCACAGGGTGGGTCACTGAGGACCACTGCAGGAGAGGTGACCACAAAGGCATCATGTCTTTCTGGGCAGAATTCTAATCACACACCGCTGCAAGGGACAGCAAGCAACCTTGCCCAGTAAGGATGACAGACCCTACCACCACGGGCAGGTCATGTCCAAACTGTTGGGAACAATCCCAGAAGACAGCAGCATGTTGGGCAGGATGTCCTCTACCTGGAAAAATGGTGTTTCACTTCAAAACACATGTCAGGCAGACATAGCGTTCTTTTGGGTTTTCTTTGCAATTTTTTATATTAACATAAAATTCAAATACCATAAATCATTTTAAAGTACACAAATTCAATGAAGGTTTTTAGCTACATTGTACAACTGTCACCACCAACTAATCTAGAACACTTTTCAAGCCCCTGAAGGAAACCCCATACCCATCCACCATAAGTCCTCATTCCCTGTACCTCTCCCATGACAAGCACAGATCACTCTTCTCTCTAAATGTACCCACTCAAGACATATCATATAAATGGAATCTGACAATGTGTGACCTGTGTGACTGGTTTCTTGGTACAACATCCTCAAGGCTGATCCACATTGTAGATATCAGTGCCTTGTCCTTTGCCATGGCTGTAATACTCCACTGTGTGTGGATGACATTTGTTTATCTTCTCATTAGTTAAAGATGTTTGTATTGATTACATATTTTGTCTGTTAGGAGCAATGCTGCTGTGTAAGTGCTTGTGAGAGTTTTTGTGTAAGAAAATGCCCTCATCACTCTTGGGTAGACACCTAAAAACAGAATGGCTGGAAATAGTACACTTAGCTCTCACAGGAGCTGCCATACCTATCTCCACAGTGGGCAGGTGTGTTAATGACAGAGTAGATGTCACTGGCCTGGCTCCTAGGGACTCTTCCCCCAGCTGTAGCCTGACTTTGAGTCCTTCATCTGTGAGCTTAGTTAAGAACTTTTTCACTGTGGTCAGATATATCCATACTCAATAACAGACTCCAAAAAGAAAGCAGGTCTTAACCACCACACACATGGTTCTGAGAGCTTCGTTTTTGTGAATACAGTAGACACCTACTCGTAAAGTAGGTTCAAACCATCATGCAGCAGCTCATTCAACAAATATTTACTGAGTGCCCATGACATGGTAGGGCCGTAGTGAACACTGAGGATGTACTCGCAGTCCAAATGAAGGTCCCTGCTCCAGCCACCAAGAGAAGGTAGCAGTAGTGACAGCTGCATAAAACTAATGGAGTTGGAAATTTTTGTCTAAGATTAAAAGTTAATTACCCACTCCTCTGCTCTCTCTGTAACTAATCTGCCCCCAATGGTGACATTTAGCTCCTCACGTAGGCAGAGTCGGTCGCCTTTCCCAGGGCCCGCCTCATAACACTGCTGTGCAGAGAATGGAGCTCCCAAAACACAAACATTGGGGGACACACAGATTGTCTGGGGGAAACACAGACAGTGACAGTGCCCGTGTATGTGTCTTACTGGCTGAGAGATGAGCTCAATTGGGCCAATGTCACGCTGGAGATACTGTTGTTAATCACTACGCTATTCAAACAGCTGATACACTGGCCACATTAGACAGTCCATGCTGACCTGATCTCTACGGCCCCTGACCAAACGCTCTGTCCCCACATCACCTCTGGCTTCTGCCTGCTTCCTAGACCTTGCGGGATAGTGAATGAGAAAACAGAGGTGCCAGCGGCTCAGATCCCTCCAGGCTCTGGGAGACTCTGTCTAGTAGGACAACATGGCAAGGAGGTGACAGTAAATCACTGTGGAAAAAAAAAATCCAGATCCACAAGAACAGTAGGAACAGGAGCCCAGCACACTGACTAGGTAACAAAGAGAAAGGGCAGGCCGGCCACATTCCTGTGCCAGACCTTCTCCAGAACCCAGTACATGCTCACACCTCCGACCCACTTCCTCAAGATGCACTCAGTCTACCCCAACTCTTTGCAGATGGAATTGTTTTACTTGGCAATATATAATATTTGCTCTCTGGAAATTTGTTTTGAAATTATTTTCATTAGGATATGTTTGCAATGAGCAATAACTACATTCTGCAATACACAATAATGACATTTATCATGGAGATTTGCATACATATCCTACTGCATCTTAATCATTTTTACTTCCCCGTCCCTGCTGGTGCTTAAAAAGCTGTGAAGTTCTGGAGCAGAACCCTCTCTCTCTCCCTGTTTCCACTAGGTGTGTCTCCATGGGGCAGCCATGGCCACAGCCACCTGGTTCCCACCTTGTGCATAGGTGAGGCCAGGGGAGACACCACAGATGTGAGCATGAAAGGTTGTGCCTAGCAAGCATGGAGCAAGCTAAGGGACACCCTCCAGAGGCGGTGGTATGTGAGACGCAGAACAAAATAGCACTCTGGGGAAGGATCAGCAGTGACTGCTGGGCTCACCCCTGTCGAGACACTTGCTCAAAGTTCAGGTCTATGGCCCCAATCCTGCCCTAGGCCAGGAGTGAGGAGGAAGAAAGAAGTCCACCAGCAGATTTGATGAAGGACGCAGCGGCAGAATTTCTTGTTTCCAGGGGCACTGTGAAGGTGCGTGCAAGAGCCTTCCCACCGCACAAGCATTCACACATCTGCACGTGTGCGGGGTCTGGGAAGACGCACACCAACCATCTGCTGGTGGAGGTGATGAGACGGCAGCCCCCCACCCAGTCCCTGGACCTTAGCACTTGTTAACAACTACATCTCCCAACACCCCATGATGTGGCTACTATGGCCATCACTGTTCCACCAACAAGAAAACAGACGCAAACACTCCTTAAACCAGACGGTACTCAAGACTGGACCAAGTGTGGCCTGGGCCACAGCCTAGGATCTTAAGCACTGCAGGGTAGTCAATGGTTAACATGGCTGAGCTGCACTGTCCAAACCTCCCACTCTCCTGGAGGGTACCTGTGTGTACCTGGGGCTTGGGTCACATAAGTCTGTGCTAAAGTGACTTATAATAGAGGTATCAATGTGACCAGTAGAGGGGCAGGAGGCTTCTGTCAGCCATCCGATGGTCAGTCATGCCTATACAATGAGCCCTGATAAAAGCTCTGCACACCAAGGCTCTGGGAGGTTAATGTTCAGTGTGTGCCATCCATATCTTCGCTGGGGGAAGAGTGCTGTCCATGACTCTGCTAGGAAATAGCTGGGACAGGCCCTGATGGCCTGGCCCTGTCCATGTGTCTTTTCCAACTGCACCGTGTGGCAGTGATGAGCTGAAGCTGTGACCACAAAAATGTGCTGAATTCTGCGAGTCCTTTCACAATCACCACACTTGATGGGCCCTCATGGGTTCTGACCACAACTGTCCAACAGGACACAGGCTATAGGTCTAATTACAAGAATTTAATTTGCATTTCTAATGTAAACCCAGGAAACCAATACAGTTTCCAGGAGAAACCCCAATGACACTGCCAACATTGTGACAAAGTATGTCACTGTGCCCCAAGGAGACACAGTGACTCTTGAGTAAGGGTAATGATTTTTGCTGGAGCCATGCATGGCAGGTAAGAGGACCCTACTGTGCCTTTCTGAGGTGAGACAGCAAGGGGCCCATGCTCCTGGGGGCAAGTTCTCAGGTGACAGTCCCCCACGTGATAGAGAAACACAGGGTCACCTTCCAGAGTAGAGCCTTGGCCCCAGGGCAGCAAGTGTACTCCACACCACACACCTGCTCCCTGCCAGCCAAACCAGCATTTGCAGGGGAAAGCAAGATCCCTGACGACAGGGTCACCTGAGGTCGCAGTGAAGGCCACCGTCTCTTTGAAGGTGACTCTAGTCTAAGCCTGATTAGAGATGTGAGAAAAAACCAAGAATGTGCTTTCTATTAGGGCAGAGTAGCTCTCTTCCCCAGACTGAAAATCACAATGGCTAACACAGAGCCATGAGGAGCCAGTGTCCTAGGGGAGGGAACAGGAAGCACCGTTTCCCCACTGTTTCCCCATAAAATGCTGGCAGGACCAGCAGAGGAATGGACGCTTGGTCCCAAGAATGGATACACGTAACCAGAGTTGCTCTCAGGACAGAACTCCTGGAAGGCAGAGGACAACAGCCTCCAGGAATGTCAAGCTAACATCTGCACACACCTTCTCTCTCCTTCCCTACAAAGGGAACGCAGTGAGGGGTTAACAGGAAACTTAAGTCAGGAAGACCCCAAGGCCCACTGAGGCCTACACCCAAGGCTATAACGACCCCAGCCGCAGACCTACATGTCCCCCATTGCCTGAGCTACTCGGGGCTGTGTCTCTGTAGCCTACATGGCCAGAGCTGGGACACCAAAGCACCACAGACCCCTCCTTGCCTGGTGTGGCTATCTGCATCACCCTCTTTCCAGGTGGCTTTGGGTTATCTGGGTATCTGATGCCCACACCGCCCTTGAGTCAGAGGGAGCACACTGGGCTGAGCCTTCTTCCAGGCCAGTGTTCTAAGGCTCTATCTATGACAAATAACAGTGGTATTAGCGCCACCTTAGGCCAGCCTTGGCCTGGAGCTCTGGGACACTCCAGCTCCCTCTTGCCTCCTCAGGGTATCCAGCAAAGGCAGCATACCAGGACAACTCTCAGTCACTTACCTATCTCCTGAGCCTCATGGACGGGGCTGGCTTAGCCCACACGGGAACCCTCCTCACTGTTCTCACACCTCTTAATGTTAAGGAAACTGCTATGCTTCAGACATGATTTAATCATCCTCAAGAGGTTATGGATTGAAATTCAATCCCTTCTGTGAGAGATTAAGGGGTGGAAACTGAATCCATGTGGGTGTTCAGAGGTGGAGCCTTTCAGGGATGCCTGGGACACAGAGATCACTAGGGGAGGAGCCCGTGACTGGGCATGGGTAGCTTTAAAAGAAGAGGGCGAGAGTAGAACATACCTGTGTCCTGTCTCTTATTCTGTGATGGCACTTGGGGACTCTGTCAGCAAGAAGGACTTCCCCATGTATGGGCTGCTGACCTTACACCTCTAGACCTATAAACTTAATTTCTTCAAGAATGTGGCTTGCCTTGGCCATGTACCATAAATGGATAACATGCTGCCCGACATATGCCCCAGACAAGGCAATCACCATATTGGGGGTGAGTTAACTGCTTTATCAAATATAGCAGGCTGGCTTTTAAGCTGATAATTTTACATGGCCCACAAGTGATGTCATAAACTTGCAAATGGCCCTAGACAGAAGAAACTGCCCTGCCCCCACAGTACAGCAACAAAATAACCAATGAGTACAAAAGCCCAAATCAGCTTCCCAGAGGTTTCAACATGGTGGCAGAGAGCACATTTCCTCATTTCATCAGGAGAAAAGTTCTGTAAAGGGGTGACTCTGCCAATGCCCTGCCACTCTTCCTAAGCCACCTCAAAGCACACCCTGACACTTCAGATCAGATGTGTGTGTTAAATCACTTTCTCACAGGTGGCAGGATCTACAGGGCTGCTGGGTGATTAGATGGCATTTATGGGCAGCTGCTGAGGTGGGGGGAAGGAAAGTCCACAGGGTGGTAGGCTGGGCCCACCAAGCTGCATTAGGTGAAAATGTACGGGGCCCTTCTTGGAAGAAAAGCCTTGATCAGCATTACCTCTCCCCTAGCCCTAACCCCAGAAGATGGCAGCAATGTGTGACTTCTGCCTGAGTGCTCCCCCGACCAGCTCCAGGTGCAGACCCTCCACGAAGTTCCTGCTGAATACTTTCTCCATGAATGCAAGGAGGAAACTCAGGCAAGGGACTTCCTGAAGAACACATCTGCTCTGTACCCCGAAGGATAGGAAGGGAGCTAACGCATAGTCTGTGTGTCTGGGTCGTTCACATGTGAGTTTCCCTCACTATCTCTTCATGAAGAACTGGAGTGCCAGCTCCACAGGCTTGCTATATGCCTATGGCTTGAAGGCTCTGTGTTCCCTGCTGCACATTTGTGGTCTGGACACCCATCCCATGCAGTTACGTATCATTTCAAATCAGCTCTGTGGTTTTTTGGTCTTGTTTTTGTGGAACTGGGGATTGAACCCAGGACCTTGGCAGTGAGATACATCCCCAGATCGATTTTGAATTTTGGGGGGGTTGTTTTTTGTTTGTTTCATTTGAGACAGGGTCTCACTGAGTTGCTCAAGTGCACAGGCTGGGCACAAATTTGCAATCCTCCTGCCCCAGCCTTCCAAGTGCAAGGAATACAAGCCTGTGATACCATGCCCAGCAAATCAGTTCTTCTTGGCTGAACCATCCCTTTGGAAAACCCAAGGGAGAAGCAGCAGGAAGGACAGTGGGCACTGTTGTCCCACAAGGAAAAAAAAATCAAATATCAAAGAGAAGCACAAATACTTAGGGAAAGTAAGGAGCAGGCAGTTCCTTCCATCAAATGCTGCCCACCCTGCCTACGGCTGTGACGGACAAGTAAACGGCATGTTTCCACATCTGCCACAATGGACAACAGCCAAGTGAACCAGACCTTCTGCACGTGCCTCCAAAGGACCAGCAACCACCCAGGCAAACTATAGTTAATTTGTAATACCATAAAAATGTCAACGGTTAAAGAGAAGAGAGACAGGACAATGTGACCCAACTGCACACTGTGAGCTTTACCTCTGACAGTTGGATGCAGGACCTCCTGTGTCAGAAGCTTATCTGCTTGTTTGGGTAAATCACTTTCTCTCTGATTTTCTCTATTCTTTCCAAGAAGAGGTGAAATCCGCAGGTGTCTAGTCTTCCATGCAGCTGAAGTTTTCTCCACAGAACAAAAATGAACCCACGGGAAAGGACAGTTACAGAGGCCAGAGCCACCTCACTGGCCTGTCACTCCAGAATCCATGTCCTTGCTCCAAAAGCCTGAGCAGCTCCAGTTACCCCCTCGGCACGCCACCTCCTGCAAGCTATTCCACCAGGCACACCTGGGAGGTAGCGTCCCTGGGAGGCAGCACACCTGGGAGGTGGCACATTAGGGACACCCCTATACTTCAGGCTCCAAAGCTAAGTGATGAGGCAAGACCCCCACTCCTACCCACCCTGACCTGGATTCAATGAATTCAAATAAAAGAAAGACTGCAGGTGCAGGACCCCCAGAGAAAATCTGTTTTCAGTACTGAGGATTGAGCCTAGGGCCTTTGCCCTCAGCTACATTCTGATCTTATTTGATATTTTGAGACAAGATCTTACTAAGTCACTAAGTTGCTCAGGCTGGGTTCGAACTTGCTCACTCTACTGTCGTGCTGGGGTTATAGGCGTGCCCCAAGTGAGTGAGTGCTCCCATGTCACCCTGCGCAACCAGCAAGGTAAATGTAGAAATCCAGGTGTCCGCAGACACTGGGAAAAATGCCCTGGGGAATGGGCAGGGGCGAGCCACGCAGGGTGGATGGGATACACCAGGGCAAAGTGCAGGTATCCCGGGAAAGAGCAGAGATGTGAGAGGGAAGAGGGGGCAGGTGACAGAGGAAACCATTTAAGCAGAAAAATGGAGTGTGGACAGGTGAGGCTGAAGTCTAAGAGGACTGGAGGAAACACAGGCTGTGTTTCCCCAGCCCACACTGCTTCCCAAATCCCACACAGCTCCGGGGGACACCACGGCACCTGGACAGGACTATGCCCCACGGGTTTCTCTCATCACCTGTTGAGTCCTGGGCAGGGCTGTGGACACGATGGCCCTGCCTCCAAGGAACTCACAGGACACAGCACCCCAAAGGGTGGTTTTCAGTGGGGGAGCCCTGGGATGGAACCCTCCCTTGCTATGACCTTCAGTGAATAACTTAATCTCAAGCCTCAGTTTCCTCACCTGTCAGGGGGATGAAATGCCACCCAGCTTGAAAGGCAGGCGAGAGCTTAGCATGACAACTGAGGACACAACACACTACATGTACAGCCTGGTAAACTGTACCAATGACAATAAATATAATAACCTGAGACAATCAGATCCCAAGGTGTACACACACACACACACACACACACACACACACACACACCCCTGTAGTTTAAACAAGAGGTTACTAAAATCTAAGATTTTACAGGCCAGGAAATTTTTAAAATGCAAATCTCATGACCCACTGGAACATCTAGCAGTTTGTTTCCAGGACAAGCATTTCAAGGTGATGATCCACTATTGCTATTCCATATACAAAAGGACCTGGGACCCCAGAGTCAGGAGACACAAGACGTTTAAAAAAAAAAACTCACATGGCATCCAGCTTTCTTATGTCACTGCAGCTGGGGGATGCTGGTCAGGAGCCAGCTGGATGCCACATTTAGCCTGGAAGTCAATGTGAGACCGCCTGACCCAGAGCATGAGAAATGTCTCTGTGGGGGAGTGGCCAGGTCTCATGATAAAGTACAGCACAGCCAGCACTGTGACGCGTTGTTCTAATCACCTCTGTGGCAGCCAGGCCCCAGTTGTCAGGAGGTGGCACAGGAGAGGAGCAGGAGGAAACTCAAAGACAAGGTGTTATGTCCTAGAGCTCTGCAGCGTCCCCAGACTGCAGTGGCTTCCAAGATCAGGGCTGAGGGCAAAGCTGGAAATGGAAGAGGCCAGGGAGCAGGCGTGCCAGCAGCCGAGGGTCAGGACGGCACCGGGAGAGCAGGACCATCAGGGCGTATATCACACTGTCGGAGCAGCCTATGAGCGGGTGGCCTGGCAAGCCCCTCCTCCCTGCACCTGGATTCGTCTTCCATTAAACAAGAACAACCCATTCCCGGAGTTACAGCTCTGAGGCTATCAAGACCTACCAGGCTTCTCACATGAAGATGCTGCAGCATCCAAGTACTGAACAGGAGGGAAAGGAACTGACCAGACCAAGATGAAGACCAGGGTGATGGGTCCCCTAGCATGCTGAGAGCAAGTTAGCTACCAATCCAGGTAGCTACATGCCGTACATGTTGGTGATGGAAACACCACCTGCACTGAACACTCCAGGCATTTCTGCAGGTGGGGGTGGCAGAGCCAGGAGGAGGACAACTGTGGGCACATCTACTCTTGGGCAGGAGCCTCTGTACCAGCTTCCCACACTGTACGCTTTGTCATAACGGCTGACCCTTTCCTAAGCGCCATGAGGCCAGAGCTGGTACTCTCTGAGCTGCCAATCATCCAGTTCCCATGGTGACCACCTTGCCTCAAGATAAACCTCACCGAATTCTGGCACCCATTGTCCCTTCCTTCTCAGTGGCTGTTTCCTGAAACATAAATTCAAGCCCTGTGTGAGTGCCCTGGGGCTGACTGAAAATCCCCACAAATGACACCTACTTGTTCTCTCCTCCAGTCCCGTAAACCAGAACTCTAAAATCAGGTTCGCTGGCCTGAAATCCACGAGGGAACTGGGCTGTGCTCCCCACGAGGCTCCAGGGTAGTAACTCCTTGCTTCTTCCAGCGCCTGGGAACACCAGGCATCCCTGGGCTGGTGGCAGTACCACACCAGGCTCTGCTTCTGCCTCTTCATGGCCTCTCTCTGCGTGGTCAAGTCCCCCTCCCCCACTTCCACCAACTGGCAGACACCTGAGGAAATCTGTGACAGCCAGGGCCACCTCCTGTCACAAGTTCCTCAGTCACATCTGCAAAGCTCCATCCTGTTGACCATGCAATATCAGGGATCAGGTGTGGTCTAGGGGCTGCATCTCAGCACGCTGCATGCGCCCGCACTGAGGATCACCCCAGAACACTACGTGGAGACAGAAGGAATCTACACTCCACCAGCCTCAGCCACTGACCCCAGGCCAAGTAAACCACCCATGACCTCTGAGGAAAGAAGACCACCTACTCTTTGCTTAGTTGCTGATGTCCTAGACCCAGGTCCAGGCTCTGGGGCACTGAGAGAATGTGATGACATGCTGAGAACAGCAGGCAACAGGAGGCATGGGTGCCTTGCCCCCTCACCCTGAGCCAGGCTTCTGGAGAGGGAGCCCATGTTCACCATTCCATACCCTGCCTGCCACAGTTCCCACCAGCTGCTACCTGGCTTCCTCTGGCCCAGGGTTGAATCTCTGGCAGGGCAAGCAGGCAGATTCCACAACCACACGTCCCTGAGCAGTTTGCCCTATGTCACTCACCACCACCTGGACGGGGCCACCTGGATGTGCCCAAAGCCACACCCCACAGAACCACGAAGACCCCTGCCCTCACCCCAGTTCTGACTCCAACTCAGTCTTTGGCTGTACCGCCTTGTCAGCTGCTCCAACTCTCTGTGCCCTCTCCTTGCCCCTTTGCTTAGCTTCAAGCTCAAGAAACCCTACCACCTAAGTCTGGAAGTCCCAACCCCACAGGGACACAGGTCAGCCCTGAGCTTCAGACAGGCGGAGCTATAACAACAGAGTCTAGAGTATCCTTCCTAGCCTTGCAGAGACCCCCCTCATCCTGCTCTGAAGTCAAAAGTGGCAGGAGGGACCTAGACCGAAGCCTGAGTTCCCAAGGTATCACCTCTACCTCCTAGGAGATACCACCCCCACCCACGGCCTGCAGCCTCCAAAGGTGGGTCTGGGTACTTCACCCTCCTTCCTGGGCTCTACTCAAGCCCACCCCACATTCCAGGCTCCTGGCCACTGAAACCATCACTGGCTCCCTGGCCCCAAGAAAACTCCAACCTCCAAGCCATCCCAATCCCCAGGAGGAGCTTTAGACACAGTGACCCCTTTGGCTAAAAATCTCTTCTAGCCCCTAACATGTGGCTTTGAGATCAGACTTGGATGGCTCCTCCCAACAGAGTTCCCCTAAGCAATTTATCTCTTACACACGCACACACGCAAATACACACACAGACCACAAAGACTCACAGAGATGCTCACGGGCCACCTGGGTTACTGCCATCATTTCATCCTCACTCTACTGCAATTCTGCAAACAAAGTAACTCTTCCCGCTCACAGGATCTATGAGGTAGGAAGATGCCTGGCACACATGGCATAACTGTGTTGAAGAGACTGAGGAAGGAACGTGTGAACGAATGACTACAGCCGGGCCACTCCTCGCTCCTCGCTTCAGTCTGGTTTTCCCCACTGCACCAGTGTCTCCAGCTCAGCAGGTGCAACCACCCAGCACCTCTGCATCATGACTGGCACTGACATGCCTCAATTCCATCTCTCAGGTCTGAAGAATGCTCTAGTTCCTTTTTTTTTTTTTTTCACTACCAGAAATGACACCACAAGGGACACTAGCAGTACAACTTCACACCACCCCCCCCCGGGGGGGGCGGTATTTGGTGCAGAGCAGTGACCACTCCCTACAAAACAGACATTAAGGAAAATGTGGGCAGAAGGAAGTCCTGTTTTGCCATGTGACTGTTTCCCAGTGTGACTTGCGCCATGTAAGGCCTGCAACTTCAGTAGAATCTGTGCCCCTGGTACCCCCTCTTGGCAAATAAGTTGGCCACGAGATGATGTTGGGGTACACAGGCTCTCTAAAGTCCTACCTGCCTTTCTTTCTACTGCTGTCCCCTTCTCTCCTTGTCATGAGCATGTACCTCCCATGAGGGTGCAGGGAAGCTTTACAAATTAGCCAACTGTGTTCATTCTGGTTTTATTTTCTGTGTCTTACAATCTTGAGGGCTATAGAGAGCTGGGAAAAGATTCTCCCTCCCGGGCTAACCCTTCCAGGCACGAGTGGCTCACTTGGGAGCATTTGTCTCCATCACAGCCAACCAGCCATCCTCCTCAGGGATCAGCAGGGGACTCGGCACATCACAGCACCCAACATGGCAGGAGGAACATTGCTGACCTTCCAATCTTTCAAAACCACAAGGAGACAGTGCTCCAAATCCACAAGGATGAGGGTCAAAGATGACTGTAACAGATGTCACAAGGTGGAGAAATCACAGCCCCTGCTAGAAAGAGAGAGGCATCTGTGGCTCCAAAAACCAGGTGGCCATTCCTCTGAACACTAAACACGTTGTTACATGAGACCCAGCAATTCTACTCCAATTTACCCAAGAGAAACGAAAACATATGCCCACAAAAACTCACACATGAAGGGTCAAAGCAACAGTACTTGGGAATGACAGAAAGGGGATCAACAAAATAGTAGAGAAAATATGACCTATGAATATGACCTATTAGTACAATGCAATGTCACTGAAGTCATAAAAAGGAATGAAGTTCTGACAGAGTTCTTAAACTCTGAAGACATAATGCTAAGGGAAATAAGTCAGATATAAAAGGACAAATACGGTATGGTTCCATTTCTACGAAGTCCCTAGAGTAGTAAAATCTACATGCTCGGAAAGAATGGGAGGTACTGGGAGGAAAAGCATAGAACAGTTCATTGGTGTTTCATAGGGACACAGTTTCCTTTTAGGAATATGAATAATTCTAGAAATGGACAGTGTTTTATGCCCCTGAACTATGACGGAGTTAAACATCACTTAAATGATATATGTTGTTATATGTATTTTGGCACAATAAACAAACTAAAATTTTATTTACGGAAATAGGCAGTGGGCAGAATTTGGCCTAAAGCCACAGCTCACAGGCCCACTGGGAACAATATACCAGGTGTACACTTTGGGCGATTAATTGTTAAATTGTCTCCCGGAAAGAGAGTGCCTGCCCAGGCTGACCTAGCAAATCCCACCGCCATCTCCCCAATACCCAAGAAGACCGCCTAGAATACTAGAAGTCCCCTCTGCATCTGATGGGGCACTGGGGAGTGTCTGATAATATTCGCAAGTGGACAAAATAATTTGAGACATAGCATGGAACACTTCAGGAAAGCCAAGTCCTCAAATTCATCTCAACTTCAATCATCAACAAAAATTAGCACCACTGTAAATTAATTCCATTACTCCAAAGTGGAACCCTTCTGCTGCTAATTATGTAACATCCTGCCTACTAACTAAATTACCCCCTGAGGGCAATTTTCTTTTTCTTTTTTTCTTAAGCAGCACGAGGTGATCAGTACACAAGGCTCGAGACCCAGAGTCTACCAGGCTTACCAAGCAATCACTGCTCCCGATGTAAAATGACACTGCAGTAAGGCTCAGGGATATGAGCGCCCTCCCAGGGAGGCGCCATGTGGATGGAAGCCTTGGGATATCAGCAGGCCACAGAAGCGAGGAGGAACTGGATGTCTTTATAGCTCCCATGAGGGCAGAATGGGGCCACCCAAGCAGGTAGCACCAGCAACCAGAGGGGAAGAGCTCAGACAACCATGGCTTGGTTAACAACACTGCATCCAGCTCTGTCTCATTCAGGTCCCAAGGGCCAAGGAAGTCAAGGGTAGTCAACCACAGACCACATGCTCTGTGGCCATAAAGGCCTGGATGCTTCCCTTTCCTCTAAGCCTGCCTACCTCCAGAATAAGGTGGGGGGACCTTCTGCGCTGTGGTCCATGTCCTCCTGTATCCCTTTAACACCTGTCCCACTGGGTGCCATGTGAGCAGGTACCACGGGCTGTGTAGACTGCTCCCCTATAGTGTTGGCACCCAGCATTGGCCAGGCACCGGCGAGCTGTGCAGAGCAGACTGTGCTCCCACAGCTGGGACAGGGGGATGGTCTTCCATGGAGCTCCTGCCCTCACATACCTGTTTATGCCTGTGGTAGGGATGACAGCAGAGGCTTGAGCCATGGTGAGTAGGAGAGTGCAGAGAGGGATCAAAGCAAGGACGCTGGAAAGATATAAATGATTTCTAACAGGCTTAGTGGGCCATGGCGCTGGGGAGGCGCCCCTACAGCCAATGGTGGCTAGGAGCTCGGCAGTCCTGGGTGGAGGCCCGGACATTCCTGTATGTGAGCTCTGGGGAACACACATACATAAGTAGTACACAGACAAACAGCACTGCCAGGTAATGAGATCTCATTTTGGGTAATATTTAGGAAAAATATCCAAGACTGTTTCTTAGGCAAGCAGAGAAAATGCACAAGAGAACCTGGATAACACCTATCTGCTTTTATGGTCCCTGGTGTACAGTGCCATACTAGAGACAGGGCCATTTCCCAGAAAGGGCCCTCTGTGTAGGAGCAGGCTAGGTATGGCAACTCACACACAGGCGACCATGAGCAGGTATCTAGCTGCCAGGAGCCTGTTTCTCACTAAGAAAGGGACAATTTCACTTCCTCTATGGAGTTGGTAGGAGCAAAGGTTAAGATCAATGAGATATTCAGCCACCACTGAAGTGACCCAGTTGACAGGTGAGATGCTAAGGGGCAGAGATGCAGTGAGCTAAGGGGCAGCATTTAGTTAAAGAAATGTGGTCACTAGTTGAACTCAGGGCACCCGAACTTTATTGAGCACATGGGTCTGGGGCTTCCCTAAGCTTCTCTGTGCCTGGGTACCAACAGGTATGACCTGGTTCACACAGCAGTGGTAGAGGGTATAGGCTGCCTAACACCCACCTGTCTGCAGCCCTGCTGACTGAGGCTGCCACTGTCATAACAGCTACGACACCACAAGGCAGAGACAAGAGCAGAGCTGGGATCTCAAAATACAGGCCCCATAAGTCCCTAAAGGTCACATCACATAGGCAACAGAGAGAAGCTTTGTTTTCTGACTCCCAGGAAGAATTTTGTCTCTTGTCTTCCCACCCCAACAGGAACACATGGTCCAACCACAGACTGACACCTCCCTGGTCACAGTGTAAAGGGGGTGAGGCAGGCTAAACAAAGACCATGACCCTGGCTTATATTGGCTGAGGACAAGGGAACCATGCTCTTACCAGAAGTGTAGCTGATGGAGCCCCTTAGAAAGGCTTCCTGGAACGGAACTCACACTATCTGTGGCCACGGCAAACAAAAACTGGATAGACTCCTGGACCTGGGAAGACACAAGAAGCCAGGACGTTGTCAGACAGGACTGTTGACAGGCGCATGGTCAAACTGCATGCAGACTCTGGCTTTTCTGAGCTGAAAGCCTCAAGCTGAACTTTGCTTCTGAGAAGATGGAAGACACACATGTCCCTACTCCTTACACCGAGAATAACCAGCCACCCAGAAGCTATGCACATAAACACACATGCCTCCGAGAGGAGAGGAAGGACAACAGCCAGGGGCGTGGTGAGTGCTCCGCGTCCTCCCTGTCCCCTGTGTCCTGGACGTGGAGCCGAATCAGGAGAAAGCCATGACAAAAGCCTTCTCTTCAGCCAAAATATCAGAAAGGACATCCCCGAAGGACAAGAGGTTTAGGTAATAACCACTCTGCTCCAGCAAAACACCCATCACCACAAGTCCAAGTAGAGAGCCCAGTTTTCCAAGCTTCGCGACTGTAGTCAGCCACCCCAATCCGTGCTGGTGCAGCATCAGATCAGCCAAGACGGGGACCCAAAACATCCCACCAGCGGTAACACGTTCTCCATGCAGCCAAGCAGCTATGAGGCACCCTGTCTCTCTCACACTGGACTTGTTAGAAAAGGGGGAGAGGAGAGTCGATACGTTCACCACCACCCAATGGTAATAAAGCTGTCCCTGCCATGGTGTCAGTGAACTCCCACACCCACCAGCAGTAACAAGGAGCCTCCCTATGTGGGCATCAATAACAGCTGGCCGGGGCACCTAGACTTCACCTCCACCCAGCAGGAGTGAGGTGGTACCTTGACCCAGATTCCTTGTGGAGGCAGCATCAGAAAACACCAGTTAAGCAAGAAGTGAATTTAAAGAAGATCCAGTATCTCACAGTATAATACCTAAAGGTCCATATTTCGGTAGAAAAATCATCCATCATGCCAAGGATCAAGATGATCTCAAATTTAAAAAAGATCATCAAGAGATGCCAACACCAAGAAGTGAAAACACTGTAACAAGCTGGCAGCTTTAAAGCAACCATGATAACACTGCCATAAGCAAATGCAAACACGCTGGAAACAAAGAGAAAACAGAAGCAGCACAAAGAAAGAGCTTTCAGCGAAGAGACCAGAGAGAGGAAGAAGAGCTAAATGGAAGTGCTGGAACTGAAAACTACAATAACCATAATCAAAACCTCAGTGGACGGATTCAGCGAAGGAACAGGAAGAATAAATAGTGAAATAGAAAAGAGAAAAATAGAAATCACCCAAACTGAGCAACAGAGAGGAAACAGAAACAAGCAGTGCCTCTGAGAGCTACAGGACTATAACAAAATATATAGCATTCAACCAACTGGATCTCCAAAGGGGAGAAAAAAGACGTAGGGTCCAAAAAAGTACTCAAAATCCCCAAATCTGGCAAGAAATACAAACTAGAGGTTCAATAATTTGTATGCATATTAGACAAAATAAGCCTGAGGAAGGTCACACTAAGATGTATTATAAACTTCTGGGGGAAAGATTATCAAGACGAAGTCCTGAAAGCAGGCAGAGAACAGGATACCTTAAAAACAGGAGGGGGCAAATGGAGTACCAATACACTTCTTATCAGAAACCACAGAGGCCAAAAGAAAGTACTGGAGAATTTGTCAAGTGATGAAGAAAATTAACTGTCAGGTTGCAGTTCTACTCCAGCCAAAATTGCCTCTAGGAAAGAGGGAAAAATCAAGGCATTTTCAGATGAAGAGAAATTAAGAGAAGCTGTCATCAGTAGCCCTGTTCTAAAGGAACGATGAAAGATACGTCTCTGACCACAAATGGTAAAAGAGGTCATGTTGGAATATCAAGAAGGATAAAAAGATACAGGAATTTTAAAATACAGTAAAAATAGCATCTCCTTTTCAAGTTTCCTAAATTAAATCAAAAAGTTAAACAATGAGAAATACACTACATTTGTTTCTAGATGAAAACAGAGGAAATATTTAGCAATAATTAGCGGGAGAGGACAAAGAGTCATAAGACGAGTACAATTACTCAAACTCACCATGACTGGTGCTAAAAAGTTAGGTGTATATGGCATGATGTCTACACAATCACTTTGAAATCTATACAAAGTAAAAACACTAAAAGATACTGCTCAATACAGATGAATCAAATAGAACTATAAAAAGACAACAGAAGTGAAAAGCTGGAAAAATGCGTCCTAACATCACTAATTATATCAAATGAAAATACACCAAATACATCAATTAACAGGTAGACACTGGCAGAGTATATTTTAAAAGACACAATTATATCAAGTCTACAAGAATTCACTTTAAATATAATGGCACGGCCAGGACGGATATAAAAGAATGGAAAACACATATACAAGCATGAATGAAGGACAAGCAGGCATGACTATGTAATCATTATTAAGTAAAGCAGACTCCAGGCACAAGAATATCACCACAGAGAACAACATTATGAAATGAAAAAGGAAGTCTAATGCAGAAAAGATATAGTAATTAGCTCATATACAGTGTAAATGTACACCAAGAAACAGAGGAGAAAAAAAAAGTGACACAAAAACTGACAGAAACTGAAAGAAGAAAAATATACACATAACCCAAGACTTCAACGACTCTCTCTCTCAAACAACTTATAGAAAGGCCAAGAAGGGGGAATGAGCAGAGACGAAAAAGAACTCAACAAGAGAACTGCGCTTGGAGAATATTCCACCCAACAACAGAATACACAGTCTTTTTAAAAGGTCATGGCAACATGTAGCACTAAATACATACGTTAGGAACAAAGAAGCGTCTCTGCTGAAAGCCTAAGTTCCACCTCATGAAGTAGAAAAAGGAGGGGAAAACAGGCAGGCATTCACAGCCACATACTGCGCTATGAGAAGTCACAACGAATGTCTTCTCTCTTGCCAAACGTCATTTATCTACATAAAGAACAAAGATCAATTGATACATGGCCCGTTTTGTTCCATAAATCTTTTGCCATCCTTCAATGAGCCTCATAATTCCTCATTCATAGAAGGACCTTCCTGTCTTTATTGGTGAAAGACTGAATAAGGTGCTGATTTATAGCCTCATCTGAATCGAACGCTGTACCATCCCAGGAGTTTTAAAGAGTGAAACACGTGGAAGCCTGATGGCATAAGGTCAGACGAGTATGGCAGGAGTGGCAACACATCCCATCCAAGTTCCAACAATTTCTGACGGGTGTTCAAACTCGTGTGTGGTCCCACGTTGTCACACAACTCCTTGACAATTAACGGGCTCTGAATGTTTCTGGATGGTGGGTCTGTTCAAACTCTCCAATTGCTAATAGTACACATTCAAATTGATTGTCTGGTTTCCTGGTAGGAGCTCAAAAAACATGACACCTTTAAAAATCCCACCACGCTGAAAGCATAATTTTCCTCTGATAAATGTCTGCTTTTGATGTTGTTTGAGAAGAATCATCACATTGGGACCAAGATTGTTTGCACACCACCTTGTTGTAAACAATTCGCTTCTCATCACCAGTTATCAGTCACTTCTAAAAGGAATCGTTTTCCTCACTTTTAATGAGCATATCACACATGGTTATGAGCGCTGTAAAATGAACTTCACTGAGCTTATGAGGAACTCAAATATTGTGCTTGCTTACCTATCCCAGCTTCTTCAGGTGGTTACGAACACTTGAATGATGGATGTTCAATGTTTCTGCAATCTCTCATGTCACATAACGTGGTAACTCAATGCCTTTATTTTGCTGTCATCAACCTCTGTGGCCTTAGGGCAGACCAAGGAGTTTTACGAGCCATCCTTGGCACTGACATTCTCATAGAGCATTGTCACCATAAATTGTATGCAACTTTTCACAAGTTTGATGTGTGTACAGGAGTAAAACAGTAACATACGGTGAAACTGTAGTTTGGTTTTCCATCTTTAACTTGCTGTAAAACCAAACCACTCGATTTTTTAAAAAGTGAAACTAGAACTATCATCTGTCAAATGACACAATATCATAGATGCAAATGACCCCAGTTCTTCCAAAACTGAACCAGCGCCATCTGTCGCAAAAATGCATCATGACTTTCCCGAGAACTCAATAGGTAGAACTAAAGAATATTAGGGTAACTAAAATGAGACAGACACCAGCAGACAGGTCTCCAGGGCTCTTTCTTATAGAAATGAATACAGTTGATCACTTCACAATGGACTAGAACAAAGGTCACTAAAGGCCAGAAAGTGCAGAGCCAGGAAGTGTGAGGCAGAATAGTGAAAAAGTGGGTAACTGGCACTAAACCATGGGGCTGAAATGGCAGGAGTGGTCTTAACATTAGACAACAACACATAATACAAGCTACAGTCTGAAACAATTAATTATGTATTTCTAAAAGTAACCAGAGACGATGTCAAAGGTTCCCAATCCGTAGAAATGATAATAATATGTGAAAAGGAAAGATGTGAATGCTGATTGGCCTGGTTTAATCATTACATAGTGTACATGTACTGGATTATAATACTGTCCTTCATAAGTAAGTAGAAAGTAATGCCAATTAGAGCAACTTTTAAATGCAAACAAAAGTGCATAATGAAGGACAGAAAAACAGCTGAAAATAAAAATACAGAAAAATCAATGAAACAATGAGCTGGTTCTCTGTAAAAGTCAATAAAATTGACAAAACTCTAGCAAGACTGATAAAAAGAAAAGAGAGATGAGAGGAATTAATGACACCAGCAGACATCAACAAGACCACACAGATACTGAGGATGACCAGGGAATACTCTGTGCTTCACAAACATATATCTGACTGCAGACTAAGTAGACCAACTCTTCAAGAAACACAAACTACTATAACCTGCCCAGTATGAATTTGAATAATTCAAGGAATGTGAATAATTCCTCCATGTGACCACTGGAGAAATTATGTCAACTTGAGGCTATCAGGAATAACACCTGGATTAGGGTTTAGGAACCGTGCCTAGACTAGGCAATTAGGAACCAGCCGGGGTTAGAGTAAGAGTGATTTGTGGACCAGCAAATGAGAGAAGAGCACCCACCCAGATGTGGGAGGCCCAACTGGGAACTCGAACTGTAATAAATGGAAGAAAGAAGAAAAATTGTTACAGCTTTTTACTCTGGGGAGAGACTGGATTTGATGAGACTTGGCTTCCTGTTTGTGAAGTCAGGAGCAGCTGCATCCACCTCTGCTTCTGCCATGTACTTCCATTGCTGCCAGTCACCCCATTTAGACTGTGACCTTCAGAAACTGTGAGCTCAAATAAACCTTTCCTCCCCTAAACTTGTGGATGTTGGGTATTGAGTAACAGCCACAAAAATGTAACTAAGACACCCCACATCTACTAAGAAAATTGTAATCACTGGTATAAAAATTCCCAGTTTTGTAAGAAAAATAAATCTCTAAATCTATGTGGTTTTACTGGGAAATTCAATGATAAATTTAAAGAATTAAAACCAACTTGAAACCATCTCTTCAAGGAAACAGAAAAGGCAACATTGCTTCCCAATTTGTTGTGTGGAACAATTAGTACCCTGACAGACAGTAGGAAAAGAGACTACAGATCAATATTCCTTATGAATACAAACATAGAAATCCTTCACAGAATATTAGTAAATAGTATTCAGAATATACAAAAAGATATATAACCATGATGGTGTGGCTTTGTACCAGAAATACAAAACTCGTTCAATATTTTGTTTTAAAAAATCAATCTGGCCAGGCCCAGCAGTGCAGGCCTTTAATCCCAGCACTCTGCGAGCTGGAGGGAGGAGGATTACAAGTTGGAGCCAAGACCAGTGAGACCCTGGCTTACAAATCAAAAATAAAATTGGGCTGGAGATGTAGCTCAGTGTGAAGGCTCTGGGTCTCACCTTCAGTAGTCAAATAAATAAATCTAAGAAATCCAGAGAAAATATGTAACAAATTCCAGCATGTATCTATGATTAAAAAAAAAAACTCTTGAAAATAAGGTAGAAATTACCTCAATTAATATTAAGAACATCTATAAAAACAAATTAATTATCATATTAAAATGTGAAAGACTAGATGCATTCCCTGTACTACCATGGGAATACAAAGAAGTCTGGCAAAAAGAAGTTCAAAAGTATACAGATTGGGAAAGAAAACTAGACTTATGTGTACACGACATGATTACAGGAAACTGAAACAAGTCTATAAAACTCCTGAAATTTATGAACAAGGCCAACAGATTCATGATGAATATATAAAAATAAACTCCTCTCCACATATTTGCAATGAATATGTAGACATGAAAGTCAAAAATACGATACAATTTACAGTTGTTCAAAAGAAGGTAAGATACTTTGGTGTAAATCTAACAGAACACATACAAAGCTTGTACTCTTGAGTCTACGCAACACTGATGAAAAAAATCAAATGTCTAAAGAGGAGAGACACTTCCCATTCGTGGGCTGGACAACGCAACATAGGATTTAAAGTTTTTCCAAACTGATACACAGGTTGAACACAATTCCAGCCCAAAATTCCGGGCATGACATCTGTGTAGACATAGACATGACTAGTATAAAATTTACATGGCATGGCAAGACAGAGGAGGAAGAATAACTAAAGCAATTTGCAGGAAGAAAATGGAAACAACTGGTCTACTCTATTTCATTATACAACTACAGTAGTCAAGGCTGCCTTGCCGTGGCATAAGGATGTCCGCAGGGCAGCAGAATGCAATGGAGAGTTTAAACAAAACACATCAAGGCACCCAGCTGGTTTCAGGCAGAGGCAGCAGGGAGATTGAACAAAGACTGTCTTTACAACAGATGACACTGTAGCAACCAGGTAGCCAGAGAAAAAATGACAAACATTGACCAGTTATGTGCTGCGTACACAAACTAATTACAAGACAGCCATAGCCAACCATGGCTAACAACACCAATCACTTCTGAGAAAATAATAAAAAATTATAAAATTTTCAGGAGAAAAATACCCAGAATCTAGGGCCAGGCAATGTGTCCTTAGACTTGAGTCCAAACACATAATCCCTAAACAAGAACGAGTGCTAAGCAGGACCTCATCCAGGTTAAATAAAATAAAATAAAATAAAAAATAAAAAACCTCAGCTGTGAAGGACGCAGGTAGGAGGACTAAAACAAACCAGAGTGGGCAGAAATGCTGGCAAACCACATATCTGACAAAAGCGCTGGCATAGATAAAAGACTCTCAAAACTCTACAATGAAAGAACAACAAAATAACAATTAAAACATGCGCAAAAGACACAATGAGACACTTTACAAGAGAGGAAATACCGATGGCAAATAAGCACATAAAAAGGGGTGCATCCGTTGCCATTAAAATGCAAATTAAGATGAGATATAGCTGCACACCTATTGAAACAGCTAAAATATTAGACAACACCAATCGCTGAGAAAATGGAGAAAGTGGATCCCTCACACACTGCTGGTGAGAAAATGATACTATCATTCTTGAAAACGATACAGTAGTTCCTTTTTAAAAACTAAAGGCACAGCTACCATATGACTGAGAGACCATGGTCCAGGCATCCATCCCAGAGAAACAAAGGTTTCTCTGCTTAGGGAAGAGTCGGTGCACTCATGTTTATAGCAGCCAAAAACTGCAAGCAACTCAGAGGATGGTGTGAGGTAGACCAACTGGTTAACTGGGCTGGACTAGCCCTGAAGTCACTTGGTCTGACCTAGCCAAGGTAACATACTAGGAATGAGTTAGTTATATAATAATTAAATGCTTTACCAAATATAGCAGGCTAATTATTAAGTTATACATTGTATGGCCTATGAAAGATGTCATAAACATTGCCTGGCCCTTAGGGCAAAAAAGTTCCCCATCATGCATTAAACAAACCGAAATCCATACCATAGAACACGACTCTGTAAGAGTGAAAACAGAGGAAGAACTACTGATTCACAACAATCCCGGTGGGTTTCTAGTCGGGGGAGAAAGAAATAAAAGAAACAGAGAAAGGCAGGAGAGGGGAAGCGACCCGGCCCACACGGTTACTTACTGTATGATGGCGTTTCTGTAGAATTATTGAAATGACAAGATCACAGAAAAAAGACAGTAGACTGTGGCTGCCAGGGACTGTAGAGCTGGTGGGGGTCAGGTGGAGTAGTGAAACGGTAACAGGAGGGGTCCCTGCACCCGGGTAGCGCTTTGACATGATCGGCGTCAATGTCCCGGCTGTAACACGGTCATGCTGTTTCCCAAGATTATACCCTTGGGGGGAAACAATGGCTCTTTCAGCACTATTCCTCCTTACAACTGCAGTTATGGTAAGAAGGTTAATCATTTGTAAAAGTGCATTGCAGAGAAGCAAAGAAATCTTCAGAGTTCCCATACCGCTCAGCAATGCCACTCCTAGGCAGCTATCTAAAAATAACAAAACATATGTCCACACAAAACTGTGTCCTCAAGTATCTGCAACAGCATTATTCATAAGGACAAAAAGTAGAGTTGATACAAGTGTCTACCAGCTGAGGAGTGACCCGAGATAAGAGGGCAGACATGCTGCTCTGTTGGGACTACTATGGTTTGGATCTTAAGTGTCTGCTACTGGTCCATGTGTTAAAAGTTTGGTCCCCAAGGCAAAGGTAATTGGAGGTGCTATAGACCTTTAAGAGGAGGGGCCCTTAGGTCACTGGAAGCATGCCCTCATTAGGGACAGTGGGAAGCTGGCACCTCAGTCTCTCTGTGCTGCCTGGCTCATGGTGTCAGTGGTCTACCTTACCACACTTCGCCAACTGCCATCCAACGTGATCACTGGAGTTACCTGACCTTAGGCAGGGACCTCCGGAACTATGAGCTAAATAAACCTCTTCTCATAAGAAGTACCCCTGGCATTTGGTTGTAGTAATAGGAAGGTGACCAACACACACACCCAATAGAGAATGCTAAATGACTGAACTCATTCAAAGCATAAACCTCCTGAGGTCTGTTTTTAGAAGTGCTCAGCACTCTCACTGAGACTGAAATAACAATGAAGAACATTCTGAAACAGCTCTGGGGCCCTCCAGAAGCACAGCAGGCCCACAGCAGCTCTGCACCCTGGACCACAAGTCCATTCACTGCACCCGGCCTGTGCCAGCCCCAGGCCATTTTCAGAGGGCCAACAGAGTAGGCAGCTCCTGCCATCAGCCCACCGGTCCCAGCCTGCTCTGGTGCTCACCCAATGTGCGTTCTGGCTAGTTCCAGATCTCCTGGTCTCATTCAGAAACAAGTGACCTGCCTATCCCTGGATTCCTGGGGACAGCACAAGTGTGCATGGGATCCTCCCCTTGGCCAGGAAAACAGCTGATCAACGACAGTGCACCCTGTACCGAAGCTGAGCACCAGAGTCTCTCAAAAGAAGCAAAGCAACAAAGGCATGAGCCAGCTGTGGAAGCACTGGCCTGGATGGGAACAGTCAGCACAGGCTAAACTGAGCCTAAATGCCCACGTGATAACAGTGACAAGCACAATCCACAGGTTACAACGTACAAATATGACCTATGTGACCAGTCAAGTGGACTTTTCAGTAGGTGTATTAGTTTGAGTTCTTTCAAAAGGCAGAATTTACAGAAATTATAACAAAATGGATCTATCTGGAAGGCTTAAAATCAAGAACAGAGATAGTCCACAACAGTGGCCTGCACACGCGAGAGCGGACTGTCCGATGGCTGCTCAGATGTAGAGTAAAACTCCCATCCGGGACTTCAGGACAGCTGGTAAGAGTCTGCTGCAGATCTCGGATGTTCAAAGAACAATGGCGAAGACCTGGGAGTGAAGATCAGCCATGGAAGATTAGCAACAGACAGACAGGTGCAAGTTGAGACTGGAGCAAAATCTGTGATGAAAATCTGGGGCTTGTAGCAAGTCAGCCTCCTCAGACAACTGCTAAGGCAAGAGCTTCCCCAGAGGAAGAAGCTGTAACGATCTTTCTTCTTCCTTCCTTTATACAGCTCCAGTTCCCAGTTGGGCCTCCCACATCTGCGTGAGTATTCTGCCCTCATTTGCTGGCCTACAAGTCACTCACATTCTAATCAAGGTTGGTTCCCGATTGCCTAATCTAGGTGCGGTTCCCAAACCCTTATCCAGGCTTGGTTCCTGATTGCCTCAAGTTTACATAATCTTTCCAACGGTCACACTCCACCCCCTGTCAACTTGACAACCAGACATATCTCCCTGAGCCATACTTAATTCTCAAGTACAATAGCCAAGTCAGCAATTACACTTCTTTAGCCGTAAAATGTGTTCCTTGGTCAGATGCAATGCTGTGCGGGATACCCTGACAATGAATGAGGCATTTTATGGTATTCTGGCAAAAGGATTACGCGAGGAAAGGCAAATCCGTAGCTTAAGTATCTAGCCCAGTAAGGAAAAAACGCTGTCCTCTCCATCGTGGAAGTAGCCCAATATAATCAACCTGCCACCAGTGCAGGCTGGTCACCCCAAGGAATGGTGCCATGACGGGAACCCAGTGTTGGTCTCTGCAGTAGAGTGGGCATTCAGCAGTGGCTGTAGCCAGGTCAGCCTTGGTGAAGGGAAGTCCACGTTGTGTGCCCATGCATGACCACCATCCCTGCCACCATGGCCACTCTGTTCATGGGCCCACTGGGCAGTAACAGGGGTAGCTTAGAAGAGAGGTTGACTGCTCTTGACAGAATGAGCCATTCTGTCCACTTGATTATTAAAGTCATCTTCCGCTAAGGTTACTTTTGGGCGAGCATTTACGTGGGACACAAATATCTTTACATCTTCCACCCACATGGAGGGGTCTATCCACATACCTCATCTCCAAATATCTTTCTCACCAATTTTCCAGTTGTGTTCTTTCCATGCCCAGACCAGCCAGCCAGGCCATTTGCTACAGCCCACCAATAGGTATATAGTCACACATCTGACCATTTGTTCTTCCAAGTATACAACCAGGGATGCCCCAGAGAGGGGCTGCAGTGCTGCAGCTGTCCACTTGCGTGTGGTGCCTGCATAACGTGCAGAGCCATCTGCAAACCAGGCCCCGCTCTTCTCTTCCTCTGTCAGCTGATCATAGGGTACACCCCATGAAGGCACAGGTGCATGCTGGGGGTCAAAGGGCAATATAGAAGGAGTAGGCACCACGGGTATATGAGCTACTTCTTTATGCAATTTACTGTGTCTTCTGGACCTGCTGGGGCCAGGTCACGTAAATATCACCTCTGTTTAATGATGGACTGTTGTTGCACACATCCAACTTTATGGCTTGAAGGGTCAGTCAGCACCCAGTTCATTATGGGAAGCTCAGGTCTCATGGTAACCTGGTGCCCCATGGTCAAATGTTCAGTTTCCACTAAGGCTCAGCAGCAAGCCAGATGCTGTTTCGCAAAGGGGGAGTAGTTATCTACAGATGATGGCAGGGCCTTGCTCCAAAATCCCAAGAGTCTCCACTGTGATTCACCTATAGGAGTCTGCCAGAGGCTCCAAACAGCATCCTTGTCTGCCAATGACACCTTAAGCACCGTGGGGTCTGCTGGGTCGTATGGCCCAAGTGGCAGAGCAGCCTGAACAGCAGCGTGGACCTGCTGCAGAGCCTTCTCCTGTTCCGGGCCCCACCCAAAAGTAGCAGCTTTTCACACACCCAAGTGAGGAATAAGTTGCCTCCAAAATCCAAAAAGGCCTACGAGGCATTGTGCCTCTTTCTTAGATATAGGAGGTGCCAGATATAACTTAGCCTTCATCTTAGAAGGAATATCTCTGCATGCCCCACACCACTCTACTCCTAGGAATTTTACTGAAGTTGAGAGCCCTTGAATTTTGGTGGGATTTACTGCCCAGCCTCTAACAGGCAAATGATTTACCAACAAGTCTAGAGTGGTTGCCACCTCTTGCTCATTAAGCCCAATTAGCATAATGTCATCAATTAGTGGGCCAGTGTTACACCCTGTGGAAGGGTGGGAAGACAGTCCAGATCCCTTTGGACTATGTTGTGATACAGGGCCGGAGAGTTGATATACCTTTGAGGAAGCACAGTAAAGGTATACTGTTGACCTTGCCAGCTAAAAGCGAATTGCTTCTGATAGTCCTTATGGATGGATATGGAGGAAAATGCATTAGCCAAATCCATAGCTGCACACCAGGAACCACGAAATGTGTTAATCTGTTCAAGTAAGGAAACCACATCTGGTACACTATCTGCAATTGGTGTCACCACCTGATTAAGCTTACGATAATCCACTGTCATCCTCCAAGATCCGTTTTCTGCACTGGCCAAATAGGAGAGTTGAATGGGGATGTGGTGGGAACTACCAGCCCTGCATCCTTCAAGTCATTGATGGTGACACTAACCTCTGCAATCCCTCCAGGGATGCGATATTGTTTCTGATTTACTATTTTCCTTGGTAAAGGCAATTCTCATGGCTTCCATTTGGCCTTTCCTACCATAATGGCCCTCACACCACAGGTTAGGGAACCAATATGGGGATTCTGCCAAGTACTAAGGATATCTATCCCAATTATACATTCTGTAACTGGGGAAATGATTATAGGTGAACTCAGGGACTTATGGGTCCCACCGTGAGTCAGACCTTAGCTAATACTCCATTGATCACCTGGCCTCCATAGGCTCCTCCTTTAACTGGAGGTCCACAATGACGTCTTGGATCTCCTGGAATTAGTGTTAATTCAGAGCCAGTGTCTAGTAGTCCCCAAAAGGTCTGATCATTTCCCCCTCACCAATGCACAGTTACTCTGGTGAAGGGCCACAGGTCCCTTTGGGGAAGGACAGAAGAAATACTGACATTATTACTCTCTGGTAATGTATCAGGGTTCTTCCTCAAGGGGACCCAGCCTTTCCTTCATTCAAGGGATGCTGGGTTTGTAAACTGGCTTAAGTCTGGAAATTGATCGAGGGAACTTGCTTCTCTATTGCTACTACTTGAGGTAGCTGTTTGCTCAATTGCCTTAAAAATTTTCTTCCTATATAAATCCAACAAAAATTTAGTAGGTTTCCCATCTGTTTAACTTCTGGGTACACCATGACTGATGAGCCAATGCCACCAGTCCATGTGTCAGCCCATTCCGATCACAGCTTTGCCTCTGCTGTACATTACAATAAGTATGTCCACCTTGCCTTTGGAGGTTAACTGCTGCCACTTGACCCTAGCTCTCCAAGATCCAATAAAGCCCATACCATTTAAGTGTTAGAATTGTGTTGCTGCCATTCCCACTGTAAGGTTTGGCATACAGAGAAGAGTGATGATAAGGCACTTCAAAGATGCTGGTGCTCCCCTCTCCAATCAGTTTCTTGAAGGCATAGTACAGGGTACCTGGTCCGGACCTTCCCAATCCGAATGAGTTGATTTCATCTGGCAGATCCACTCCAGCATTCCCATTTCCCTAAGCCTTTGAATACCCTCCTCAACAGTAAACCAAGCAGTATCAGGCATTTCCAGCTCGCTCACAGTGGGCCATCTTTTAATCCATATTTCTACCGCCCAAACAAACAAACTATTTGTACCTCTTCTAACTTCATGAGCTATAACATTAAATCCTGAATCCCTGCTCAATGACCCGTATCAGGAAACTCAAACTGACCCAGGTATATATTTCTTCTACCATTGTCCCACACCCTTAAAGTCCACTCCCATACTTGTTCCCCAGACCTCTGCTTATAAGAGTTAGAAAATTCAAGAAGTTCCTTGGGGGTATATCACACCTCTTCATTAGTGGTAGTGTGGACCTCACCCGTGGGGGCTAAGACTTAACCCTGTTTATCAGCCTAGAGGAAAAGGTAGGTAGGTCCTCAGGTGGGTCCTGAAGAGCTTCAGCATTGTCCTGCCTAGTAATTGCATCAGGGAGTTTCCTTACTGCCTTCATTGGCCACACAGGATCAGTTTCCTCAGGTGGGAGTGGAGAAGCCAACAGCACAGAGGGAAGGGGTGGGGAAGCCTCTGCTGCTGAGGGTGGGGCCTCTGAGGGTGGGAGAATCCCTCCTTCCGGCAAAATGACCTTTTCAGCATTCATGGACTCCTCACTCTCTCCCTGCTCTTCCCACACATCTCCATCCCCATTGGTGGGGTCCCATTCTTTCTCAACTAGCACCCTCTCCTCAAGTTCAGACACCCTTCTAGGCTGTGCATTAACCTGGTACTGTAATTCAGCTAGTCTATTATGAGGGCTTGAGCTTGATTTTCAGCAACCTCAGCCCTACGGCTCAAGGAGAGATTTTTCTCCAGAACACACTTAGACGCTCTCAAGGAGACCATGAGTGTCTGGTGTCGGAAGTCTGAATCCCTAAGCTCATTGTTCTACTTCACTAGTTTGTCCCAAGATGCTAAGAAAAGCAAGCCAGCATCATCATATATTCCACTTTTGCAGAAGTTCTCAAATATATTATACATACAGAATTACCAAATGCATCACAAGTGGGGAGTCAGGATAAACAAAAGGATCCAGTACCTGTTTCATTTCAAAGAGTTCATGCCACAGGTCTCCCTACATTCTTAGGACCACAGCAACCTTAGGTCTCATGGCAGTACAGAAATCACTAGATATCTTAGAGAAGACCGTTGTTGTAATTGTATCTCTTGAGAACCATTCTTGGTACCAAGATCTGTATTAGGTTGGGTTCTTTCAAAAGGCAGAATTTACAGAAACTATAACAAAACGGGTCTATTCATAAAGCTTACAAATCCGAGGACAGAGATAGTCCAAGATGGCGGCGTGCGCGTGCAATACCTGGAGGGTCCAATGGCTGCTCAGCCGTGAGGTAGAACACACCTGGGACTGCAGGACAGCTGGTGAGTCTGCTGCAGATCTCGGTTGTTCAAAGAGCAATGGTGAAGACCAGAGACTGAAGATCAGCTACGGAAGATCAGCCAACAGGCAGACAAGCGTAAATTGAGACTGGAGCTAATCTGTGATGAAAATCTAGGGCTTGTAGCAAGTCAGCCTCCTTAGACAATTGCAAAGGTAAGAGCTTTCCCAGAGGAAGAAGCTGTAACAAATTTCTTCTTCCTTCCTTTATACAGTTCCAGTTCCCAGTTGGGCCTTCCACATCTGGGCAGGTGCTTTCTTAATTTGTTGGCCCACAAATCACTCACACTCTAATCCAGGCTGGTTCTCAATTCCCAATCTAGGCGTGGTTCCCAAACCCTAATCCAGGCGTGGTTCCTGACGGCTTCAAGTTGACATAAGCTCTACAACAGTCACAGGTGGCTCCTAGTCTGGGTGTCATCAGGACAAAGTTTCCAGGAGCAGAAAATGCCCTGACGCCCTCTTCCTACCCCACACAGGCCACCAAGGTCCTATTGGACCAACAAGCCTGCTCCAATAGTAATTGTCTGTAAGCCAGCAAATGAAGCACGCACAGCATCGGCTGTCACCGCACAGGATGGCAGGAGGGACCTCGCCAGTTAATAAGCAGCCCTGTGCACAGGCCATCCTCCCTCCCCTTGCCTTCCGGGGTCCCAGGCCTTGGGGGACTGAACTCCCAGAAGCTCACTAGGTTCCCAGGATGCAGCCTGACCTCCCTAGAAGGCACTGAATGTGCAGAAGAAGATCTCATTGGAATCCCAAGACCAGATGGGCCTGGGCCTGAGCACTGCTTTAGAAAACTTTTGGGGCCCCAGATGTTTGCACACCATTAGTTCCTGTGAATATCCAAGCCATGTTTACAGCAACATTATGCACCACAGCCAAAAGGTGGCTGCAACCCAAGTGTCCACAGAGGAATGAGAGATGTAGCCCATCCACGCAATGGAATATTATTTAGCCTCGAAAAGGAAGAAACCTTGACACACATTACGATATGAATGAACCTTTAAGACACTATGCTCAGTGAAATAAGCCAGACACAAAAGGACAAATACTATAAGACCCACTCAGATGGGATCCCCAGAAGGACCCGATTCATAGAAAAAGTAGGATGTTGGGTATCAACACTGAAAAAAGAAAAACAAAACAAAATTTTTAAAAAACTACCTAATCAGATACCACATTACACCCCCCAGGACAGCCATAGTCAACTGGACAGCTAAGAACAAGTGTTGGAAAGGACACGGAAAAAATGGCACCCTCAGACTCCGCTGCTGGGCAGGGACAACCCTCCACCCATGCTGCAGAGCAGCCTAGCAACTCCTCAAAAAGTTAAACATAAAATTACCATATGACCCACAATTTCCTTCCTGGGTAAATACCCAAGAGAAACAAAGACATGTCTATACAAAATCTTGCATAGGAATTTTCGCAGCAACAAAACTCATAATGCCCAAATAGCAGGGAAACCCCCGTGTCCACCACCTACCTTTACCCACCCACCCAGTGGAAAACAAAGTACTGACCCCTGCGACAGCATAGACAACCCTTGATAACACCATGCTAAGCGGGAAAAGCCAACGACATGGAGCCACGTAGACCAGTGGTCTCCAACCTTCCTGACATCAGGGACCAGTTTAGCTGGAGCCTGTTCCCAAGGATGGGGGCTGGGTACTTGCTATGCAGTTGGGTTCCTGGAGGATAGCTCTGAAATGCAACAACAGCATCAGGAGGGGTGGGGAGCGAAGCCCCGCCTCCTGTCAGTCAGCAGCAGCGATAGAACATGACTGGAGCTTTGCTCCCAATTCCTCTCCTGCTCACCTGTCCCAGCCGCCTGATCCCTGACCAGGACCAGTGTGCAGCCCACGGGGTTGGAGACCCCAACACAGAGTGATTCCACTTCTATGAAGTGTCCAGTACAGGCGAATCTGCACATCGTCGGTGGTTGCCAGGGGCCTGGGAGGGAAGTGTCCACTAGCGGGAATGGTGCTTCTCTTAGATTGCTGAAGCACTGTAAAAGCGTAGCAGTGGCTTTCAAGTCTGTGACTAAAGATCATTGAATCAGCCTCTTTAAATGGGCAGACTCTAGCTGATTACGGTGGGGGCACCTGCAATCTCAGCCCTCTGGGAGGCTAGCGCAGGAGGGTTGTTCAGTTTGAACCCAGCATGGATAACTTAGTGATTTAACGAGGCCCTGTCTCAAAATAAAAAATAAAAAGGGTTGGAGATGTAGCAGTACTGCAATAACATAGCACAGCACAGCACAACAGCTGGACCTGGTGGTGCAGGCCTATAATCCCAGCACTCTGGGAGGCTGAGGCAGGAAGGCTGCAACTTTAAGCCCAGACCTTAGCAACTTAGTGAGACCCTGTCTCAAAACCAAAAAGAAAGGAGCCGGGAACGTAGCCCAGTGTGAAGGATCTAGGCTCAATCATCTGTACCAGAACAATATATAAAACAGTGATTTGCATGTTTCACAGGGTCTATAAATTATTCCAATAAAGAGAGAGAAGAGAGAGGAGAGAGTACCAAGGGCAGTGCCTGGCACATGTTCATGTATCATCACCCACTTGGCATGTGCTAGGCATATTCCCAGGCACTGGAAACAACCAGATGAACAGGAAAGTCAAGGTGTCAAGGTCTCTGCCCTCCTCCTCCCGACACTCCAGAGAAGGAAGGCAGTAATAGTGACCAAGTTCAGGTGTGCTTCACTAAGAAGACTGAGCAGGTGAAACAGAGCTTGGAGCTAGGGGCAGCTGTGTGTGATCTCAGCCTCCTCACTCACCACCCTCCAGCCCTGTCCATCTCAAGGTGTCTCAGGAGACACAAATGCCTCCTTTCCCTCAGAGAGGTCTGCAGGGACCTCACCTCCCAAGAAAAAGAGGGGAGGAGGGGCAGGGCAGACTCCTCTTTCCCATCCCAATACAATAAGGTCACCAGAATCAATTCACAAACCCTTGACATGAACATCAGTCACCAGTGACTGTCCCTTTCCACACCTTCCATACCCTGCACCTTGACCTCAATGAGAGGTGAGAAGCGGGGATTGGGAAAGTTCAAAGAACCACTGTGGCCAGTACAGAGTCCAGCGGACTTTGGCACACTACCTCCTGTGGTCCCCTTCTTGTAGGAATGAAAAGTGATGCCATCTGTCCTTTCTAGGTGACAGATCACAGAGCAGGCATGATACAGAGGCCATTTCTTTGGGTGCATCTGCTTTGCTGTTCTTTTTAGTTTCTTAGACCCATCCGCTGATCTGGGGTACTTTCATCCATAATTTATTTAATTACGTTTTCTGGTCAAAGACAAATGTGGTCAGAATTTTGAAAACAGAACAGAGAAAAGTGATTCCTTCCATACAAAGGAAACTCCGTAAGAATACAGGCAGATTTCTCAGCAGAAACCTTACAGGCCAGGAGAACATAGGGTGAGATATTCCAAGCACTGAGAGGAAAAAAAAAATATGTACCAATGAAAAATACTAGACCCACCAAAAGTGTTCTTCAGAAATGAAAATCATAGTTAAAAAATTCCACACAAACAAAAGCTGGGAGAGCTTATCATTACCACCTTACAAGAAATGCTAAAGGGATTTCTCCGTGCTAAAGTAAAAGAACACTAAAAGGCAGCTCAACGGGGCGACACTAGGAAATTCACCAGAAAATGCAAAAGTATGGACTAATTCAGAGTCCTGTATTATGGTAGCGAGAGAGGATAAGTCACTTTTAATCTAGGATAAAGTTAAAAGACAAAAGTGTTAACACATACATGAATGGTTATAAATTGTAGCAACAGTAAAGTATGTCAGAGGAAAAGTTAAAACGTTGAATTTCTGTATGTGCTTTATCTTAAGCTTACAATAGACAGCTATGATTAGAAGATACATTTTTTTTTGACACAGGGCCTTGCTTTGTAACCCAGGCAGGTTCCAAACTCACTATATAACACAGGCTGGTTTCAAATTCATGGAAATCCTCATACTTGAGCCTCCCTTAAAGGCGTGTACCACAATGCCCAGCTTATGAGGTGCTGAGGAATCAAACCTAGGGCCTTGTGCTTCCTAGGCAAGATCTTTAACCATCCCTAGTCCCAGAAGATATTTTATGTTCAAATAATCATTTACATATGTACCTATAGAACACACAATACATTATACCTTTGAGAATAAAGTCCCCTTCCCTACTCCCCCAACTACAGATGGATTCGGCCACCTGGGTTTCCTGCGGCCATACCCAGTTGTTGAATTAGCTGCCTCCCAGCCGCTGCTCCTGGATCCTGCAGCGCTCCACCTCCTCCTCCACCACTGAGTCGTACAGCAACTCCTTCCCCCTCTACTCTCCCCAGTGCCCCAATTCCCATGAGGGCCTTTCCTACTCACAGCAGAGTCCTGCTCCCTTATCACTGCCCACCGTCCTACTCTCCATAGCCTTGTCACTGCCCAGGCCCATGCCACTGAGCCTGAGAACAATTCCTTCCCATTCACCCCATGAACTTCCCGATCAGCCCTTCTGGCAGCCCAATACCCACCAAAGTCTCTCTGCCTGTCCCACCCGCAGGCCCCATTCCACCGTGCACATTGGGTGGTTGCTCTGTCAGCGTCTCCCAAAGCTCCTCCAGACATCCTTCACCCCACAGACTAGCAGATGGCCCTAGATGGTCCCATCTGCCTAGACTCAGCATCAGAGGACCTGTCCTGGTGACCATCAACAGTCCCCAATTAAATTTCACAGATATATCCGTAAAGGCAAGACAAGGGGCATGTCAACACACGCACCTGCCTACCCAAAAGCTGGCTTTCAATTGCAGAGCCTGTTCATGAGGCTGAGCCCATCCATGCTCCTCCACGTGGTTCTCAATGTGTGGTGCAGGGAACCACAAGAGGTTTCCCCAAGGTCCTTTCAGGATAAGCAATGAAATCAAGCTCTTTTCATCACGATATTAAGACTTAGCTGCTTTTTCCTCTGATCCTCTCCCATTGCAGTCATGTTTTCCAGAAGCCACATAATGCGATACCATAACAGACTGAAGCTGGAAGTAGAGGTGAGAACCCAGCCCTCCCACACCGTATCAGACGGCATGGAGGTTTCACCAAAAATATAAAATCACACCATTCTTCTCACTGCTTGTCTTGTTTTGGAAAGTAGTTGGGTTTTGCCTTGTTATTCTTGTGTTGTTTTAGTTTGGTTTAGTTCTGATTATAATTCTTTTTTTTGGGGAAATGATTTGTATGAAAAAAGTTATTTATGTTAATATGCAATTAGAAATGAGATACCACTGTTATTTTTTAATATATTAATGAATATTTTAGACAATGCAGCTCTAGCAGCCCCATGCCTCTTTTTAATTTCTGATAGGAATATGGAATATATGAGTAGACAAATGCACATACACAAAAAGCTACCTGAGTCCTTAGAAACTCCTAAGGGGCTGAGTATATTGGTACACAGCCTCCAGCACTCAGAGACTGAGGCAGGAGGACTGCAAGTCAAGCCCAGCCTGGGCAACTTAGTAAGACCCTTCCGAAAATAAAAAAATAAAATGAAACAAAGGGCTAGGAATGGATCCCAGTGCAAAGGCCTTATGTCTAATCACTAGTACAAAAGTCCTCAGATTCCGAGTTTAAGAGCTACTGTGCTGCCCTGTCTGTTTCAGCCAAAAGGGAACCAGGAAAAAGACCATTATGACCCCAGAGAGAGGAAGAGGTGATGCGTCACCTCGCACAGTGGAGAGGTGGCTGGCCCATGCTCAGCCACATGAACCTCAGTGAGTGCAGTCAATATCCTCTGTGCTGTTCTGCCACCTTAGAGAAGGGCACAGAGGTCCCAGAGCCCATGTCTCAGGTCTGTGGTGGGGACGGCATGGCTCTGTGACAGGAAACAGTGAAGGGTTAGGTGTCCATATTCACCGCCATGATGATTTGCACAACATGAAGCCACCATGAGGTCCATGGAGGAAGAGAAATGGGAGGAGACAACTTTGAAAGCTCTTTTGGCCCAGAGTGTCCCCGCCACTCTTGCCAAGGAGCAGAGGCTGGAGGGCTGCACCCCAAGACACCCCATCCCAGCTATCCTCACACAGCCAGCCACACCTTCCTGAGGCCAAGCTGAGGAGGGAAGCAGCGTCCAAGGAAAGGCGGACTCCCTACGACCCCTGCAGAGCCAGCAGCCGAGCTCTGAAATAACTAAGCATATAGCGGCCTAGGGTCCCTGGAACCCTGGTGTCCTAGAACATCCATCTCCACCTCTTAACCTAGTCGGAAGTGGGCATCCATCTCCCACAACCTCAAAGCCTATCGAAGACTGGCAGACTCAAAAGGAACAGAACAATGCCCAGGAGGGTCCTGTTCAGATCCGACCAAAAACCTACCAGTACCCAGAGTGAGTCAGTTAAACCCCAGAGGTATTCCCCCACAGGGACCCCAAAGACACAAAACAAATAAAAAGCCAGCATTTCTGTTGCTTTAGCAACAGAACACGTTCCCTAATTCCAGAAACACGGTAAACACACAGCTGTCTTCCCAGGAGCTCTGGGAACCAGGAACTGGGCTTTCATTTGTCCTTCTGTTTGGGAAATTATTAACAGCAAATGCAGGCTGGCTGTTAAAGTCTTCAGGAATTCTACTCCCTGATCCATTTGTACTCTAAGTTCATGTTTGCTAAATTCACTGTTGACCCTTGGCCTTCACCCTACGTTCCCCTGTACCCATTTGGTAAACACCCAGGAGTGTGATGATCCCAGAGGGTACAATGTGCCACCATCCAGGACCTGCCACCTCAAGGCCTGAGGTGCCAATATGGGACCCAATTCAAACCCAGTGTCTCCTCTGTCTGTAACCTCCCAGGAAAGCCAAGAAGAAGAACGAGCCCTTGGCCTGATGGATTTTTTGACTTGCTCTTGCTGAAAAACACCCAAAGCCAGGATGGGGCAAGAGCAATGATACTTTCCCGTCATTGATATGTTTATCCAATAGCCACCCCTACATGCACCCCGAGCCTGTCCTTGGACCCCCTACAGCACCCTCTGTGCTCAGAGGAGCAACACCGCCATACCTAATGAAGCAGCTCTTCCGTCCACAGATAGATCAGTACTGAATCTGCCAGAAGGTCAAGGTTTAACGGTTCATGCCCCACCTCTCCCAGCCAGGAAGGTCCTGAGCTCCCAACTGGTGTGGGCTGCATGCCTGAGCTCTGCCGGGAATGACGCATGTCCACTCTCTGGACTCAAGGCTTTCCAGACCCCAATCAGCTGGCCAGACCCAACCTCTCCAACATGCCCATCAAGCACCAAGTGCCTGGCGGAGCCCCCGGAGGACAGGCAGCAGGCCCGAAGCCATCCTCCACTCCTGCAGGGTCTGAGGTAGAATGTCTTCAAATCTGCAAGGCAGTTTCCAGACCTAGCCATGGTGAGCGCATAGGTGACATCATCTGTTGCTACCTTTACCTAGGTGACACTGTCCCCAAGTAGAAATCACCTGCAAGGACCATGAGTGCAGATGGAACCTTAGATCTCCTTTCCCACCCAGGCCTGGGGACTAAGACACAGTCTACAGGGAGGTAATGTCCCAAAATTGTTGGTTTGGAAGAAGTCCCTGGGACTAGCCCTTGAGCACCTACCTCCCCAAAGGTCCCGACTACCATTTACATATGAAAGACACTCCTTCTTGCTGGGGAGGGCCACACCCAAGGGAAGGGACCACCCAATACCAAACAAAAGAGATGGTTCAGCTATGGCCTTCACCAGCACACCGCACTGACCACCGCCTTCTCCTTGGGACAGGCTCGTCCACTTCATCTCTGTCTCTCCACTTCTGAAAGCCCCTAAGGTATTAAGTGTCTGGTCAGCCACGTCCCAGCAGCAACCACACTGCTGTCTCAATGCAGAGTGAATTTAAATACTTCATGACTTAGGTCACGGGGAGTTTTCTAAAAGTCAATTTATATTTTCTTTCCTTGCAGAGAAGTATGCTAGATTGATTAATAAAAGACCCAGGAGCATAAAATTCTATTATATAAGAGTAAAATTCTTTGGGGAAGTGGCTGTATAAAGAAATGAAAGGAACAGGGCTGGGGATGTGGCTCAGTGGCAGACATGCCTGGTACACCTGAGGCTCGAGGCTCTAGGCTCCATGCCTAGCCCAAAAGGAAAAACATTTTGCAGGCCTGGAATCTGGGAGGCTGAAGCAGAAGGATTGCAAGTTCAAATTTGCCTGAGCGAACTGGCAATTTAGTGAGACCCTGGATCTAAATCAGAAACCAAAATCTGGGTAGGGGATATAATTCAGTGTGAAGACACCTGGCCTGGATCCCCCGTACCACAAAAATAAAGTAAAATAAATAAATAAAACTTTTTAAAAAGAGCACTGCTAAATTCCCTGATCCTTTATCCCTTTGCCTGTGAGCACATGGCGCTAGCTCCCATGAGCAGTGTCAAAGAGATACACAGGATTTCTTTTCAATGTTAACTTCACAGAGGAGATTCTATACCTCGGCAAGTATTAACACCTGTGAAGAAAACCTCAGACACTGACTCACAAATGTGTGAGTTTATAAAGCAAGATGTTAGTGGTAGAATCTGTAAGCACGCATAAAGGAATTTACTATAAAATTCTTTTCAACTTTGCCAGATACTTAATTTTTTATAATATCACAGGAAATGGAAAAGATGACACCTAGTAATTTTTAAAAACAAACAGTCTTGAAGGGGGGCAAAACCCAGGGTTTTTGGAGATCACTACCTCAGCTCAGCAGGGCCACGGGGGATTGCATACCACATGGATACCTCCTGGGAGTCTCCCAACTGAGGCCTCTTTATGTCTACCGCAACCAGGACCTCATTCAACTGTCCTGCCTTCTAAAGACTTGAGGCTTCTCACACTCCTGCAAACAGAACCCCTGGGGAACTTGCCAGCAGGGAGTCCCAGACACGGCCAGAAGGTCACCCGTACTTCTGTAGTCCATCATTTGTAATCTGTGGCCTCTGATGAGAAGCTGTGGCCTGATTCAAATCCACATGCCCACACCGCACTGCCCATGCACAATGCCACTGTCCTGTCATCCTCAGTTGCTGGGCCCCAGCTCGGAATGGACATGTGGCATCCAATCGGAGGTCACCCTGCCACCCTGCTTTTTGCTGCTGCCCACAGACTCCTGACCGCAGACAGGCTTTTATAAATTTAATCCCTCAGGGAGGGAGGTGTGTGGTACAGAAGTCCATCTCTGGAGCCTCCCATCCAAAGCGGCCCAGGTTGCTGGCCCTGAGCAGGCTCCTGCTGCTAGGAGTGAGGAGGCACATTTCCCTGCTTTAAAACTAGAAACCCTTGAATGGGATTGGGGGCACAGTTCAGTGGTTAAAGTGCTGAGCTGATGAGCTCAAGGCCTGTGTTTGATTCCCCACAGAAATTCAGCCAGGTGTGGTGAGGCTGAGGCAGGAGGACTGCTGTGAGTTTGAGGCCAGCTTGGGCTACACAGGGAGTTCAGGACCAAAGTGGACAACAGAGCAAGACCCTGTCTCAAAAAAAGGATGGATGGAAGGAAGGAAGGGAGGGAGGGAGGAGGGAGAGAAAGGAAAATGAAAGAAAAACAGATAGAAATCCCTGAATGGAGAGAAGGCACCCTATTACCCAAAGACGACCGCATCTTTCCCGCAGAGCCAATGAGACAAATACACACCAACTGCATCAGATCATTTCCTGAATCTGCTGTCTGCAACAATAAAAAGTGTTTCCCATCAAGAGATCTGATCAAAGGCCAAAATGGTGGTGCATGCCTGTAATTCCAGGACTTCAGGAGGCTAAGGAAGAAAGATCACAATTTTTGAGTCCAGCCTGGGCCATTTGGCAAGATCCTGCCTCAAAATTAAAAAAATAAAAATAAAAAGGTCTGGGAGAAATAACTCAGTTCAGAGGCCCTGATTCAATCCCTAGTACTGCAACAAAAAAAAAAAAGAAAGAAAGAAAGAAAGAAAGAAAGAAAGAAAGAAAGAAAAGAAAAGAGAAAAGAAAAGAAAAGAAAAAGAGAAAAGAAATCTGATCATCAGAAACTGGTGTTCAGCTGCTGTCACTGCTCAGGTCTCCAATTCCACACCACAGGAACAAGACCTAACTGCTTTCTGGCTGCATTTTCCTGCTGGGTGATATGCCCTCAGCTGCAGAGGAGGTGGGGGACCAAAGGCTGGGCTCCCCTCTCCCCATTCATTTTGGGACCTACAGGAAATGGCATCAGTGTCCTTAGCCTCAGGCTTCTGGTCTGGAAAACAGGGATGAGAACGATGCCTCTCTGTTTAGGGTTTAGTGAGACATGACAGCAGGAACAGCCGGGTACAGTGGTGCACGCTGGTAACCCCACCTACTCTGGAGGTACTGCTGGGAAGGCTGAGGCAGGAGGATCACAGGCTCAAGGCCAACTTGAGCACCTTGGGCCCTCACTCAAAAAAAAAAAATGCATAAGGAAAAAAAATAGGGCAAAAAGGAAAAGGCGCGGAAACAACAGTGCTGCCTCCCCCCCGGCTTTTGCCTCTATTATCTCTGCACCTGCCGATGGTGCTTTCCCCCTTGGAACTAGGACAACGTCATTTCTGCCAGTGGCTCAGGCTCAATCCCAGAATGCAGTGAAGCCACCCAGACCTCTTCCAGGAACACACTGGGGACCCTCTCTGGGCCCAGCAACACCCAACAAACATTTACATCACAACCCCTTAGCACATCCACCAATCTTTCTTGTCCCCACCAGCCGATGCCCCCAGAGGTGGTGGCCTGCACTGAAGGTCTGGGCCAGCCATGCAGCAGCCAGCCTCCTGGGGACGATCCGTCAAACACATTTCAATGCAACATGAAGAGAAAGGCCAATGGGCCCTAGATTACCTGAGACGGACAGAGAACCGCAGCCTCTGGTGTGGGTGCTGTGACCCAACACCAAGTCTCTGGGCAGGGACCCCTATGCTCCAAGCTCTTCACTTAATTTGTCAACATTCTTTCAAGAAATAGTCCATTTAGCCAGGGCCCAAGTGAAGAAGAGTTTGAGAGTTCCAAAGATGAAAAGGGCAGGCCTGCATCCCACACTACCCTCTCCCCCCAACTCGCTGTCAGTCCAGAGAGACTGGGTCAGGAAATGAGTTAGCAAGGACACTTGAATGAATGGTCCTACACACTCTCTCTCCCACGGGGCCACAGTAGTTAGGGACACACGAGGGCTCGTGAAAAGGCTGTAAATATTGTCAATTTCCTCTGGCCTCACCAGAGGGCAGCCCCTAAGAGCTACTCTCAGGCTGCTCTCCTGAAGCCTTGAACTGGTCCTGCCGCCTTCAAGGCAAGAAGACTTGGGGGTGAGGGAGAACAGGTGTGTTCATCCACAGTCACCCCAGGACTGAGTGGAGCACACACCCCCAGAAGCCACAGCAACTCCCACGGTGGACTCTGCTGTAGACACGTCCCCATTACTCTCAGAAGCCCACTGAACCCCAGAACTCTATCACTTAGGACTCGCACATATTTAGCAACAAGGCAAGCATACTCAAGAATTGTTTTTCTATGAAGTTCCATCGTTAGGGGTGCTCCCCTGAGTATCAGCCCACTCTGATCCTGCTGTGGGTTCCACTTGTTTCCTGGCCGCGGATAAAAAATGCAGTGCTATCTCAGGGTTCCCTTCACCTTGCTCGGGCGGCATGTCCTCCTTGATTCAGTCTTCTGGATGATGCCCCCAGCCTGGACCAAGCGCCCTACACATAGTAGCTCCAAAGCGCCAGCAGGGGGCCACACGCACAACTCCAAGCAAGGGCTGAATATCTGTACAAATATTTCCTGGAAACTTACCTTCCTACGAACAGGGCTTGCTAAAGAAGAAAGTACTTGAGACGGTAGGGACAGCTTCCTGTTCCCCTCCTCATTCAGGATCTCATTTGTTAAACACAGCCAAGGGCTGTCAACAGCTCCCCCAACCCTCCTCCCTCTGCCTTTGAATCTAACATCACAACCACATTCTCAAGGAATTCCTTTTGTCACTTGAATCCCACAGAATCACCCGGTTGCCACCCAATTCTTTCTTCTTGGAAGAATTCCTAGCACTATCAGGGAATCTGTTTCCTTGAGAACATTGTTCCCAGGAGTTTTAACATCCTGCCACTATTAAGACAGCATCTTTTGGACTGAATCGAGGGTCCTTCTCATGCCTTCTCTAAGGACATCTAAGGACACCGACCTTCTGGGTAAAAGCCCAGAGCTACCACCACATGGACTTCTCTCTTAATTAGGGGCACACAGCCCCTCCACCAGCTCTAATCACCCAGGTGATTGATAGAGCCTTGTTTACAAGTGGCTGGGAAACTCAGGTCTCCAAACCCAAGCGCCTAGGGGGCTGCTGTGTACATCCTAATACCTAGGGCTTCAACCACAGAAGGTTGCCCCTATGACTGAACGCAACAGCAGGGAGTCTGAATCCAAGCTGAACCTCCCTGGCATGTCCGCGAGGTCAGGGTCGACCACCAGCTACAGCTCAAATGCCAGCCCTCAGTGGGAACTCCCGACATTACCTGCCCACATTTGCACGCTCCACTTAATTAGCTGGCTGGCCTCATTAACATTCAAACTTGAGCTTCAGATGAGAAAGAGGTCACATACCCATCCAATGTACTACCTTAATTTCCACGTGGAACCCATTATTTTCAGACGGCCTCAGAGGACTCCCAGGACTGCGCCCACAGGTGTGGCCTCTGAGTCTCCAGATACTCCGACCTGAAACCCCACCTGCAGGCCCAGGCGCTTTCTCTGATCTTGCTGAGCTGGGCACATTTAAAAGCTCGGCCGCCAAAATTCACAGCCACTAGACCCAGCCACCTGCCTCTCTGGGTGCCCCCGGGCCCCACAGGTAACACAACTTGGCCCGAATGTTTGCCCAGCCAGAGCAGAGTGAGTGTCCAAACACAGACCTGAGGGAAAGAATTGAGCCTCGACCCCGAGACCCTATGTGGCCAGATCCACCCCGATCTCCCCACCTCGCACCCGGATAGCGGTGTCCACTGGAGACCCCACACCAGGGCAGCGAGGTCCACCGCGATCCCGCATCCCCGGCGTCTTCGCACCCTCTGCTCCTGAGACGCAAAGCTGACATGCTGTGCCCCAGGGGGTCGCACCTGCTGGCTCAGTCGGCGGCCGCAGCCCAGGGGGCGACAGTGCGGTCTGCGTGTCCAGGAGGGCTCCACCGGGCCGCCCTGTGCAGGCGCCGGGGCCGCGGGCGCGCGGGCGGAGTTGCACGTCGCGGGGGAGGAGGGATGCCCGGGCGAAAGTTGCCAGGGAAACTTGAGCAACTCGAGCGCGCCGGTGCCAACCTCCTGCATAATTCACAGGCGGTGGCGGCCGGACGCGGGGGCCGCTCCCCTGCGCCGGACGGGTCCCCACATCTCTGCTGGAGTGCGCGGGGACAGGGGTCGGGCACCCGGCGGGGGCTCCGCCTGACCCCGGAGACTGGGGCGCCAGAGTCGCCAACCCCCGGCCCGCATCGGCCACGGCCTCCCGGAGTCCGCCGCTGCAGTCGCGCGAGCCTGGCTGGGGGGTCGGGGGATGAGGTCGGGGTGACCGCAACGGGGTCTCCGGCGACTTCGCGCGGAGGCACGGGTCCCTCCCCGTGCGCCACCTGGCGGCCCCGCGCCCACTCTTCAGCTGGGCTTGCTGGCCCAAGTCCCCGAAAAGAGGGCGGCCACCCAAAGCCAGAAAGTCTGGGCTGGGGGCGGAGGCTGATCCACCTGCGTCGTCCCAGGAGAAAGCGCAGAAGCAGCTGGTGGTGGCAGGAGTCTCCGCGCGCGAAGGACAGAGAGGCTGCTTCCGCGCCCTGTGCCCACCCCGTTGCTAAAGCTTTTAAAACCAGTCTTTGCCCCAGAGGGTAGCATGGAGGTGCGGTGTCTTAGAGTGAGGCGAGCCCCAGGGACACGCGAGTCCTTCTGCCCAACCCCCCGCCCCACCACCTACAGGTCCAAGACTGCGCTTACCTGGTAGTTAGTGCTCCCGGAATCCAGACGCACCCAAAAGCCGCAGCGAGCCGTGCCGGGGGGCTGGGGGCCGCCCACCGTCCTTCCCGGCGCGCGCCCGCAGAGCCCCGCGCCCCCGGCCGCCGTCTCACCTGCTCGCGCGGCCGCTCCGCGTCGCGGGCAGGGCGGGCCCGAGCCCCCGAGGACGGCGGGCGTCCGCGCACGCACCTGGCTCGGCCGCGGGGACCGAGCGGCGCCGCGCCCAGCCCGGCCGGAACGCGGCAGCCACCGCCGCCGCCACCGCTCAGGTGTAGGCGAGGAGCACCACGACCCCGCCCCGGCTGCGGCCGGCGACCCGGGGCCGGCGAGGCGGCGTGGCGAGGTTGGGGGCGGGGCCTGGCGGGGGGCGTCCCCGGCCGGCGCGACCCTCGGCTCCCGCGGCCACGCGGCGAGCGGGCTCTGTTGTGGCAACCCCTGGAGACGCCAGCCCGAGGCGCCCCGCCCCGCCCGCCGGTGGCGTGGATCGAGCACCCCCTCCCCCGACGCCCAGCGGGCCAGAAAGTCCCTTGGTGTTGTAAAGCCCGCTTGTTTGGTGCGATTATCCGGAACGCAGCCGGCTCCCACCCCGGAGCGTTCTAGCAGGATTCGGGAACAGGCCGCCTGCACTTGAAAACTTTGTACCTGAGCAACACGCGACCTCTGCTTCCCAGGGCGCGGGCTGGGGGTGGGGTTCCGCCCAGGGCCTAGAGACTCCTCACTTACAATGGCCCTCCCTCCCCAACTGGGGTTGGAAGAGCCACCGTGGAGGAATCCTGGGGGGCGAAAGGCTCAGGGATCCTATTATTATCCCAGATTCCAGAACTTCTGCATTTATTTGCCAAAGCTCAAAGGAGCCTGTGGGGAGCCTTGGCACCCAGCTCCCAGCTGTGGCAGGGTCCCCAGCGTCCTGTAGGCCTCAGAGGCTAGATGTTCTTCTCAAGACCCTAGCAATTCACCGCTAACTCCACACTGCAAGCTGCCTGTCTGTGAGAAAGCCAACTGAAGCCTCTCTGTTCGGTTTTTTAATAGTCTGGACAAGGAGTTTATTTCCCGCCACTAAGATCTTCAGTCTGAAGGGATTGGGGGAGGGGACAGGGGTCCGGGCTGTGAGGTGGAACATCTGCAGCCTAACATTAGGCAAACCCCAATCCGTGCCCCCTACAAAGAATAAATATATGTGTGTATATATATATATATATATTGAAGTCAATCCTATAGGACATGCCTGAGAGATCTGCACATGCTAGTGGCTTCAACATACCAAAGGCAAAGTTAAATATTTGCCCTAGATAAATTTTTCTGCTTGCATAATTGCCCCACATTTCAAAGAAGTCTTTAAAGGCACTTAGGTTAAAAATAAAAGTTGTGTTTGGGGGCCTGAATGTTTCAGGGCACACACATAGTAAATATTGTAATTCCTTGAGGGAGGTGCCAGCAGCAAAACTCCTTCTGCTCCCTGCTTCCTGCAGCATGAGGCTTGTAAAATATTTGTTGAATGAATAAAGTGGGTATTTTATCAAATACTCATAATCCCTAGAAAGGGAGGGAAGGAGGAAGAAAGAAAGGTGAAAGAGAAAGAAAGTAGAGAAACTTGCAGGCTAATTTTTTGACTAGTAACAAGAGTCCCAGGTGGGGGGCAAGGGGAGTGCTCCCTAGATGTTCCAACTTCCTTTCCACGTGTCAGGAGCAGATTCAGGGGAGGGCTGGGGAGTGGGGACCTACTTCTACATAATTCAGCCAGGCCCTCACCCCAGAGAAAGTGCCTCAAGTATATCCTACAAACCCAGCTGAAAGACACAAGCTATTACTCCCTCCTACTAGATCCCCATTCCCACAAGCTCCTCACGGGATCTCTAGAGCCCCAGGTGCACATAGCAAAGGAGTGGCTGGCAGGACTCAGCTGTGAACAGTTTCTGCTTTCCCTGTGGAAGGCACAAGTGCCATTGTCATTCTGCTGTCTTCAAGAAATACTTCCCCAGGGGATCCAAGCCTCGGCCACTCTGTCCACCCAAATGACACCCCCCTCCCAGGCCACCCTTCTGGTGCCTCTGCTCCATTTGCTGCCCAACAGAAGCTGGCCGTGATGAGAGCCCATTGCTTGGCATTTTAAGGACAAGATCCTACTTATGTCCCAGTTTCCTTGTGTCCGCTTAGAGCTAGCCAGCTCAGTGTTGTACTCGGTTTAAACAACATCCTTCAAGTCTCTAACAACCTGGTAGGAAAAGGGTCAGGGTCAGGACACAGTGCAGTAAGTGTCTAAGACCCCCCAGATGTGTTTTAGGGTGTAGAAATACTGTCCCACCCTGCAGCCTCCAACATCACCGAATTTCTATGCACTTAAGACAGAAACTCATTCGGTGTTCCCACTTCCAGTGGACGCACCATCACACATCTCACCGAGCACCTTGTTTGCAGTTTGGAAAATGGAGAAGTGTGCCTCTGCTTCCTGCCTTCAGAACTCCCCTGTTTCTGTGAGCTGCTTTCCCTGGGCTCCGCACGTGTGTGGCGATGTGGAAGGAGAAGCCGAATGAGCACACAGAGGGAGGTTGTGCTCCCCCCCGGAACAAATTTTCCTCTTATAAACTTTCAAAGCTGCAGCCATGAGTCACAGCATTCAGGGGCTGCACAGGAGGGCCCCTCAGAAGGAACATCCATCTCAGAGAGAACTAGAAACCAGGACATTGTACCCTGGAGGGCTGCAAAACATGACCACTTACCCATCCCAGGAAAAACATGATAAATATTTTGTGTCTTAAATGAACCCAGGTGCTGGTTGCATCCAGCAGCAGTCCCTGCCAGTCTTGGGGCTCTGTAGGGGGAAGTAAGCCAGCACTTCTTCAGACAAAGACTCTTAGACTGCCCAAGCAGGAGGAACCTAACTCAGCCCCTCGGCTCACAGGTGAGAAGCTGGATCTAAGCAGGGAACAAACTCGTCCAACAACATAACATAAGAGCAGGTAGAGTCAAGTATGCACAGGTGAATCCAGGTAAAGCAGATGTGTGCAGGTAAAAGTAAAGTCCGCTCCATTCCCTGGTCCTTACCCTGCTCCCCTAAGCTTCTGCAATTTTTAAAAATTCTTTTCCACTACAGCCAAAGGTCCATTTTCTACTTGTTCCTCCACGTTGAAGTTTGGAAAATGCACTCCATAATTTAATGACAACTTCCAACTCGGTCACATAGATCTGAGATGCAAATAGTCCCAGATTTACAAAGCCTCAACTCCCCTCCCACCAAGAGATGTGCCTCCCACTCTTCACCTCTGTGTGTTAACACAGACGTTTATTACTCTCCACTAATTTTCCACGAGCTTATTTTCCACGGGTTTGTTCCGAAAGGTCTCTCCCACACCTTGTCTGTCCCTCAGAGCCAAGGGACTGCTAATTAGGAGAGAGGAGAGATAGGTTCTTCTCCTGGAATCTGAGATGATAAGAGGACCTGGTCTGATGCTTTTCCTGGATGGCGCGGGGAGCAGCAGGCTGGGCCAAGAGACAGCTGGGCTACCTGGCAAGGCGGAAGCCTTCTCCGAACCTCCAGTGCAATCTGCCTTTCAGCCTCCATCAGCAAGGATCCCAGGCCACCTTCTGGTACAAGTCAACCTGAGGAGGGCAGAGGGGTGACTGCCCCAAGGACAGCTTTTAACCCTGCAGAAGCAGAGCTAGGGGAAGAAGGAGGTGCCCGGCCTCTTCCCAGCAGTTCTGCAGAGGGTGTCCTGTAGCTTCCTGAGGTACCTTTGAATTTTTCAGCAAAGACCCGCACAAGGCTTTGCCTCTCTCTCCTAGAATCAGCCCTCAACTATAGCAGCTTCTACCCAAGTCCTTGTTTCGTGCAAAGCTATCAGGGACACAGCCTTGAGCTTTTGTGTGAAGCTGTGGATCCAGGCACCTGCAGTCACCCTGTAGACGATGTGAACTGAGACTAGAGGAAAGGAACCTCACAGAGGCAGAGGGCTTAGCTCATGTGAAACCACATCCCGCGGCAAGCGAACAAGCCAAATGTTTAAAAGTACTGCTGTGTTTCGGACCTGGAGCATCCCCCCAAAGCCTCATGTACTTATGAATACTGGGTACTGTTGGGAGGCCTGACCCAGAGGGGTGTGGACGGTTCTGTCCTTCCTCCCAGGCTTTGCTCTGTTCTGCCATGCCATGTACGCAGTCCGGCTCCGGCCCCATTCCACCATCTCTAGTAGCTTGCCTGTGAATGGATTATGATTTTTCTGAAACTGTGAGCTAAAATAAATATTTCCTCCCTAATATTGCGGATGTCAGATATCCTGTCCCACCAACGAGACGGTAACTGAGACGAATTTCAACGGATAGAATGCAATACAATAGGTTTTGTAAAAACAACATTATGAGTAAATAAGGGTTGTTACAACAAAGCTGGAGTGTTTAAATAACAGCAGATCCACTAGAGGGTGTGTGTGTGTGTGTGTGTGTGTGTGTGTGTGATTGAACCCGGGGTATCACACAATTGTACACACGAGATGAGGCTCTACCTCTTGGCTTCTGGCTCAAGCCCAAAAAATATATTTGATCAAACAAATTTCTTAGTTTTTAATCATTTGAGAATATTTGAATACTATCCAATTTTATATATCAAACCAAAGCCAGCTTATGCTTAGATATGAAATACTATGTCACTGTCATTCAGTTCTGTGCGAACAAGAAGTGTGAGCCTGAGAGCATTACCAGTGCTTCACATTTTTTTTGTGGAAATACCAGCCAATGCAATCGAATGAGAAAAAATAAATAAGGAACACAAGTATTGGAAATAAGAAGGCAAAATTACCTTTTGGGAGAGGTGCTGTAATTTTTTCCATGAAAAATCAAATGAAATAAAATAAATGCTCATGGAAGAGTTTAACAGGGACCTACAAAACGAGCCCTTCTCTAATTTCTGAGCAATAACCAGTTGGGACAACTGGAAAATAAAGCCATTCTGGGAACCAACAGGACCAAAGAAAAAAAGTGCCAAGACCAAATGTAAACTTTGCTAAATTTACAGGCCCAGATGGCAGTGGAGAATCCCAAATCCCTACTGAAGAAAAGAAAAGCAAGTACAATAAACAAAAACCTTGTCTAGGGTTGTGGGTTAGACTAAGAATTGCTGATCCCAAATGTGAGGAAAGCCTTTAAGAAAGAAGGCCTACAGTTCACCAAGAAGCTTCCATAACTACCAAGCGTGCTGTGGACACAGAAATAGAATGACAGAGGCATTGGGCTTGTGGCTGACTACATAGGACACTCTAGCCACACATAGCCACCTTCCTTTAGGAAACACACCAGGCTCTACCCACCCTTGTGTTTCCCATGCCCACCTATCCTCTCAGGCTATGACTCCTCCTGTGTACCAGACATGAACTACGCTCCAGGTGGCAGGGCCACATGCATCAGGGTCTTACCTCCAGTGTCTGCAACGTAACTCTCTCTTGCTCACTTTAATCTGCAGCTCCTCTGCTGAAGCTGGCACTTGCTGTGAGCCCCGTGTTCTTTGAGGGACTAAAGAGAGGCAGAAGGAAGGGAGAAAGGAAGGAAGGAATGGAGGGAGCAAACCTAGGAGAGAAATTACTATCACAACTGTACTTTAATATTTAAAAAGGAGAAGGACTAATGGTGGTGTAATACTGGCTAGCAGTTTTTGGAAAAATAGAACTGAATTTCTAAGCCACTCCTCACAGCAAAATCAACATAGATGGATTAAAGACTTAACCACCAAACATAAAATAAGGAAACATCAGAGAAAATTCACAGGTGACCACTCTTACAACCCTAGAGTGAAAAAGATTAGAAGTTTCTTCCTAAACCTGTCAGATACTCTACAGCAGGGGGCCCTGACCTCCAGGGCAGCAGATGAGCACCAATCAGTAGCCCTGGAAGGATCAGGCCACTAAGGACAGGTGAGTGTAGAGCAGGAAGTGAGCGGGAGTGAAGCTCAGCCCCCTGTCAGTGTGAGCCGGTACTGATCTCACAGGAGGCGGAGCTTCGTTCCTCCCTCCCCTCTTGCTGCTGCTGGCCATTTTGAAGCCATCCTCCAACATCCAACTAATGTAGCAACATTCTTGGGACAATGGTCTTCAACTAAACTGGTTCCTGGTGTCAGAAAAGCTGGGGACCACTGCTCTGGAGCATAGGTATCCCACTTTTTGACTTGCCCGGGCCACACTGAGTGAGGAAAAATTGTCTTGGGCTGCATAGGAAAGAACTAATACAGTTAATGTATACAAGTAACAAAAAATCATTAAAAACGTATCATACTTTTAAAAAGCTGACAAAGGTGTGTTTTACTGCATTTAAAGCTGTCTTGGACTGCATATGACCCATTGTTGTGATTCGACTCCTCTGTTGAGATCTGCATGTGGAAGAGCTGATGTGTATCCTAAATATGTACAGGAACTTCCGGCAGTGATAGAAATCATCAAGAACCCTGTTTGTAAATGAATAGATGATGGGAAACAATCATTTAAAAATATTTAAAAGCCATAGCGCTTTTCAACAAAAGATGCTAAACAACCAGCAACTTAATAGAAAAAAGAACCCCATCCTATGCCTAACTCTATGTACAGAGATGACCTTGGTACATGTAGAAGGTAAAGCTATAAAACTTAAAAAACAAACTAGAGGACAATCTTTTATTCCTTCAGTTAGGCAGAGAGTTCATAGCTAAGAAATATAACCATGATCCACAAAAGAAAAGCAAATTTTAAAATGGGGGACTGGGATTACAGTTCAAGGGTAGAGTGCTTGCCTAGCGCTCTGAAAGTTTAGCAGGACTCAGTCCCCAGCACTGGAAAAAAAAAATAGACTTTATCAAAGTTTAAATTTTTTTCTCTATAAAAGGCATATTATACAGAGAACAAAAAGACAAGCTACAGACTGGGAGAAAATACTTGAAAATCATATATCCAACAAAGAACGCATATGGAGAATACTCAAAATAAAAGTTCTCAGAACTCAGCAATAAACAACCAGCCAACTTTAAAAACGGGGAAAAGCTTTGAACAAGCCTGTTTACCAAAGATGTATAGATGGCAAATGAGCAAAAAGGAGACTCAACATGTCAGTCATTAGGGAAATACACATTTTCTAAGAAGTCCTGACGGAGATGTGCAGCAACTAGAATGCTCGCACATGGCTAAGGGGGTGTAAAATGGCGCTGCCACTTTGGGAAGCACTTCGGTGATTCCTCACTACGTTCATATCTACTTAATATTTGTGCTGTGGTTTGGGTCTGGAGTGTTCCTCAAAAACCTCGTGTATTTGGATGTAGGGGGATAACTGTGGAATATTGTGCCACTGGGAAGTAGGACAGGCTGCTAGGGACAGGTGCTTGACATTTGATCTGAAAGGATTGTGTCCACTTGTTGAGATTGGGATTGCCCAGGGCAGAACTTTCAGGTGTGTATTGTTGACTTGTGGGCCAGAAAGTGGCGGGGGTGGGAGGTGCACACCAACCCTAGGTGTGGGGAACCCAACTGTCAGTTTGAACTAAGGAAAAGAAGGAAGAAGAAACACTGTCACACCTTCTTTCTGGCCTTTTTCAAGCTCTGGCCTTGCCTCAATCTCTAGACATCAGCTGGCTCCTGCTTCACTTGGCTTTCTGTCTGCAATGCTGTGAGCAGCCCTCCAGCCTCGGCCACATGCTTCCACCACTGCCAGCTGCCCACGAACAGACTGGGAGACCTCCTGAAACTGTGAGCTAAATAAATCTTTCCTCCCTTGAATTGTGGGTGTCTGGTATTTCGTCCCAGCAACAAATAAATAACTAAGTCAATAGGCAACTTCGGTATTTACTCATAAGAAACAAAAAACTTTTGTTCGACCTAAAACTTGTACAAATGTTTAAAGCATATTCATGTTTGTCAATACCCAAAACAACCCCAAAACTAGATTAATCTCACAAATATAAGTGCTGAGCACAAACAAAATTTAGTACGGTGGCATGCTATTCAGCTGGTAAAGATAGACGAAACACTAAATTTATTGACACAAATAAGATGACTCAAATCCATACCTGAGTGGCAAAAGTATGGCTTAGGACATCACACGGGGCCTGACCCTCTTTATTGAAAGAATGTCTGGGCCTTGCATTCCCTGGGCATGTGTACAGACCGGCTATGCCAAGTACAACGCACATGCAGTGCAAGGGGGGTGGGGCTGCAATGGACTCGAGGTTAAAGCTACTATCTTGGTCCAGCAAGCCTCTCCATCCACACTGCGGGGTCCTGCCCTTTTCTTCCAGCGCCCCTCTGCCTGGCACCCAGAGGGCTTGGTTTGGCTACATGTCACATTCCGCCAGTGCTGTGAGTACTGGCTAGGCTTCCTGCTCCTGAGTCAGGTTCACACTCCTCCTCTGGGTCAACCAAACCCTCAGCGACTCCTGCCCCTTGTCCTTTCTTTTCCCATCCTCTCTGCTGATGGACCCACATTCCCTCCCCACAGAGAACCTGCTTGTCCTTGCCCCACTTGGTGGAAGAGGCAGGTGGAATCCCTCCTTCACCTGTGTTTGCTCCCGTTTTCCCTGGCTCACTCGGTCCTGTTCCCAGCTGCCACTCGCGTTGGGACTTAGCCTGATTTCCAAATTAACTTAACGTGAGAAACCTGCAGCATGAGCAGTAGTTGCAGGGCCCACAACACACAGCCACTGGGGGGGGGGGGGGGGGGGGCGCCGTGAGTCACCGTGCCATAGAGCAGTCACACTCGGAGGGCGGGCACAAGTTGCATGCTTCCTGTAGGCACAATGGCCAGTCCTCCAGATCACAGATTCTAATAGTTGGATTAAAAATATTTGGGGAAAAAGTTGCTTCTGTACTGAGCATGTACAAATTTTTCCTATTCTGTAAACAACGCAGTCTAGCAATTATTTCCATAGCAATCACATTGTGTTTGGCATTACAAGTCAGCTAGAGGTGATTTGAAGTACACGGGAGAATGTTCGCAGGTTGCATGCAAATTTTGAGCAGTTTTATGTAAAGAACTCAAATATCTTCAGATTTTGGTATCTTTATGGGTCCTGGAACCCACCCTTGGAGGCTAGCAAGGGACATTGAACCTTTATATGGGACAATGCTAAGTGGTATCTGATAGGGATGGAGTCCCGCTGACAACAGAGACCCATAGTTGTGATGTACGTGTGAAGTCTCCGGCGGGGCACTGCTATTGATTTATACAAATAAGAAAAGTGGATTTTTATGAGAGGATTCGGCTCCAAGGCATTTACATCTCTGAAGACAATATGAGATCCCCCCCCCCCCCACACACACACACTTAAAGTAACGATTGATAAAGCAATGAATCTGGTCCATTGCCACCTCTGGGAGTATATGGAACACTTGGTAAGGTTCCCACTTTCGAAATAGCCTCCTTCCGTTGCCCTTCCCTGGGTCAGAGCTAATTAATTCTACTTGGAAGAAGTAACATAAAAGTCAAAAAATAAATTATTAGGGGTTTTTTTGATGAAGGTCAGAAGGCTTTCTCCATCTTACACATTCTGATCATTCCAAAGCCTGAGGACCAAGTCATTTTGTTAAAAGGCAACAGACACTCATCAGAGAGAAAAAAAGTACTCACCTGTGGCTTATACCAGGCTTATCCATGTTCTCAGCAAGGTGCTGGCCCCACTCTCGGAGTCTCACCTCCTCTGACCAAACTGGGCTGGGGGACCTGAGGCAGGAGGGCATCTCTCCATCTCTGGGGCTGTGCAGGTGGAGTCAGTGGGGAGGCCTAGAGAGCTCCCTTCTTCTGTAATCCTCTCATTGTCCCGTGTGACTCTTCTCTAAGTTTGGCCACTGCCTGGACACCTCCAAGGGTCTGACCTCAGGAGGCTGGAGCTACCCTGCCACTGCAGGCAGTTCACTCCAATGGATAATCCAGGGCCAGCAAAAGGCGCAGGATTAGGGTGTCATAGTCAGACTGGGAACATGCCAAGCCAGGCAGCCCCTGTCACAGGCTCCAGAAGTTCAGTGTCCTGCAGGCTTGAGTCATTTGCATACCACTCTCCAAATCTTCCTTCCCTGCCTGTCCTCTGTTGCCACCTAGGGTGGGTCCGGTACCATATCCTACCCTAGGCAGTCAGGGCTTCCCTTGAACCAGCTCATGCACATCTGGGAGGTGCTATCTGCACCCCTCTGAGATTCTGGGTCTTCATTTGTCACACTCCTGGAAGAGACAGAGATGGGAAAGGGCCATTAACTGTTTCCATGACAGCAGATGCCTGGAGACTGGATGGCAGGTGCATGAGAGGACCCTCCCACATCACCAGGTGGGCATTTTTATCCCACCTCGTTGTCCCGGCACCAACCACATGCTCCACAAGGAACGTGTAATTGTCAGAAGTACAGGGCTGGGGATAGGATGCTTTGTGGAGAGGCTTTTCCATTTCAGTTTATAATCACATCATTATGCATTAATTATAACTGTTACATTTTCATTGAAAAAAAATAGCATAATAGGATAACAAGGTTTTGACAAGTGAGACTAGAAGTAGAGACTTTGTTTCATGGGGAGATAGAACTTTCCGGTGTCAGTCTGCTCCCAGTTTAGGAGAAGGGTGGAGGGAGGGGATCCCTCGTGCTCTGTTCCAGAGGCCCCTCCCTGAGCAAACTACCAACTGCACCAGAAAGTTTCCTGTCACAAGCCCTCCAAAGCCTGCCCGGCCAGAGGGAGTGAGACTCACAGAACAGGGGCAGGACTTCGCTTTCTTAAAACTTGGCGAATCCAAGTATTTCCAGTTTGGTATTAGCTCCTCTTTATCCACGTGCATCCCTGAGGCGGAAGGGGATAGTAAGCCCTGGGTTTGGAGGAAAAAGATGAAGGAAGCGGGGGGAGGAGGGCTCAAGCTTCCCCCAATTCTGTTGTGCGTACTGGTTGAGGCTATCTGTACCCCTACGACTTCTGAGAACTTAAAACTACCCCTCCATACACACACCTCGGAGCAACACACGTAACATTGCGTTGTCTTTGTACGTGTGGCCCAGCCAGGCCCGTGGAAGAACCCACTGAGGACGGAAGCCATTCTGAAAGAGCAGCTGGCTAGCCCTGTGAGTGTAGCGGAGCTTAGAGCAGGTCCCCACTGTATGACCTGGCACCTGGAGCCCTGGTTTCAACCCTGCCACCTGCACCGCTGTATGTCCGAGCCCTGTGATGTTGGGGCTTAGCTGCATGGAGCCCCACATTCCTCGTTTGTCAGATAGGAATAATTCAAGCGTGTATTTTTGGGGGTTTCGCGAGCACGGAGCAGCTTGACACAGAGCCTCCATCGTTCACGTGTGCGCTGCGAGTGCCATCCTTACTGTTCTCAAGACTGGGAAAGAACTGGAGGTGTCTAGTTTAGAGACAGAAAGCTTGGGGGGACCTTAGAGGTAACCTTTGTAGCTGAGTGTGGTGTTGCAGATCTGGAAGCCCAGCACAAGCCGAGGTGAATCACAAATTTGAACCTAGCCTCGGCAATTTAGTGACTTAGGGAAACCCTGTCTCAAAATAAAAAATTAAAAATGTCTGCATGTGTAGCTCAGTGCAAAGGTCCAGGGTTAAATCCTCAGTACCAAAAGCAGAAAATAAACAAACAAACAAAAAGCCTTTCCCATTATGACCCTCAGCTGCACTGCATTTGAAGTACACTTAGGAATTCAAAGATTTCTGAGTTACACACGTGAGGGAATCAAAATATTTAAGACCGATTTAAAAGATGAAAATAACAGTAGTAGCTCCCTACACTTAGAGTCATGCAGCCCCTGAGGAACACGGTTACTTCCTTGTACACAGGTCCTAGGCCACCCAGCAAAGAGCCATCCTGTGTTCTGTTTCGGAGGCATTCTCAGTTGCCTGTGGGATGATCAGTCTATACACAGCCTTCTTACCCCTCATGTCCTCATGCATATGCCCCATTTTAACCCAAACATTACCTGAAAGACAGCTCTTTTTTATATCTCTTGCTGTTAAAAAAAAAAAGTATTTTTTTTATCTGCTGGACAAAAGACAGAAAGTTAGTGGTGTCTCTAAGCAGGGTTGGCCACACCCTCCGGAGACCCACATCAGACCACTGCAGAGGCTAGGATGGCCTCATGGGGCACATGTGGGCATTCGAGTGAGTGTTCAGGTAGAGAAGACCATGGGCAGTGTGGGGACTGGGATAGGGAGCCCTGTGTGGCAGAAGGGCAGCAAGTGGGCAGCGAATGTTCCTCCTTGCTCTGTGGAGCAGGTACCTGAGCAGAAAGGGGGGGGGGGGGGTGCAGCTTAGGCCTCGGCGACCCAGAGGGCCTCCTGAGCTTCTTCATTAGGCATGATTAATGTTTTTATTAATCGAGGCTTTGCACTGTCAAACAGGGCATAGGAGGTTAATGGGCCCAGCAATAACTTGATTAGGAAACACACATTTTAAAGAATTATGACCAGTGTCTCTCACTTAGTGATCTGTCCTCAACATCTTCCTTTGTGTTTCCTAAGTGCCTTTTAACGTTCACACCGTGGAAAGCTCACGCAGAGACTACTCCTAGGCCAGGAGAGGTCCATGTCTAACTGCTGTTCAAAATGTGAGGGAAGAGAATTGGGCCTTAATAAAGGAGGGACAAACTCAAAGACGATTGTGGAATGTGAATCAATAACTTTACCAACTACTAAATATAGATCACTTCCTTACCTGAATTTTCTGTCATTTTATTTTTGATTCTTTAATGAGAGCTTGGATGGCTTCAGAGGCTGTGTGGGTTTGCGTTTTTGTTGTCACATACGTTCTTAAAAATAGTAAGTAAGCGAAGGCATGTCTTAGACGCATCTGGAAAGACAGATTTGAAGCTTTTGTAGGTAAATGGTGGCAACTCGGGACCATCATGCTTAGTGAAGTGAGTTGAACACAACAGGTTAGATGTCACACGGTTTCCTTCATATGAGAAACCCAGAATGCACGCATTTCATAAAACCAAATAGGTGTGATAGAGGGCGTTAGGGGGGTGAGGAGGTCCAAAATGGGAAGCGGAAGGGATTGTAATGTTGACACAATATATAAGTAGACAAAATACCCAAGCTCATTGTAACCATTATGTACCACACACACACGCACACTAATAAAAAGGGGTGGGGGGAATGAAACCAAAGCAGCTAGATGAAGTTGGCTCTTCAGGTCAAGACTCTTCAGGCCAAGCTTAGGGAAGGGCCAATGTGGATTCCTCCTCCACAAGGTAGATCATCTGGCAGTGGCAGCACGATGTTAGGATGAAATATTGTGCCCTTTGGAGCTCTGACTTGCTTCAGAAGGGTTCATTTTAGCAATGTGGCTACCTCATTTTTAACACGACCTCTCTCTCTCCAAGTCTTGGGGTTAATAACTACTAAAATTGCTATGAGATCTTCTGCAAAACACATTGTGGTAGAGGTGCCAGTGATCACAGTGGGCAAGCTGAGGAGTTAACCCAATCGAAGCAGCTTGATGTATACTTCCTGTGACAGCCAAAAAAAAAAAAAAAAAAAAAAACCCTAGGGTATCGTTATGCAAATTCCAACACCCGGCTCAAAATGCCAGCTAGAGCCATGTGTTCTGCACAAGTAACCAGCCTGCTGGGTTAAATGACCACTGGGCAGCTCTTAATATGGTCAGGAGACAGCAATGTCTGCTTTCAAGGCAGAATTCATCCTGCTCCTAGGATGGAGGCCCCTTGGACCCCCAAATGGGCTAGGTTGGTTACAGGTCAGAGTAAGGACTGCTGCAGGCTAGCTAGAGGGTCAGCTTCAAAAGAGGAGACAGGAATGCGGTCAGAAGAGGCTAATGGACCAGTTATGCCGTGATAACAAGCATCCCCTACTTAACACGAGTATAGTTTATTCTTTACACAGAATTTACTTTTTGTTCACTATGTAGGTCTGGACGTCTATTCCAGAGCCGTTGTCCTCCATGTGTCTCCCACATGCACACAGCAGAGGAAGAGAGAGCCAAAAGAGCCATCCACAAGCCCAACCACAGGACCGTGTGCCTCCACATAGGCATCACTGACCAGGAAAGCCAGACGGTCGCATCTACCTTGGGAAGTGGACAAGGAAATGTAGCCTTCCCTCTGTGTTCAGGGAGAAAGGGCAATCAGAAATAGGACTGGCTGACGTCAGGAATAGTTTTATATAGAAGTCAGGAAAAACAACTTTTGTATGGGCCTTCGTGAGAGCTCCCACTTGTGCATGGCTTATCCTCACTGACAGCTTCCCTCCTGAATAAACAGGAAGAGGACTGTTCACACACACACACACACACACACACACACACACACGTGAACACACACGTGCACTAGCTCTCCCTCTTTCTCTTACACACACTCCTAAAATACTACCTTTAGAGTCTACAATGTTGAAACGCTTGAGCTTAGCAAACAGCCCTGAATTTGAGTTCTGCCTAACATCTAGTGGTGCGTGACTTTGGACAAGTAACTCAACCTTCTACGTGTCTGTTTTCTCATCTTCAAAAAGGGGATCCTAATGATAAATGTCTCCCTGGAGAGTAGTGGGAATTAAAAAGAAAGATTCAAATAAAATGCTCACCAGAAGTACTCCAAGGGGGTGGTGTGATTAGCTGTTAACATTACGGGAATTAGTAATATGAATTACATTCTGCTATTCACTAATGTAAGAACTGAAGCCCAGAAAATAACAGGGAGCAAGACATAAAGATCTCTTGGACCAGAAATAAGTTGTCCACCTCGGCACTGGGTTTCCAGACATCCTGTTGGTCACTCAGCAGAACGCAGACTTTTTCTTCTTTTCATAAAGTGCACTGGGTGGTATTTTTGTTTAGTGAATATCTAAGCTACCCCTGCCCCTCTGCCCTGCCAGAGTTGACATGTGTGTCCTCACCCAGGAGATGTTTGCATGACCATGTGACCTGGTTTTGCCAATGAAATCTGGTGAAGGACACTGAGCAACTGAGCTGACCCTGAGGAACCGGGACAGGTGCCCACTAGCCCTCACATCACCTGCAGTTCTGTGAAGAAGAAACACAGTTTGAGGCGAGAAGCCACTAAGATATGAGGTGGCTTGTCACCATGGCAGAAGCTGACTAGCACACTTAGAACATGGAGAGGTCTCCGCCTGGTCCCAGCCGCCCTGCCAACCCCAAGCTGCATCCATACCATGCTTTGTGGTACCCCGTGGATTTTTGATGTGAAAATTCTGCCCTTGCATTTGTTACGTATTCCGCATGCAAGCTAGAACTTGTTGGTATTGATTGCCTTGTGGCTGGTACCCTGTTTATCCAAAACAATGTGTTGGTACTTGTGGTTTCTGGTTCTCATTGGAACAGTTAGTGATGACTGTTAAGGTAACTGTACTTTAACATCAAATAAGTTATACTGTTAATGCAAAAAAAAATGCCTTCAATGAATTGTACATTGAAAAATGGATAGCCTGAAGGTTTGGTATTCTATCATTTATTCATACTTTCACATGCATATACTAACTTGGCCTGTGAAAACACATGCTAACAGGTTAACAATATTTGCTTTGGCTGGAGGAATGGCTCAGTGGTTAAAGTGCTTGCTTAGCAAGTGCTAAGTCAAGCGCTAAGTACCTGAGTTCAGTTCCCCAGCACCACATAAGCAGGGTGTGGTGGTGCATGCCTGTAATCCCAGAATTTAGGAGGCTGAGACAGGAGGATTGCCGTGAGTCCAGAACCAGCCTGAGCTCCATAATGAATTCAGCCTGGGCTGCAGAGCAAGACCCTGCCTCAATGTATGTATGTATGTATGTATGTATGTATGTGTGTGTGTGTGTGTATATATATATATATATATATATATATATATATATATTTGCTTTTTACTGGGAATTAAGGGTAATTTTCACAAATCATACTTTGCATTCTTTTTATAACATTATTACATATATGGTTTTTTAAAAACCTAAGTGTTATGAAATCGATATCCAAATATCCTATTCCTACCTCATTCTTATCAGAGATAATGATTTCTTGGAAGCATTCTAGAAATACTTTCTGGGAGCCATATTTTCAACAGACTTCAAGTTACCCAGTAGCCAAAAATGCTAATAGCTAACTACTCTCTGAGTGAAATGAGGTAATAGTCTAAGTTAATATTCTATCCAAGCTAATTCCTGGTATATTACACAGAGCTAATCTGTTTCTCATTAAAATGATGGATTAAAATTTAATCCTTACATTTCTACAAATAAGAAAAATAAAGCCTTTGTATTCTTATTTATCTACTAGAATGATTGACATTAGCTTTGAAAAAGAATGCTTATTGAATGCAGGACTTTTAGGATTATATGTTACATCATGAGATCACTTTAAAAGTCTTTACTAAAAGATTAAGGAAAGAAAAATACTGTGTAAAGATCCCGATCTGTTCTCCTGCACAACCAAACCTACCCTGTAGATTCAAAGTACTTTCAGTTTAGTAGAATTTGTAAGTAAGTTCCAAAGACCCTCAAGAAGAACAAGTAAGTTGATACTCCCAGTTTCCTGGAAGTTTATTGTGGATTCATCCTATGATCTAACAATTCATGGATGCAACTGGTGGGAGGAGGCAGTAGAATTGCAAAGAAAGCAGTTCAGATGCGAGGTAGCCATGGGAATATTGGTGTTCTGGAGGCAGGTTTCCAGAAAGTGCTGAACTCTGTCTCTAGCAGACTGTCTTTCCTGGCTTCAGAGGTGGCTAGCACTTCCATGGCACTTGGCCCATCCTAGAAACAAGGCTTCCAGAAACAAGGTTTTAGCATCGGGATATAACAGGCAAGAGATTTGGGATAAGAAGAGGTCCCCTAGGTGGGCTCTATGGACCCTCATCCAGTGTGTGATGTCTCTGGTGCTTCCCACCCTCCTGTCAGGTCTCCTCAGCACTTTTCTAAACGATCCAAAATTCCCATCAACCTCCCAGCCCAGGGAATCCCTCCCTAAACCCCAGCGGGTCTCGTCTCGCTCCTGGTCTGGATCTGAGAAAACAGCGAATGGAAATCAGAAGACCTGAACTTAGAGCCAGAGCCACAAACCATGGAAAACAGTGCAGCAGATTCTGGAACAGGTAAGTACATCCCCACCACCCAGTGTACCCTTTTCACAGCTATGCGCTTGACTGATTGAAAGGAGAGCATCAGTTCATGGAAAGATTCACACGCAAAAGTTCATAAAAGCTTTGTTTGTCATTGCCCAACAATGGAAACAACCCAAGAGGCCACCACAGGTGACCGGATAATCAAATCTGGTCTCTCCATACAACTCGGTCTACACAAAGGAGTAGCAATTGGTGCACGTAGACATCTTGGGCAAACCCAAAATAATGGTGCTTATCGAAAGTCAGACCCCCCCCCCCCGCACCTTCTACATGATTCCATTTATATAAAATTCCAGAAAATTCAAACAAACTCTGGAGTGATATAACAATGATCTACAGTTGCCTGGAAGCAGGATTACATGGAAAGGTCACACCGAGTGACGTGAGGAAATTCGGGGTGAAGGTTTTATGGGTATACCCTAATGCTATGGCTTAAGTGTGTCCCTTAAAATTTTGTGCTGGAAGCTTGGTCCCCTCTGTGGTAGGGCGGATGTGATGGTATATTTATAAGGTAGAACCTAGTGAAAGGTGAGTAGGTTATTGAAGTGTTGCCCACAAAAGAAATTAATGCTGAGCTTGTAAGTTAGTTCTGTTGTGGGTAGGTTGTAAGAAAGCAAGTCTAAGTCTTGTGCTTGCCCCTTTCTGCTGTTTCGCCATGTTGTGACCCAGCCAAGGGGCTCTCACCTGAAACCGAGCAGATGGGGCTGGCACAATGGAAACTTTCAGCCATTAAGACTGTGAGGTCAATACATGTTTCCTTTTTTTTTTTTTCAAGAATTTTATTGTGGTAAAAACATTCACATGACATAAAATTTAACGTTTTTTTGTAAGTACATGAATTCTAAATTCTATAACACTTCAGAACCTTGGGGTTTGGAGAATCTGTGAGTGTGTGTGTCCACTGGCTATAGATGGGTGTCCCTCTTATGAACTGCACAAAAATAATGACGTTTCTTTTAAAAAGTACTTAGCATCAAGTAATTATAGCAACAGAGAAGTATCTGAGACAACTAGTGTCTCCCAAATAGGGTTGACTGCACCCCTCAAAGACCTTTCATTAACGTCTGGAGACCTTTCTGCTGTCATACCTAGGCAAGGCCAGGTATACTGCTAAACTTCCTACAACTCAGAAGACAGCCCCCTATGACTGAGAGCTGTGTGTCAACTATGCTGAGACTGAAAAATCTTGTGGACAGCCATATTAAAACATATCACACTGTATGCTTTAATCACCATTCATTGCACATCAATTAGACATCCATAAAGTTGTAAAATAATGAAATCTTAGCCCTGTCATTTGCTGGCTGCATGATGTTGGATAACTTCCTGCACCTCTTTGGACCTGTTCCCACTCTGAAAATGTGGGGGGAATCACATCTATTTCCCAGAACTGCTCAGGCTTAAATGAGATCCTGAGATGTGAGCCAAATACTAAATAGATGAAAAGAAGGTGATAATTCATAGGTTTGTTGCCCACAAGCACTCCAGCCGTCGTGTGCCCGATCTATTGGAACTGACTTCAGCTGTCCAGGGGGTAGCACTCAATTACATCATGCAGAGAAAAGACCTTTTAACTGGGCTTAAGTCCTGGAAACGCCCACAGGCCAAGGAAAAACTACCTCTGCATTTTAGGCTGTGCTCCCAGGCCATGAGAACAAGCAAGAAACACCAGTAAGAGCATGAAAGTCAGTTTACATGTGAGTAATAAGGACCTCGGAGTGACCTTGGGCCCTGACTTACAGCTTGACAGCAACAGGAAATAAGACTGATATAATTTATTATAAATATGAAACTTGACACATTACTATTATCTGGAATGTTCCCTAAAAGCCTCATGTTTGGAAGGTGAGTCAGCCATGGGGGTTAACCCGTTGGTTTCCTATGCTGTTAAGAAATAGGGTCTGGTTAAAAGGGATGGGTCACTAGGGTTGAGTCAATCATGAAGGGGCTATGACCTGGAAGGGCAAATACTAGCTCTACCCTTCCTCCCACTGCTGGCTTCCTGTCCTGCGGCACCATGAGTACCTTCTCTAGTTAGGCCTCTACTAAGCCCTCCAACCACTGCCACTTGCCCATCAATGGGCTGAGACCTCCTGAAACTATGAACTAAAATAAACCTTCCCTCCCTTAAGTTCTGTGTGCCAGGTATTGTGTCCAAGCAATTAAAAAGTAACTAAGCAAATTATTATCATCATGTTGCCAAGGTTTTCATTCACTGGGATTCAGGCACAGAAACACTCAGAAGAACAGCTAAAGCTGGAGACCCTTAGAAAAAGCCGCCCCCCACCCCCCATATCCTCCATAACTGGCCATCCTTGGTGCTGGGCCTTGTGCCTGGCAGAGCTACTGTGAAGATTGCTAATGGTGCACATTTTTGCAATTTAGCTCAAAACCTGGTAATCATGGTATTATCCCTGCTGGACTCCATCCCCCCACCTTGATTCCATTGCACCTTGGGAAAGATAACCAGGAAGGCGCTGCAAACAGCGGAACTGGGACTGCTCAATCGGCTCTTTGTTCATTCAGAGCAAGGCCTTGGCAGGCAGAACACCACACCTTGGTGTGCCACGGGCACCCAGGATCTCCGGAATGCAGGGGCTGGGGAGGGGCTTGTCTTCGCCTGTGTAACTACCCGCATGTGCAGGCACCCTCAGGCTCGGAGCTCCCTGGAGGGGACAAGGTGTAGTCAGCCATTCAATTGCTTTTCCCTAAATGCTGCACCTGAGGACATCCCTGAGCAACCAGCAGGGATGAGAGTGGATTCCAGCGAGCTCCAGGGGTCCTGGATTGTGGTTCCCCCGGGAACACAGGCTATTTCAGGTCCATAGGACAAGAGAAAATCTTCCTTCTCACCATGTCCCACACTTACTGAGGAGCTCCCATACTCCATGGTTATAGCCCAGGGAACCAAATCCACCCTGGCCAAACCTGGCCTCGTCAGTGGTGTTCCCTCTGCAGAGAATGCTGCTCCCATAACCACTGGGCAGTTAGGTCCCTGTGAAGCCACACAACCTCCTGGAGCAGGGTCACCCTGGGCAGACCTGCCCTGATGGCCCTGAGGCTCAATGACTTTCTTGCCCCGGTGGCTCCAAGCACTCTTTGGCCTTCTCGTTGTGGTATTGATGGGGTGGTGGCTTCTCTGGCAGGAGTCTCTCCCTAGTCAGGTGGCAAGAGAGCCAGAGAAGCCAGATCTTGGACTCCTCTGAATGCTCAGTCCCAGGCTCAGTGCCTAGCACAGTCTACGTATGCTGAGTAACCATGTCCACTCCTGATGGGCAGAACTAGATTTCTTAAGTGGCTTTTTGATGTCCTGTCAAGTAGGAAGGGGGTAGGCTGATGGAAGGGTCAGCCGCTCAGAGCCTCATGGCCTTGCAGTATTGGGAGGCTCACGTTTAGAGGCCAAGCCCTGTGGATAGACGCTGAAGGTGACTAGGTAGTGACTTTGCCAGGCTCCTGGGTTCAGAACAGGTCAAGCTGGTTCGGTTGGTTGTGGGGGAAGAATAAGGAAGAAGGAGGTCGTTCCTTATAATCCGGCTTGTTTATTCAACAAACAATAAAACAGAGGCAGGATTGTTCAGAGATGCAGGATGGTGCCCATGAGAAAGACCCCACTGGACCTCGAGGTCTGCCCAGGAATGTACAGGGCCTGGGAAACAGGAATTAGAAGCCAGGGTGAGGAGTGAGGATGGCTGGGCTCTGGGGCTGCTGGGGCAGCAGCCTCTGCTGAGAGAGCCACTTAGAAGGCATTTCTCTGCAGTTGGTTTGTGATGGTGAATTTTATGTCACCTGGACCAGCCATGGGTGTCCAGACTTGTGATGCAACATTGTTCTGGATGTGTCTGGATGATTCTGCCTGAGACGAGAGCAGAAAGGGCCTCAGCCAATCCCGCAGGGCCTGAGTAGAAGGAAAAAGGAAACGAGAAGAAACTCTCCACTGCCTCTGTCATGACCTTCTGGCTGTGGCCTCAAAAGGAAGAGCATTTCGTATTGCTGATGCTTTGACAACATTCCTGGCCGTGAAGCTCACTGTGCACTTGGCCATGGCCAGCTTGGTTGTTTGATCATCTAGAATCAATCACTACTAGGATATTCAGGGAGGCCAAGCTCAGGGACTCGCCTACTTCTGCTGCAGAGAGAAACTGGCCTCGGGGTACCCATAGTGAGGAAGGCCAGGCAGTCTTGTTCTCTGCAAAGTGCTGGCATAGTCTTCTTGCAGAAAGGAGATAGATCTAGGCAGTCCAAGCCACATTTATGGTGTTCCAAGCCCTAAGCAGAACCTCAAGGACATAGGAGAATACTTAAGACACAGATCCCTCCTCGATGCCTTTAGGAACTCCTAAAGAGGCTAGGAAAGTTACTCACAGAACCCGACACAGAAGCACTCATGATCCCCATTACAGGAAGTGCAGTGGGTGTTCAGGGAAGAGAGATTGGACCCATTTCCAGTCCTAGCCTCTCTGGACAACGGGAAGCACGTGCTAACTCTTCATTTCCTTTCTCTTGGAGCCCCAGTTCACCTACCTCGAGGCCTCGTCCTTCCTGTCCAGTTCATTTGACATACACATGTGAGTCACGTACCTCTCCGCCAACTCTGCTGCTCAGGTGAGTGCCAACTTCAGGTGGGTGCACCTGCTGCCTGGCCCTGTGTCCCACTCCGTGGGCCTCTTCACTCCTGGTTGTTTACTGTTGGTGTCAGATTTTTAAACTCACTTTTTAAAAAACACATTAAAAACAATGTACCATCTTAATTAGTTTTCGTGGTACTTAATATGTTTACGTACCGTTCAGTGATCCTAAGTACATGCACCATGTCTACCACCCATTCCCAGAACTTGCTCCTCTCCCCAGACTCAAACTGTCCCTATTAGCATTGACTCCACCCCCACTCCCCACCCGCTTGCCAGCCCCTGGCAGTTCCATCCTACTTTCTGCCTCTGGGTCTATCTGCGAACCTCCTGTGAGAGGAAATCAGTTCGTATCTTTGAGACTGTCGGAGGGATTGCGTCAACTTGTTGCAACTGGGGAATGTCCATGGAATAGCATTCAGGTGTGTGTCGTTGACTGGGGGCAAGGATGATTGGAAGGGGCCTCCAACTGGCAGCTGGAACTGAGTAAAGGAAGGAAGAAGAAACTTGCTTGCAGCTTCTTCCTAAAACACCTCTAGCCTTGCCTTGAAGCTCTGAGACCATTACTGGCTCCAGGCTTGCTGCAGTCTTGACTTCCCAGATCTCCGTAGCCCATCCTCACCAGGCTTTGATGTTTGCCTTTGACAACTATCCACCGCAGGCTCTCACGAGCCATCCTGAAGTCTCGGCCTGGTGTCCTTCTGGTACGGGCCTTAGCAGCTAATGAACCTTCCAGCTCTCCCACGTGTGCATGACTGATTTGGACTAAAAACTCTCTCTAAAAACTTGCAAGCCCTGCAAATAAATTGCCTTTATCTCTATAAATTCTACTAACTCTGCCTCTCTCAGAACCCTAACCGATACAATCTTCCTTTGCACCTGGCTTATTCTACCGAGCACACTGTCCTCAAAGTTCATACTCGTCCCACCGTGTGTCAGGATCTCCTCCTCCCTTTTTTTTTTTCTTTTTTCCCCCACATTTTATTGATATGTATACGTGCAAAATTCAAGGTTTACAATGAAGTTCAGCGTTTTGTGCACATACATATCTTGTCAAGATGACAAGGGCTTTCCCACTCTGTTTTTGGCCCTCCCTCTACCCTTCTCTCCCTCCCTCCTTTTTTAAGGCTGAATGCTATTGTGTTGTATGAAGACACCACATTTTGTTCTTTCATTCACTGGCCCGCAGAAGCTACCTCCTAGCTATGGTAACTTAGCTTAGCAACGAACATGGGTACGCAAGCATCTCAAGATTCTGCTTTCAATTCCTTTCGGTATACACCCAGAAATGGTGTTGCTGGGGTCAGCTCTTGCATTTTCCTCCACTTGGACAGCAGCCATCCTGGGGAGAAAGAGGACAGCTGCCAGCCTAATGTGCACACCTCATCCATACACCCTGAGACTCCTTCCTGCCCGGAGCACTGCTGCTGCCTGATGACCTGCGTAACTGGCCACTGGCAGCTGGATCGTGGGCTGCCTCACCCCTCACTTCCACCATCACGGACAGGGCACGTGGCTTCCTGGGGGCACTCTGAAAGTCTCTGGGAGTGTGTATTCATCTGTCTGACTGCATAGCCCTGCTCAGGCCCTTCCCAGGCCGCTGCAGTCTGTTCCCCTCCCAAAGCAGCTCCTGCCCCTCTTTACTTTACCAGGACTTGGCGCTAGCAGACCTGCCGACTTCTGCGAATCTGACAGTGGAAAGGGAATTCCCCATTTTTATTTGCATTTCTTTGATTATTACTAGAGAATCAAGTAACTCTTTACCCACGTGTGCCTTGTTTGCATTTGCCCTTCTGTGAATGGCCTGTTGGGGCCGGCTGGCCTCCTTTATGGTTTTTCCTTGAAGAAGATCACTGCTGGCTGTCACTTAGCCAAGAGAAAGTCAGTTACTTTTAACTGAGGATAGTGCCAGCAGCGAGCATCCTTCTTGCAAGGCCCAGCCCTACCAGTCTCCTCCTCAATGGATCTGCTTGAGAATTTTTGACTTACGATGATGTGAAAACACAGGGCTTACTCAGTAGAAATCACAGTTCAAATTTTGAATTTTGCTCCTTTCCTGGAACAATGACTGAGGCTGTGATGATATGTGATTGTGAGGGCTCTGTGACCATGGGGGTAACAGCCAGCTCCCCACATTGTGCTGTGTGGCTGCACTGGGATAGGGCATATTTAATGTATTTCTGATCTGAGATATTTCTACCTTCCCATGGGTTTACTGGGACAGAATCCCATCATAAATGAGGGCATTTGCACCCTCCCTGTCCTAACCACGTGGTAAGCTTGGACCACGGCCTCCAGAATGCAGCCATGGAAGAGGGCTTGGAGGTAGGGTGTTCTAACAGGGTGACACAGCTCCCACCAGCCTGAGAAGCCCATTTTCTGGCATCATTTTCATTGTTTCGGATCTTTGAGATTGACTCTTCAAGTATCCAATCAGTAGCAGCCGAGCTGCACCTCCGGTGTTGATGAGCAGAGGAGCGCCGTGAAGCGAGACTAGGCTGGAATTCAGGCAGCAGGAACTGGTTCAAAGGCTGTTTCCTACCAGGTAAGATACTCATGTGGACTCAAGATTGAAATCTTACCCACAAACCAGGAGCCGCAGAAGAACCAATCCCTTTGGCTGGTTATCTCCTTAACACAGCTAAGCTACGGAAGTATTTCTGTGGCAAGGGTACTATCTACCAACGGGTAAGGCCATAATGACTGGAGTGTGGACATGTGTGGGTGGGTGTGCTTGGCTTATAGATGGATACCAGGCACAGCTGCAGTGTCCTCTGGGCATGCATTCCTGGGGAAGAAAACATGAAATAAAAACCAAGAGGAAGCTACAGGAAAGGAGACTGTCAAGAACTCAGTCGCCTACCATACACACACATTTGTGGAGTGGGCACCTTCCCGGGAGATAATTGCTATTTGCAGGATGAAGGAGCTACTGGTCCCTGCTGAGGAAGTCCAGACTAGTGGACTAGACAAGTGTGGACACAGGTCATTTCAGGGCAACATAAAAAATAGTGGCTTTTTCTAACAGTATAGAGATGCCAGATTTGACAAATAGAAAGGCAAGATGCTGTACATCACTTGTCATCAAAGAATTGGAAATTAAAGGCAATGATGAGATACCACTACGTACCTACTAGAATGGTCAAAGTTCAAGTCTGATGACTCAGCTGCAGAGCCACAGGAAGTCCCACTATTCCTGATGAGAATGCTGAATGGTGTGGCCACTCTGAAAGACAGTTTGGTGGTTTCTTACATAATTAACCATACTCTTCCCCGAGGAGCCTGCAATCACACACCTTGGTTTCTGCCTGAGTGAGTTGAAAACTTAGGTCCACACAGAAACCTACCCAAAGCATGTAAAGCAGCTCTACCCACAATTGCTCAAACTTGAAAGGGTCAGTTAAAAACTATCAGAGAGAGGTTCTGCAAAGAATGCTGACATTTGTTGAGGGAGAAACAAGGATGAATCTCATGTGCATTCAAAGAAGTGAAAGTTTTTAAAGACAAAAATGCAATTTTACCATATATTTAAATCATTAATCTTGGCCACAATAATTAATAACAGGAGTGACATCAGCCAGGTTGAACAGACAGTTGCTGGGCACTGGAGTGGAAGTGCTTTTTATATAAGGCTGTATTGGCCTTTGCGTGGGCTTGTGGTTCTGGCAAAGTCTTTTACGATAATTCTATCATGAACAAGGAGCCCCCTTCTATAATCTGTGGGCATTTATTTTTTTACTTTGCTGTTGTCATCGGTGCTAAGGTCGATACAAATGACTCCATTTTGATTCTGACAAAGTTCACATTTCTTTCATAGAAGCAACCAAGATGTTCTACAGTGAGTAAATTGATAAACTCTGTTCATCCAGACACGAAATACTATTTAGGTATAAAAAGAAATGAGCTATCCACCTACAAAGAGACGTGAAGGAACCAAATGTGTGTTACTAAGGGAAAGAACTCAATCTGAAAAGATTACATATTGCATGTTATGGTTTGGATCTGGAATGTTCCCCAGAAGTTATTCAATTATGGGGGTTAATCCACTGATTAACCTGTGCTGTACCATTAAGAGATAGGGCCTGATTGGATTGAGCAGATCAATGGGACATGACCTGGAAGGACATATGCTAGCTCTGCCCTTCCTCGTGTTCTTGGCTTCCTGTCCTGCCATGCCATGAATAGCTTCTTACAAGGCTTCCACCAAGTTCTTCCACCATTGTCCACTATTCATAAGTACATTGAGACCTCCTGAAATTGTGAGCTAAAATAAACCTTTCCTAAGTTGTGACTGATGGGTATTGTATTCCAGCAATGAAAAAGTAACTAAGACACTGTATAATTCCAACTCTATGGCACTTTTGGAAAGGTAAAACTGTGAAGATAGAAAAAAAAAACAGTAGTTTCTAGGGCCTAGGAAAGGAGGGTTAGATAGAGCACAGAGGAGCTTCAGAGCAGTGAAAATCGCCATGTGATACTGTAACAGTGAGTGCCAATCATTTGACTTTTATCAAAGCTCATGGAACACATAACACCAAGAGTGACTCTAAAACAAACTGTAGACTTGGGATGACAGTAAGGTTGGTCACTTTTAACAACTCTATAGCTCTGGTATAGGATCTTGATAATGACAGAAGCTATCCAGGTGTGGGACCAGGGTAGGTACAAGAATTCTCTTTCCTTTCTACTTAATTTTTCTGTGAACCTAAGGTTCCTCTTTAAAAAAAAAAAAAAGAATGATCTAGAGATAACACTTTTTAGGACATAAAATATGCAAATGTGAGATTAAGATAAATTACACAGTTTTTTAGTATATCTTCTGCCATATTGAGATATACTAAAAAATTATCCACTGGCAAGCTTACCTTGGAGAGAGATGTAGAATGAAGCAGGAAACCCAGGGGCATTGGCATTGTACTGCTTCTATTGGGACCAGAAATCATAGTGGTCAGGCCACGGGCTTCTCTGTTAGGAGGGGTGTGACCAGCATATTGTCAGTGGAAGCTGCAGGTCTCTGCCTATAAAAGGTCAGGGCCGGTGGGCCTTTGTGTACAATGGTCTCAGAACTGGGCCTCTGGGGCAGGCTTGTAATCCTAGTCCTCTGGGAGGCTGAGGCAGGAGGATTATAAGTTTTAGCCCAGCCTGGGCAACTTGGTGACTTAGTGAGACCCTGCCTTAACATCAAAAACAAAAGTGGGCTGGAAATGTAGCTAGTGTGAAGGCCTTGGGGCTGATCATTGGTATCACTCACACACACAAAAGTCTCAGAAACAGACAGGTCTGCCATGTTTCCCCTTCCCATAGACTCTGTTTCATTCTCCTTTAGATAAGAAGGGCCCTGCAGATGTTCTCCCTGGTCTGGTGGGTACCCCACCTGAATAGTTTGGGTGGGGTGGAGGAGAGTCATCTGTAGTCACATGGGTTAGGCTTTGTGATGCACCTGTCCCAGAGCACACCATTTTTGACTGGCCTTGTGTTCTCAAGAGAAATTGATATTTTGGCCACAGGCCTTATGCCTACAATTTAGGACAGACATTTTTAGAATTCCATGGTACAATTACTTTCAGATCTAGCTTTAAACAAAAAGTTTAGCCTCCTATTCCAAACAGCTTCTTCTAACTCACCTAGTGAGACCCGGACCTCCACAGGAGTCTTACACAACTTTATTCATCCAGGAAACAAGTATCTATTGAGTGTTTATTCTGTGTCAGGCATAGGGTGAAGGTGCAGCTGCCACGGGCAGTGTTGTACCAGATCAGATGATGCATTGTAATGTGAGTGTGGGAGGGAAGGTACTTTATTTCTCCAGGAACAGGTAGAAAAGGCAGAGACTTGGGAGGCAGAAAGTGGATGTGTCCAACAAAAGAAAGTATACTTGGCTCCATATCTGTGGCTTCCATGTCTCTGACTCGACCAATGGTGTATGAAAAATGTAGTTTGGCATGGATGGTGGCATCTGGACTGAACACATCGACTTTTCCTCCTGTCACTATTCCCTAAACAATCATGTAATGGCCATTTGTATCGCATTTACGTTATGCGTTACAGATCATCTAGAGATGGTTCTAAGTATAGGAAGATGAGCCGAGTGTGCGTGGTGCACACTTGAGATCTTTGGAAGGCTGAGGCAGGAGAATTGCAAGTTTAATCCCAGCCTCGAAATTTAAAAATAAATAAAAATGTTTTTTAAAAAGCTAGGAATATAATGGCAGTACATATACCCTGGGGTTAATCCCTAATACTAAGCACTCACACACACGTAAGTTCAGAGGATGTATGTAGCTTATACACAAAATCTTTTCCATTTTATAGAAAGGACATGGGCACCTGTGGATTTGGCGTCTGGAACCACGCTTTTGTACTGAAAGCCCTGCTGCCCAGTAATCCACAGGGATTGTAGGCAGAAGACAGAAGGGAAAGGCTGGCCCTGAGGCCACGTGGCTGGTGTTAGGGAGATGAAACAGTGTACTGATCACTCAGCAGGTGGCTGGCCTCTGCCACTGCAGGCAGGCTCCTCTGGTACCCAGCAGCCACGCTGAGGAAGGTTGGGCTATGTGGCAGGAACAGGAGCCCGAGAGAGGGGCTGCCGCAGGAGTAACAGAGGTTCGGCTTCGGGGTGTCCAGCCTCAAATACCCGCATGGCTCCCATCAGCAAGTCACCCTTGCTCTCTACACTGGCTTCTTTTGTCACCGTTCAGTTTGGAGGGAAGGTACATTTTGCTCACAGGGCTGTGGAGCAGATCACCTGATAGCGGTGCCTCCCCAGAGGACACAGCCACATAGCACCTGCCCACATAACCTTGTTTGGAAACAGAGTCTGTGTAGAGGTAAGTCATTTAAAAGTGGATTTGAACCCAGTGGAGGTAGAAGATGCAAAAGAAGTGATATGAAAGCAGAGGTGAAGATAGAAGATGTGTCTGCAAGTCTGGGAACTCTGGGGGACTGTGGCAGCTGCCAGAAGCTGGAGGGGGCAACGTTGGACCCTCTGAGGAGCTCACCTGCTCCAGCAGGCCTAGGAACCCTCAGAGGCTGCAGAAGGGGCTACACGGAGGGGCTGTGATGTGGCTCTGACCTACGGGCCCACGGCTGGAGCACCAGCCAAGAAATGTGCCCATTGTGGCAGGAGAACTAAAAAACCCAGGTGGAGCGGCGGCCACCCAGCCCAGATGACAACGCCATCTTGCTTTTGTTTTTACCAATCCGACCTGGAGATCAATGTGGATTTTCCTTTTTTTCTACCCAAGATCATGTTGTATAAGCTCAGGTTTCCAGCAGCGAGAGAAAGCTAGCAAACAGCCTCTGCACTCTCCCCACCGGCTAGGCACGAGGCCTCAGCCTGCTGAACTGCCTTACGAAGCCTTGGAGACCTGGAGGCTGGCAGAGGCTGTTTCCAGTGACCCGGGAAAGCCAGTCAATGTTCTGGCCAGGAAAATGAAAGCCACGAGCTCCTACAGTGTGAACCCCATGACGGTGTTAGAGAAGACGCAGGCAGGGGGCAGGAGCCAAGACTGAATGTGCCCGCTGTCCTTTCAGGAGATGGGTCTTATGCCAGAACCCACGTGCACTTTCTTGCAAGGATTTATGACACCTATCCTCAGCTGTTGCCTCGTCCCACCTCTCCTGCCTGCTTGTGACGGTATCCCCAGGTCTCTACTATTCACAAGGGTTCCCAGAGAGGTGAGGGCAGAAATCTGACATTGTAGGGACACAGCGGTTTTGGAGGCGCTGGGGGTGACTAAGACTTTCTGTGCCTACAGACCTGGGCTGCTCTCTCCATTGATTTGCCTTCCTGATCGTTCCTGTGGCCTAAGGATGAAGCATCATCCACACGGTGGGCCCAACTGGGGAGCTTCAAGGGCCACCTGGCTGCAGAGGGCAGAGCTGGCCTGATCTATGTGTTAGGAGCCTAGGATATCGGAGCGACTCATCCATCACACACTGCCAGTCTTCCTTCCACGTGTGGACTCCATCCTCTGGGAACCCTGTTAAAATGAAAGGTTTCTTCCATAGCCCACCCAGAACATGCAGTTTGTGACCTCATTAGAGTATTTAGCATGCTGCTAGGGTCTAGTGAACAAAACCATGCAGGTATTCCAGCAGAGAGAATTTCACATAGAAGAACGGAGAGTGATTGCCACCCAGGTGCAGTTTGTTATGCAACTTATAAGGCACTCTAAGAACGCTAAGCATGGTGACAGTAGCAATGGCAGGAAGCAGCTACTCCAGCAAAGAGACCAGGTTAGACAGGTGACAACATGGAGAGTGGAATAAGGCAGCCCCACAGAGCTCAAGATGAGACCCCTGAGGCAGGTGTGAGTGTCTCTGAGGGGCCCTAGTGTTGCTGGCTCTGTGGAGGTTAGAAGACTTCAGGCTGCACTGGACCATCCCAGCTACTGGAAGGATCGCTGCCTCCAGAGCACAGAGGCACTAACAGGAGAAGCCCTCCTGTGTCCTGTCCCACAGTCTCCTCTAGCACCCCCTGTGGGCACAGCCTCGCAGGTATCAGCTGGTAAGGTTCCCAAATTCCCAGCCCCAGCATCAAGAAGCCCGCTGTGGAGGTGTCTCTAGGGCTGAGACCACTGCTTCAACACGGTCACCGTCTACCCTTCGGCTCCTCAGTTCTGCACAAACCCTTTACTTTCTAAGAATTGCTCTCCAACAGTAAGATACTTTCATCTTTATACCTAATAGGCTGCCACTGTCATTCGTACAAATGACAATTTTCTCAGCCCCTTCCCCAAATGCAGGAGTTGCAAAAGCCCAGTCATAGCATCTGTCTCTGGAAGCAGCTCAACTGCCACTTCTGGACCACGCCAGACATTCCTTCCACCCAGTCATACTTTGTATTAGTTCCCCATGGTTGGCTTCATACAACACAAATTTATTATTGTCGCAGTTTCAGAGGTCTGAAATCAGACAAAGGTCTCACTGCACTGAAGTTAAGGTGTCAGGAGGGCTACGTTTCTCTCAGAGCTGGTGGAGAAAATCTGTTTCTGTGTCTTTTCCAGCTTCTAAAGATTACTCAGTGTCTTGGCTTCTGGGCCCTTCTCCAAGTTCAAAGCTAAGGTTATAGCTAGCCCTCCTTTTTTTGTTGTTTTTTTGTTTGTTTGTTTTGTTTTGTTTTACTCTCATATCACTCTCTGACCACAGCAAGAAAAGGTTTTTTTTTGCTTTTAAGAATTTGTGTGATTGATTGGGTCTGTCTTGGTAATCCAGTGTGATTTCCCTTTCAATTTCTGTAATAATTTAATCACATCTGCCAAGTGTTTTGGGGGGAAGCAGGGAGGGACAGGGAAGGACACATAGGCATAGATAGGTTCCAGGAATAAGGGCATGGGCATCTTTGGGAACTGGTTATGATTTAATGAAGTGTGTCCCCAACAGTCATATATGCAGAGCTTGATCTCTACTTGAACGACGTTCAGGAGAGGGACCAAGAGAGGCCATGGGATCATGAAGCCACTATGTTCATCAGTGGTTAAGTTCATGGTGGTGTGGGTTATGGGGGGGGGGGGGCAGGTGGATGAAGTGACTACTGGGGGTGGGCCTTTGAAGGCGCACATCTCCTACCTGGCTCCCCGGCTCCCTCTGCTCCCCACAGACTTCCGCCAAGATATTCTGTCTCCACAGCAACAGAAGCAGCTGACCATAGAATCTAACCTCTAACTTGTGAGCCAATATAAACCTTTCCTCCCCAAGTCGTGTATGCTAGGTATTTTGCCCAGCAATATAAAGGTGACCACTAATACAGGGGCCCATTGTTCTGCCTACCACGCAGTCCCATTTGAAGGTTCTGCTGCCTGAAGACGAGCTACATAATTTCCAACAAAATTAGAGACTAAGGAGAAGCGAGAAGAGAGGTAATGTATGTCTCAAAGCAAACATGCACACACACACATCTGAATACATAGTACAGTAACAAGCAAGGCAAGGGCATGTGCCTGTCCCCACAGTCCTACTTTCTGCAGCTGATGTGACTTTTCGTGAGCTTCTGCCACCGCCCATTGCTCACTGCCCTCGTCCTTGGCAGGCTGAAGGGTTTCACCTGGACGAACCACCCAACACACAGTTGTGAAGGGGCTACCTGCACACAGTGGTCTGCTTTGGACATAGCTGTCCACGTATTATGTAGTTGTGGGGAAACCAGTGGTACCCCTGAAAATCCTTTAGGTTCTAGAAATACCCCCTATCCGTCATTATGTGGCAGCAACCAAATTTTCCCTCAGTAATCAAGGTTAATCACTCCACCCACCCAGGAATGGGCCCCTTCTTTGCCTGTGGATTTAGTAGCTTATGCAGCTGAAAGTGGCCACACGGGCATGTCAGTTCCCAATCCACTAAACCACTGTTGTGTCCCCTGTGGAAACATCCTGTTCAAATGAGCAATGCTCAAGGATGCAAGGACAGAAAACAAAACCCCGCAAGTGGGTCACCAAATGTCACACTACAGCAGCCTCACTAAGTTGGCTTGTTAGGGCTTCCAAATACGGTGTAGTCTTGGTACGTCTGCAAGGATTTAAGTACTGGGCCCTTACCCAAGTTCTTTCTGAGTCCCTGCGGCCTTGCCTAGGATCTGACCAGGCAAGATGCTCAGGAAATACGAATCAACAGATCCTCTCAATGCTCTTGGGTACAGTCTCTACATTTCTAGGACATCATAAACCCCAGAGAAACAGCCCAGTGCTTGCAGCCCCAGGCAAGCCACCTGGCTCAAATCCAAACATCATAAGATCCCTGTGCCTAGAAGCCAGTATAGAGAAGATTAAAACAAGTTCTTAAATTGGATTTAATTTCTTTGATAATGCAGTCAGAATGTTAATGCCTCTCTTGTTGAACAATGATAAGAATTCATACCTTAGCGTGAATTATTAACATCCCCTGTTCAAAAAGTAGAAAGGAAGAGAGGGCTAGCGTGAAAGCACAAAGGATGCTATCATGGGTCCCAAATCGCTATTTGTGATCATGACCTTATTTGGAAATAGGATCTTCACAGATGTAATTAAGGACCTCAAGGTGAGAACAGGTTGGACTTAAGGGAAGCCCTAAAGCTAGTGATTAGTGCTCTTGTGAGAAAAGGAGCAAATGTAGAGAGTTGGAGGGAAAGGACACAGTGAGATCCGAGGTAGAGACGAGGGTGCTGTGTCTGCACAGCAAGGACCATCAAGATCTGCCAGCCACACCACCACCCGAAGGAGACCAGGAAGCACTCATCTTCAGACACTCAAACGGGGCTTCGGGCCTCCAGAACTGTGGAGGCCACATTTCTGTTGTTCTTAGCTGCACAATTTATGGTGATTTGTTGCCTTGGCCACAGGAAACCCACACACATATCTACTGGGACAGCAAACCAGATGAAATGGAACAACAAGGGACCCATCTGGAGTCATTTGTCACAGAGGAAGGGCTTTAGAAGACATCTTCGTCAAGGCATTTCTCTCAGGTGGGCAGCTGACTTGGGGTGGATGGAATGGAACCACTTCATAAGTAGGGGGAGCCCAGGGACCTGCTCTATATTCAAAAACAGGGGCACAGCTGTCCACTGCCCATTTCCAAGGGGAGAACTTCTAGGCAACTCAGCAGACTGGAGGGACCACGGGTCTCCACATATTAGTCAGCCCAGTCACGCCGAGCTTGACAGACAGCGGCAAGACACAGTGTTCTCCCACCCCAGAACAAATTATCCCACAGCCCCATATGCAGAAGGACAGCACAGAGGGTCACCCAGAATGTGCCTTTCTGGTAAAGGAATGAGGAGGAGCAGGAGAGCAGAGGACTGAAGCAACATCTGATGGAGGGTGGGATAGAGGAGGGCCCGAGCCCCGTGCCTCCCCAGCACAGCCACTGGGACCTGCATGGAGAAAACCCTGTGGCTGTCCAGGGAAGGAGAGAGCTGGGCCTGGGCTCCCAGGAGCCACCCTAGAGCCACAGCATGATGGGCCCCCTCTTTGGTACATGGTTCCTTTGAAATTAGGAGCTGGACAGCAGTGATGGGATTTGAACTTACTTGTGGCATTCAGAGACAGTGTAAAGAGGGACAGAGGATCCCTGAGATGGGTGTGTTCTGCAAGGGGATCATGGCCACCAGGCAGACCTTGCTCACACGCTGCTTGGGATGCAAACACACGACACCTTTGCAACCCAGCTCTGCAGGTCAGAAGTTGATGCAGTGCAGTACGTATGAAAAGTGATTAGTGGACCTGCAGGTGTAGCTTACGTTGCACATGCAAATCCATGGGTTCCACACCAAGCACAGCACACACAAGCTGTTACTGGGGTAAGTGCAAAAGGCTGGCCTTTGCCCCTTGACTCGGCCACTCTGTAAGGGACACAGTAAGGTGATCACACAGTGGCCCCACATCCAAAGCTCTTGCTCCTTATGTGAGAACTTTGTTCTGCATCCTAGAACCAAGCCCTCCCAACCCCCACTCTGAACGTAGTGGCTTAAAACAGCGCTATTTTTCTCTTTCACTTGGGACTGGATGTGACTGTGTTCATCTAAGAGGTCCCTCACTTAGTCACTCCGGGGTCACCTCAAAGCCTTCCTCCCTCATTTATGTGGCCATCGGTGCTGGCTGTTGGCTGGGCTGGGTCATAGCTCAGATCTCTATTCCATACCTTCTCAAGTGCTGCCTGGGCCTCCCGACAGCATGGCAGTTGTGCACGTGGGGGTAGAGAAAGAGTCTAGGAGCTCAATGGCTGGTCATGATCTAGCCTGGAAGTCCCACAGCAGTGCCTTTGCCACCTTCCCTTTATTAGAAGTGAGTCACTGCAACCAATTATTATTCAAGGGGCTGGAAATTAGGCCTCTGCTCTTGCTGGGAGAAACCAGAGATTTGCAGGTACATTTTGATACCAGCTTTCCTTCTAGAGTCAGTGGGAAGAAGTGAGGCGGGCCATGGCCTTTAGATGTCACCAGCAACACTCTGAAAACAGCTTTGTGGACACGAACGCCCCACAAGGAAGGGTGATGTCACGCTGTCCCAGCCTCAGTCTCCCCTTGGGTGGGCAAAGTCGTCATCACCCAGTCCCCGAAGCTCAGTTTTCCCATATGTAGGTGTTGAAGCCTCGGGCTCTCCTCCGTGGGGCTGGGTGAGCTGGCAGGCAGCAGATTAGGACTCAGGTGCGATTCTCTCTGCTCACAGTGCCTACATTTACACCTATTCTACAATACACAGGAACTTCTACAATCTTGTGATGACCGTGTTCCCAGAGAGTTAACTCTTTGTGAGAGATTAATTCACACTTCAGATTTTGTTTAACTATGCCAAGCTCATGCAGAAAAGCTAGGGCCATCTGCCAGCCTGCCCCAAGGAGTGCTTCATCTCTATGCTGCATTCGCGGAGCAGACCAAGTCCCAGCACTCTGCGGAGTCTGAGGCTCACAACCGAACAGGAGCCCCACGAAGCAGCCCTTACAAGAGGAGCTTGGCCCAGCCAGTCCCCCCGGTTGAGGGATGCAGGACAAGGCCAAGGAAGTAAGGTGGGGGGGGATTAAGCCTGGCCTCACCTGCCCCCAACACCTGCGTGGCAATTCTAGCCAGCGAGCAAGATGGCTCCTGCCCCCACCTCTCCCTCTGATTAATGGGCAAATTGCTAGATGTTAGCTCCTTCCTTCTTTGTGTTGGCCCATTAGCTGGCAAATGAGTAATTTTTGATCATTATTGACTAATTTCTGAAGCAGCATTTATTCTAGTGCTTAATTATTCTGTGCTTATCCAACGCAGTGGCCTGTTATTCAACAGCAGCTCCAGGATAATGGTCTGCTTCAAAGTCAGCCTTAATGGGCCCCAAAGCATCTGCAGGGGAAGTTATAATCCCACCTTTGTGTATCTGCCACTCTCACCCCATCACCACCCTCTCAGGTATGTTGATGCTGCCAAGGAGCAGTGCTGACATGCTTATTTGAATAAGAGTAAGCTGGGTGATAGGATCATCTGGAAGAAAAAGCGAAGTACAGCAAAACTCTATAATTAGGGGCCACTCTGGGCCATTAAGTGCATTACATTGAGTCAAACACAGGTCTGTCCAGAGCAAAGCTAAGTGGACAGTCGGTGCCTGGGCTCTCTCCCAACTCCCTTTCTGAAATCTTGAAGAGCAGTCTTGAACCTTGACTCTTGAATAAAGGGTGGCCCAAATGGAGACAGATGGGCTGTGTTTCAGATCTAGGTTTGAGACCTGGCTGTGGATGATGTTCTGGCCCTCACTGAGCTCGGAGTCAGTGGGTATTAGACGAAGGGGCGTATGTATGGTTAATTTCAATGCCGGTAGGTTCTCAAAGACAGGGCCAGCGCTATAGAAAAGGGCACAGAGTAGATACAGATTTCCACCCAGAATTTAGTTCCATTTTCCTTTTCCTAACAGCAGCCAGGTTTCCTTGGGGGACTCCCCTTCTGCGGGGCACACCTGGCACTGGGAGAGGCCACCCTTGCCCCTGTTTACAAGCTGTTTCTGCTGCTGCAGTTGGTCTGGAAAAGATCTGATCAGGATGGACCTGAGAACTTGGTTCAGTAGTGGGGGGGGGGTCGTGTTTTGCACCCCAGCAAGAGAGCTTCCTGATTGGCCACATTATTTCACCTCGTTCAGAGTGAAATTACAGAATCCCTTGTTAAAAGAGCAGAAATAAAGTGCTTTCCCTCAGTTTCTCTCTAGACATGTAGTAATGTTTTTATAATTTAATGTCATACTAAGTAAAAAAAATTATAAGCAATGATCTTACCATTCACCTTTATATTGTGTGATGTTGGTTTTAAGTACACAAATAAGAGCAATAAATACACGGGTGGGGATGCAAAGCTCTTACACACTCTGTCTGGCGGCTCACACCTGCATTTGTATTTTGTGCATCCAAGATAAAACTAACTCAAGTGTTCTTGGTTTATTCCCTGATTTGTGTGTTCTGAAATGGCTTTATCCAACCTGTGACCCCCACCTCCCCCATTTTTCAAATAAACCAACCTGTTGGCTACAGGCTATAATCTAGGAGTCTGAGGCAGGAGGAAAGCAAGTTCAAGTCCAGCCTGCTGGGTAACCAGCACCTTCATGAGACCCTGTCTCAAAAACAAAAAAACAAAAAATCAAGGCCGGGCTATAGCTCAGTGCAAGCTCAGTACAAAGGCCTGGGGCTAGATTCCCCAGTAACATGAAAAAATAGTAGGCCCCAGAGTTGGACATACCTGCAAAAGCCTTCAGCATGTGATGGATAAGGAAGAAACAAAAGGAACCCGTCAGCGTCATCTCCTTCAACATAAACGATGTCACGGGAATAAGAAAGGATGTGAGAATACTCTATCACACACTGAACCATGTCTCCCAACCTCACATGTTGAAGTCTTCACCTCCAGTGCCTCGGAATATGACTCATGGGGCATTGGTTCCAGGATCCCAAGGTCATCACAACCTACAGGTCCCCAGGTCTCTTACACAATAGGATGGGGCATTTGTGTAAGAACCAACACACATCCTCTCATATCTCTGCATGACTTATGACACCTGTTCCACGAGACTTCCAGGACAGATGGGAATGAACGTCTGTCCTCTCAGGTAGGGCACAGCTGAGAGACCAAAATCCACCTGATGAGCCAGCACATTTACTGGAGTTACCAACAGAGACATGGATGGCTCCAAGGTGGTTGCATCACCAAAAAGCCAGTGCCAGTCTTTGGGACAACTCACAGGAAGGGCACACTGCCTCCTGGGGCCCACCCTCCTGGGCAGGTGCTGGTCTTCTCTCTAGTTTTTCTATGGCTCTTCCCTCAGGTTCTTCTTACCTTACCCTGTGGTCTCACTGACCTGAAACAGCCCAGGCACAGCACCCCCAGGAAGATCAGACGGATCTACCTAAAGACTGCATGCTGCACACACAGGCGCAGGCAGGGCTTTACCCAGCCACCCACTACGGAGGAACTGAGTCGCTTCTTGCCTGAGCCTGCCTCCCTCACTCCAGGTGGGTTGCAAGACTTGCTATACAACAATACTTAACACAATGTAAATGCCACGCAAATAGTTGTTAATCTATATTGTTAAGGGAATAGTAACAAAGGATTCAAACAGAAGCAATTTTTTCTGAATATTTTTGATCTGCAGTTGAACCAGCAGGTGTGAAATGTGCACATTTGCCTATATTTGGAGAGAGACAATCAGGTTAAATGAGGTCTTTGGGGTGGGCCCTAATCCCATATCACCAGGGGTACTTATTAGAAAAAAAAAACAGGACATAGATACACAGAGGACACCCATGTGAGGACATAGGGAGAAGACATCATCTGCAAACCAAAGAGAGAGGCCTCAGGAGGGACCATTCCTACAACTCCTTGATTCTGGACTTCTAGCCACATGCCTGTCGTTCAAGCCACCCTCATGTCCTGAGCTCACCACTGTCTCCTTTCTGCATTAGAAGTAAGCTCTGGCTTACGTCAAAGCCATGGCACGGGGGCTATGCTTTGCTGACTTGCAGGTGGGCATAATACAGCCCTTTGCCCTCTCTGAGTCTTGGTCAGCTTGTACTCATGATGGGTTCAACCCAACCATGTCATGATATGCTGCAAATGCTACACAAGCACACTGCAAGGAGTGGTGAACACATGCATTGGTCAAGTCTCCTCTGTCACACACATGCCACACTTCAGTTACAAAGCACAAGTTCAAAGATAAATGATTAAAACTTTTAAGATGGCGCCCAGGGCCCTTCAAAGCACAGGCTCTTGGTGACTGCACAGGTTGCCTGCCTATGAAGCCAGCCTAGTGTGCTGGATATCAGAGGAAGCACACAAACCTGACCACCACAAACTGAGGGAGGGAGGCCCCGGCTCAAGAGCAAAGCTGAGAAGCAGAGCTGGGGAATTGTGCAGGAAACACGGATAGAGCACAGAGTGACCACCTTCTATGCCCCGCCTGTGCTTGTGGCCATGAAAATCACCTTGGCACAAATCCAGACCCCCACCCAGCCTGCCTGGGATTTTCAAAGGTACTTTTCAAAAGCCAGAAAGAAGGAGAAAAAAATAAAAGGAGGAGGTGGAGGAAAGAAATACACAGCAAACAACAAACACGTGAGAAACCACTGTACAACTACATGCTGGGGCGTGGATAACCCCTGTCACACAGCCACTTGTCATTGTGTGAATTCTAAGGAAGGATGCTTCAGAAAACAACATTTTTTTTCTTTTTTTCATATTGCAAACAATCCTCTCAGCTCCACAGAAAAGAATTTTTATGAATTCCAGGGCCAGCTGATCCTTGCTGAGCATTGATCGCCCTCCTTGGAGGGCCTTGGAGACCCTTAACTTCCTCCCGCCCCTACAGGAACATCCTCAGCCAGGGGTTGCAGAACACACTGATTTGGGACCTGGGATCCCAGACCAAACATTCTCCTCAGTGTTACCAAATTCACGGTACCCTGGGCGGTTTCCCTTGAAGGAGCTGAAACCAAAGGCGAACATAGTTGTATTAGCATTCTGGGCCTCTGAAGTACAAGCTGGACTGCTGAAAAACAAAAGAAATTTATTCTCTTGCAGTCTTGGAGGCTACTAAAGTCAAGATCTGATTCCTTGGGATGGGGGAATGGCAGGGGCTCAGAGGGGGAGTCAACCCCAGGGAGGCTAAGTGGGGTGAGGTAAGCAGCCTCCTGCTGTTCATGGAGACTGTGCTCTGGACTTACCCAGCCTCCTGGGCTTTGGAATTTATGATCCTCCCTTTTCCTGAAAAGAAAGGCAGAGCCGGATGGGGCTGGAGGGCCTTCCCAGCTCTCAGGCTGCCAGGGCTCCTCCCAAAGCTTGCTCTCCCTTTGCCTTTAGAAACTGTTTCTGGAATGCCCGGCTGGCCAGGAGCCATCCACCATCCTGGGAACTGGCCATCCCCAGTGATGCCCAGACCGACGGACAGAGGCCTCCTGCAGCCACGCAAGACGATTGTTGGACTTGAGCCATACTTGTCTTGAATGTCCTTGCTCACGCCACTCCAGACTGGGGCACATGGAGTGGTACACTCTACCCTGGGTCTTGAAAGCTGAGACAACATTGGAGAGGACTTAAGTATTCCTTACAAAGCCCCACCGCATTGATATGAGATGGGTATTTTATTTTTCTGCTTGCTTTTTGTGGTGAGCATGTATAAATTTTATAGTTGGAAAGCCTTCAGCTTTTTTACGTGAATAACCCCACTCTCTTACCTTTTCTTGGGCCTCCAGGGTCCTGCCGGGCTCTGGAGGGTTCTGGGTGTAGGAAGCCAGGCTTGTACCCACTGCATAGTCCCCTTATCCTCAAAATCCCCTGGGCTTTGTCTTTTCAGCCCCGCCTTTCTCCTGCCCTGGGAACTGCTGAGCCCTTTACATCTTTGCAGTTGTGGGTTTTTGGACTATTTTCTCTCACTCGGCAATATGTGTTCAGATTTATGGCTTGATAAGTTGTGTGTTGGTGTTGCTGGGCCGTATTTGTTGTACTGACTCAGGACGGTTTACTTATCCATTTACTTACAGGGGAACATCGGGTTGCTTTCTGTCTTGCCATTCTGGATAAGCCTGTTGCGAACGGCCGCGCGTAGGCTTTGACGTGGACGTGAGTGGCCAGTGTGGGTAAACAGCAAGGAGTACCGCTGCTGGATCTTCTAGTATGGCCACACTTTGGAACGAGATTTCTTGACCCAGATCCTTGCCAGCACTTGGTGTTGTCCACGTTCAGGATTTTAGCCATTCCATTAATAGGTGTGAAGGAGTGTCCCCTTGTTCTCATGTGTCTTTCCCTAAGGACAAATTATATTGAACCTTTTTCTATGCTTTATCTGAGCTGAATGGTCACATGCCTCTAAAATTTACATGTTGAAGCTGCAGCCTTCAGTGGGACTTTCTTCGGAGATAGTTCCTGGATGGCAGTAATTAAGAACAGATGAGGACACAAGGGTGGGCATCTTGTAATGTGGTCAGCACTCTTACAAGAGAGAAGAGAACCCAGAACATGCTCTTTCTCCCCATCCCACCCACAAAAGGCCACGAGTGGACACGCTGGGAAGGCACCTTCTATGGCCAGCAAGGAGACCCTCTCTGACACCCACCTGTGCTGACCTTCTGATCTTAGGCTCGCAGTCTCCTGAGCTGTGATAAAATAGATTTCTTTAAGTCTCCGAGTCGCTGGTGTTCTGGTGTAGCAGTCCAAGCTGAGACATGATTGGTTATCATCTGTACGTTTTCTTTGACGAGTCTTCTTTTCAGATCCTTTGCCATTTATTTATTTTTTCATTTATTGTTTAGTGGTACTGGGGATTCAACACTAGGCATTCCCACTGAGCTACGTTCCCAACCCTTTTTAATTTCGAGATAGTATGGTGCTAAGTTGCTAATTGCCCAGGCTGGTCTCGACTTCGTGATCCTCCTGCCTGAGCCTTCCCGAGAGCTGAGATTACAGGTGTGTGCCACCACACCTGCCTGCCCATCTTAAATAGTCTTCTTTCTGTTTCATTTCCAAAATTCTTTTTATATCTGGATACAAGTCCTTTATCGACATGTATTTTGCCAATATTTTTCTGCTAATTTATGGCTTGTCTTTTTTCAGCATGAAGACTTTTAATTTTAGTAAACTTCAACTGATTTTTTTAATTAATTATATCTTTGGCACTACCTCTAAAACCTTATTTTCAAACTCATGGGCATGATAGTTTATCTATATAGTCTTTTAGTATTTGTATAGCATATTTCTATTTAGCATAAGTTCTCATGTTATATAATTTTTACTATAGGACACAACCCACTAAGGTCTATAAACAATTTTGAGTTAATTTATCTATAAGGATTTTATTTTACATGGATGTCTAATTGTTTCAGCAAGATCTGTTAAGAAGACTCCTTTGTGTGAAGTTGCCTTTACACCACAGCACACACCTGCTGCACTCACTCTAGTCTATTGCTGGAGTGTTTCTTTTGTTCCATTCATCTACAGAGTATTCTTTTGCTAATACTGACCTGTCTTTCTCATTGTGGCTTTTGGTGAACATGAAATTGAGCAGGAGAAAACCTTCAACTTTGTTTTTTAGTAGTGCGTTGACTGGTTTAGGTTCTTTTGTAACTTAAACTAAAATAAACTGTAGCTTGTTGGCATCCAGGAAGCAGTCTGCTGATGTTCTGATTGAGAGAGATCTCATTGACTTCATGGGTCAAGACTGGAAGAACTGCAGTTTCAACAGTGTCATCTTGTAATCCATGAGCACAGACTCCGTTTATGTGCACTGATTACTATCATGGCTTTCAGTCTTCTGTACATAGATTCTCTCTCCATCTATTTTGTTAGTGTTATACCTACACACTTAACTTTTTGGTGCTCTTACAAGGGCTATACTGCTTTTTAAATTTAAATTCTTTGTTATGCATTTTTAGCTTGTGGGTAATCAACTGACTTTTGCCTATTGATACTGTATCCTGAAGCTTAGCTTATTATAGCTCCAAGAATTACTTTTTGGGATTCTTTGGAATTTTCGACATAGCCAGTCATGTCATCTGTGAGCAAACACAGGATTTATTTTTTTTTCTAATCCATACGCCTCTTTATTCTTTTCAATGTCCTTATTGGGTGGATTTCCAATATGATGTTAAAGAGCAGGGAAAAAGAGTATTCTCGCACCCCTTCTATTTTAGGAGAGAAACACTGAATCTTGCATCATTAAATTTGATAATAATAAGACATGTTATTTTCCTTTTTATGAGGACAAATAAGAAGTTCCCCTGTATTTTTTCTCCAATTTCCTTAATTTTGAGAGTTTTTCTCATGTATGAGTTTTGTTGAATTTTTTGGCAATCATTGATAGGATCAGATGTTAATGCGATGAATTACCCTAAATGTAGAACCAGCCTTGTTACATTGACACGTTGATGGATTTGGCTTGCTAATATCTTGTTAAGAATTTTTTGTGTCTGTATGTGAAATATGCTGGCTTCTAGTCTTTTCTGGTCATGTCTCTAACTGGCTTTGGCATCAGAGTAATGATAGCTTCATAGAATATGACCCCTCTGCTTCTCTTCTAGAGGCCCTTGTGGGGAACTAGCATTATCTTTTTCCTAGGTATTTGGTGGGATTCAGGAGTAAACCCATCTGGGCCTCTTTCTTTCTTTCTTTGAGGGTTTTTAAGTATTGATTCAGCGTCTTTAATAATGAAGATCTGGTCATGTTACTGTCACTTTTCACGTCAGCTTTGGTGTTATAATTGACTGGCACGATATCACACAGAAGTACCACTTTTAGAGGAAAATTAGGAGTCCTTTATTTAGCCAGCCACTGAGAATGGCTCATGCCCCAAAGAATTCTCAGAGCCAAAGGTGGTGAGAGGGTGTTGGGTGGGGCTTATAAAGGCAAAAACCACAGGAATGGGAAGGGTTACAAGAACAAAAGGAAAGAGGTGAAGAATTAAAAGTAGATTTATAGAAAAATAAACTGACAATGGCGAGAATCTAGCAGTGATTTGAGATTCAGTCAATGTCCTGATTTGGGGCGGGGCGGGGGGGGGGGGAGATTTCCAATAGCAGCCTGGCAGTAGGGTATCAGCAGAGAGTGAGTCACCAGGTACTCAGGCAGCTATGCAAGAAAAATGGCAGGTAAAAGAGGCCATTGGGGAAAATCTAAAACGGTGGAGCTCTCATTGCTTCATTGGTATTTTGTGTCTTTCCAAAAATAGGTCTACTTCATCAAAGTCATCCAATCTGGGAGCGTGGAATTATGTATAGTTTTTTCATATTGTCCTTTGAGTGTCCATGGGGTCAATAGTGTTGAACCCTTTTCACTTCTGATTTTAGTAATTTGTGTCTTGGCTCTTTATTCTTGGTGAACCTGCCTCAAGGTTTATTAGTTTATTGATGTTTTCAAACAAGCATATTTTTTGTTTCATTGATTTTCTCTAATATTTTTCTGTTCTCAATTTCCTTGTCCTGCTCTAATTTTCATTCTTCTTTTTGAATTAGTCTATTTCACTCTCATCCTCTGATTCCCTAAGGTAAAAACCAAGGCTATTAGTGCTGGTTTTTTAAAATAATTTTCATTTAATGTTATCAACTTACCTCTGGGCACTATCTTGTTGTACACATATTTTGGTAAGTTTATCTTCATTTTCATTAGCTCAAAAATATTTTCAATTTCTTTGAGACCTCTCTTTTGACATGGGTTATTTAGAAGGTTTTTTCCTGCTTTCTAAATATTTGGAAATTGTATATATATTGTTTTTAAAGTTGCTAAATTAATTACTATAGAGCAAAAGCATATTTTGTATGCTATTACTTTCTATTAAGGAAAGTTATCCTTTAGGGAAACTAATAATAAGAAAACAAAAATAACTTACTTTACCTTGGCTTATTCTTTTTTTTTTCTCCCTTTTCTTAGGTAAACCCAGATTTCTGCCTGTACTGTTTTCTTTCCTTCTGAAGAACTTTGAAATATTTCTTAAAGGGTAGGTCACTCAATATATTCCCTCAAGTCATTCAATCCATTCAGAATGCATTTGTCCTTTACCTTAAGAGGATACTTTTACTAAATACAGAATTTTTATTTTCTGATTTTAGGCTTCAACACATAATATTTTGCACCACATTCTTCCTGCCTGCATAGGGTCCAATGAGATACGATAATTTCAAATTGTTGGTTTCTCATAGAAATCCATGGAGTTTGTTCTTTGTAGATCAGATGTCTATTTCTCTGGCTTCTTTCAATAATTTGACTTTGTTTCAGTTCTCTGCAGTTCTGCTACAATGTGTGGTGAGAGGTATGTATTGGTGTGTGCACGTGTGTGCTTACTATTCATCATGGTCTGGGTTCTCTGAGATTTCTGCATGCCCATTGAAGTTAACCGTGCAACGTTATTTCCCATTGTTGCCTCATAGTTCTTTCTTATTTTTGTAGCATTTCAGCTACATGAATGTTATGTCACCATTCTTTCCTCAGTGCTTTGTCACCTTGGATCTCATGTTGACGGGTCGCTTTTATTGCCTTAGATTTTCATTTTTCTCAGGTAGCATGTGTCTCTCATCTGCTTTTGCATACTGTCTACTTTTTCCATGAGCTCTTTTCACATAGCATTACATCTAACTTCCATGTCATATCTGAATTTACTTGGAATGAATGTTTTGGTCTTTGGGACCGTGGTTTTCTTCCGGGCTGCTTAGCAAGGCTGGCCTTCTTCTATTTTTCCTCAGGGAGCTGGTGTAGCATCCCACTCCTTCCTGAGAACTTTATCCTGCATTTGAGGGCAGTGAGGCCAAGATTCCTAGCTAGACACCATTCTGACATAACCTGCATTGTGTTCTTTTCTGGTTGATCTGAAAACAAGCACACAGATATACACCTACAGCCCCCTTCTGCCTTCAGGAGAATGCATTCTATGCTATTGCAAATTCAAATGGATTCTTCTTTGGCATGGCGAAAGCATAGAAGGACCTAACTGTATGGGAGAGTGGTGCTGTGTTGTTGGTTTCTCATAGAAGTCCATGGAGTTGGCTTGATTATTATCCCCATCACTGAGGCAGAAGCACAAGCTCCAATCACCTTGGGCAGCTGGCTCAGGGGAGCGCAGGAGACATGAGCCGGGGTTTGGACCAGATCCTGCATCCTCACCCACAAGGAAGGAGGGACAGAGCTCAGCAGCCTTGGGGTGGGGGGGGGGGAGGAGGTCTGTGCTTCCTCTGGACTATTGCTCCTTCTGGTCTTGTGCTTTATTATACCTCCAGCTGCCCACATGAGTATTCAATAAGTGTCAATATTCAAAAGATTTTTGCAGCTTAAGATATATGTGATAAATGCTAATATTAATTAAAAACTCTCGGGTGCTCAGCCCAAGTCAGTGACTGTGCTAACTCTCTGTAGTGACCCCTTAATGTTTTTGGCCCCAAAAACCAGTTTCATGGATGACCATTTCTCCACAGACCAAAGTAAGAGTTGGGGTGTGATGCTACAGCCTCAGCACCACCTCAGATCGTCAGGCACTAGATTCTCACAAGCACACAACGTAGATCCCGCACATGCAAAATTCACAGTAGGGTTTTATGCTTCTAGAAGGCTCTAATGCCACCACTGATCTGCCAGGAAGTAGAGCTCAGGTGATAACGTCAGTTACGGGGAATGGTTATTAATACAGATGAAGCATCTTAGGACAGCCTGTTGCTCACCTCTTGCTGTATGACCCGGTTGCTCACAGGCCACCAATTAGTACTGGTGTACAGCCTGTGAGGGGCAGGGTTGGGGACCCCTGCTCTAGGGCACCACACTAACACCCGACACCCTCCTCACCAGGCTCCTGAGTTCCGATAGATCAGGAACTCCAGCAAACTCCTGCTTGTGTAGGGTCTTAAATGAAATCATTGCCACAGCCTCAAGAGGGTCATCTCACGCCAGCAGCCACTCACTAACTGCAGGCGGGCTGGGGCGGGGAGAGCGGGGGTGCTTGCCTTGCAGAAGGTCGAAGTGCAAGGAGCAGCAGGAATGCGGGCTCTGAAGTCAGAACCCAGCACCCTGTTCTTGCCCTGGGCAGATCACTTCGTCTTTCTGCCTCAGTTTCCCTACCTCCAAAGAAGAGATTATATCGTCTCCCGGGCACAGGACACTCTGTGAGCCAAGCTGAACACCGAGCAAGCTTCTGATGTCTGGCTGTCTTCTTGCCTAATACTCAGCTCTTGAGTCATCCTGAGATAACACAGGACACACGCACGGGATGCTCCGGACACACAGTTCTCACTTGATCATCCAGGGGACTATCATGGGGAGACCTGCACCAACTTTCCACTCTACGTTTTGACGGTTTCTGGTGGGTCTTCCGCCATAGGCCTGTGGACCGGTTTCTCCCCTCTCATCTGCGTACCAGCGACAGAAGCACATTAGCACCTCTCTGGAGGAAATTGCAAGTCTAATATGCAGACTCATCATGGTGACAGGGCTGGAGCAGAGCAGTGACCTGCGGGTCACTAAGACTTTAATTGGTTTTCATGTGAGCCCAGGCACACAGATGGGCTGTGTCTGCTGTAGGTGAAGGCTGTCGAATTAGATGATCGATTCGATTCTAGATGCCACATTTGCTTCTGGGTGTAATTAGCTCCTTTGTGCTGCTGACCAGCTCCCACCTACCTGGGGGGAGGATTCTAGGCTGGTCAGGGTGACCACAGAAACCATCAGGATTCTGTTTCCTCCTGAGTCTCTCACCCCACACCCGGCTGGAATCACACATATAGAATGTGGACTGGGGGGCCTAGGTCCCTCCAAAAGGAGGAGGCCTAGTTCTGATAGGTTCCCCAACACAGTGCCTCCTGGTGGCAGGACCACGGGAATGGCTATCTCTTCAGAAGGACCCCAGGCCCTTACAGTGGCACATACACTTGAATTGCCCTGTTGAGTATTTTTTTTTAACTCCTTATTTTTGTGCCTGTGTTAGCTTCTGTCAGATACTGGAGCAGGACGGAGAGCAGAAATACATTTCTTTGTTATGACCTGCCGATGCGTCCATTTATTGGAGACCTGAATCTCGGCCCAGAAGCGTGAAGAAAATCGCATTTCTTCATTTACTTTTAATCAGCCCAGACGCCAGCCTGACTGACCTTCTGCAGAGCTGATGGATGGAGGCTTCTTTCTCTGACGAGATGTCTACCCCCAGATCCCTGGTCACACCAGATCTCAGATGCTGTGGCCTCCACTTTGTTCTTGCGGTGCTCAGGGCAGGGTCTGGGGCTCACCTTGCTTTGGAGAGAGGAGGGTTCAACCTACCTGGGCTCCCACCTGGTCCTCTCCTCCCCGTGTGCAGCACTGTGCAATCTCCCCCTTCTTGGGCCCTCGGCACTCTCCCACACACACCCTAGAATACGTCCCTTTCATTTCATTTCATCATCTAAAGGCAGCTTCTTGCTATTACCCAGTGCTCTCCGACTCTGGCCCTGAGCTTGGGGACATGGAGGCTTGGAACTCCCTGGTGGGAGGGGAGAGGAACGGATGGTAGAGAAGTAAAAAACAAACAAACCCCCCCCCCCAACAACCTCCTATGCATGTGTATGGGAACACTGCATGGACACTGACTGTCCCGCTTCCCCAGTGTCTGTGGTCCTTTCGTTGGTGATAGCACAAGGACATTAGCGGGAGACAGACATCAGACCCATTCTTAGGGTTAGGTAGGACTTCTGGAGGAGGTGGGGGAGGGGAGGTGGAAGAGGCTGCTCTTGCTGAGGTTAACACACAGAGCTGGAGTCTAGACCCTGGGATTTGACCTCTTGTGATGCCAAAGCCACACCCAGAGGCAGAAGAGCCAAAGTTAGGCAATCCTGGAGGGACATGGGGCCAGGATTCTGTGCAAGAGGACTCTAACCAGAGGACAGGGCTGTCCAATGTGACAGGAGCTCAAGGAGGTAGGGGCTAGTATGGGCAGTAGATCCCTGCAATCTGGGGGCAGAGGACTGCTCAGCTGAAGTGGGGTGGGGGGTCCATCTCCCTGAGCCCACGATGACCTTTCAGGGAGAGACTTGCAAAAGCCAAGCATGGTCATACTGTGCATGGGCGTGCAGTGTGGGTGGGCAGGGCACTCCACCATGGTTAATGTCGGGCCTGGTTCTGAGTCTGTCCCCTCTAATTGGCCTGCAAGGAGGTGGATGTGCAACCGAGCTCTGAAGGCTTTGAGGGGCCTCAGGTGACCCAGCTGTCTCTGCTGGGGTCTGCTGTGTACTCACAGGAGGGGCAGGGGACTCTGGTACAAGTGCCCTGTGGCTCCTATAAGAAATGACCATGCACTCACCGAGAGGTTTAAGATGGCAGACCTCCATCTCCTCACAGTTCCACAAGCCAGAACCCAAATTAAGGCATCAGCTAAGCCTCCCTACGCTAGCAGCTCCAAGGAAGGGTCCTTCTGACTTCTCCCAGCTTCCAGCGAGCCCAGGCTGTAGTGGCAAGAGTTCTGCCATTTTAGTTTTTCCCTATGTCCTCTCTGACCTGTCACCTTTCCTGTGTAGCTACCTAGTGACCCGGAGACTCATCCTCTGTTTCTGCCCATGATACCCGGCCCCAGGATGCTATTGGAAACATCCCCTTCCCTTTTGTTCTTGTAATCTTTCCCATGTTTCCCTAAACAAGCCTCACCCCATCCCTACTTCGGGATTGAGAATTCTTTGGGGCAGGAGCCCCGTTCTCAGTATCCAGCTAATAAAGGACTTCCAAAACTTCCTCTAAAAGTGGTGCTTCTCCTGTGTACACAGGCACTCCGAGGTTTGTCCCCGCATTTCTGTAGCCCCACCGCCATCTGCATGTGGTCATCTTCTCTGTGCTCTTTGTGTTTTCACACACTTCCTCTCACCGTGGCTCAGTTTTCTCTTAAGAACAGCAACCACATGGGATCAAGGTCACTCTCATGACCTCCTATGACCTCAATCCAGTCTTCAAAGACCCTCTTTCCAAATCAAGCTGCAGGCACAGATCACAGAGCTTGGGGTATGGGTACAATTTAGAACATGTCTCCCCCACATTCATGTGTTAGAACTTTCATTCCCAAATCCATGTGTTAATGGTTTTTGGAGGTGATTGGGAATGTGGTCCCTGTGATGGCACTAGTAGTTTTATAAAAGAAGAGGGGCCTGAACTGGCACACCTATTTGTCTATGATGTGATGCCTTCAGTCATGCGGTAACACAGCAAGAGGTCACGCAAAGTGCCAAGCAGATCTGCCTCCGGTTCACTGGGTTTCCCCTTTCAGAATCATAAGATGAATAAACTTCTCTTCCTTATAAATTTCCCAGCCCCGATTATTTTGCTATCACATCAAGAAACAGGCTAAGACACAATCCAATCCATTACACACAGAGACTAGAATAGACAGTGTGCAATAGAGCGCTTGTACAGGAGGAAATTAATGGTGACTTGAATAGAGATAGTAGGAACCAAGAGAGAGATGCCCACCTTGTTGTGGGCAAGTGACACGGACCAGCTGAACTTCATCCATTTGGAAATCCAGTGTCATACATGAGCAAGAGGCTACAGGGATGGAGAAGAGGAGGAGGTAAGCCAGCGAGGACATGAGATGTCTTCCAGGAAGGTAAAGATGGGCTGGATTTGCCCTTTGGGATTTTGAAGTATTTGGGCATGCATGAAAAAGTGGGCAGGGAGGAAGGAGACAGAAGATCGAGGACACAAGCCTATACTCTAGCCTGGGCAAGATGGCTGTGGGACTAGCTAAGGTGGAGAGGCGATTGCTGTGGGGAAAAAAAATGGGAAGAAATTGAGTTCTTCAAGACCTCATGACTCCTGGGGAGCACTATGTAAGCTATGATGTCATCAGCTATGGATCTTGGCCTTCTGAGATACTGTGTGCCTGAGACTTTGGCAAAGCACTGTCCACTGAAGGCCAGGAGGGGCCAGGAGGAGCCAGAAGGTTCAGCTCTGTCATGGTTCAGACCTGGAATGTCCCCCAAAAGCCTCATGTACGTACGGATACTGTATGCTGTCTAGGGGTAGGGTCTGACTGGATGGGCATGTGCTCAGGGCTTGACCTGAAAGGGTATGTGTTGGTTCCACCCTTCCCCCTCCAGTTCAGTCTTTATCCTGTCATGCTGTGAGGATCTTGATCTCTGGAGCGCTGGCTCTGGCTCTGGCACTACCCCACCAAGTGATTCTACTCTTTTCTAACCACCTACCTGTTGAATGGCCTGTGATTTCTGAAACTATGAACTAAAATAAATTTTTCCTCCCTAAGTTGTAGATGTTGTGTATAGAGTCACAGTGATGAAAACATAACTAAGACAAGCCCTACCCTCTGTCATTTCTACCAGGACCCAAAGCCACAGTCTTTCCTGCCCTCCCCAGGAGGCACACTGTGTGGAAGAAAGGAGGGGTGGGAAGGGAGATCTAACAGGCCAGTGGTCTTCATCTGAGGAAGCCTGAGCACACCTGGACAAGGCAAGTAGGATGAGTATTCTTGCCATCTTGGGTGGCATGGAACAGGGGCAGGCCAACTGGAGGTAGGGTGTTAGAGGAAACTACTGGTAACATATGGTTAAAATTTGAATTGGATGTATTCTGTGTTTGAATAAGGGTAAGCTATGTTCCGTGCTGCTTGGAGGTGACATCAGGTGATACTTTGAAGAAAGAGCAGCAATGTCAGGATTTCTGGGGATTCTGACGGTTCTGTGGGCTCTAATGTGCATCTTCAACACCCTGCCTAGACTCGGTCTCGCTTGTGTGCGTGCGTGCGTGCGTGTGTGTGTGTGTGTGTGTGTGTGTGTGTGTGTGTGTGTGTGTGTTATTGGGGATTGAATTTAAAGCTTTTGCATGGAGCTACAGCCTCAGCCCATTTTTTACTTTTATTTATTTTTGATTTTGAAACGGAGCTTTATGAAGTTGCTAAATTGCCCGGCTGAGCTTGAACGTGCAATCCTCTTGCCTCAGTCTCCCAGACAGCTGGATTACAGAAGTCACAGGCCTGTGCTATCATGCCCGGCTTGGGCCCAGCCTTGAAGTCACTGTTCCTTCTTGGTGGAGGGAAGTGGGGATGCTGTTAGGGCTGAATAGTGCCCCGCCAAAACCACATTGGAGTTCTGCCCTCCAGGACTTCTGAATGCTCTATAAGAGGAAGAGTTTTATGGAGGTAATTAAGGCAAAGGGATGTCTCTAGGGTGGGCCCTAATCCCCTATGGTTAGTGCACAGAGGCCCCAGGAGGAGCCAGCCCTGTGACATTCGGTCTTGGACTTCTAGCCTCCATAACTGTGAGAGAATAACTGTTTGCTATTGAAGCTACTCCGTGAGCGGTGCTTAGTCACAGCTTCCCTGGTACAGGAACACAGATGGTTTTGCAACTCTGTGCCCATTTTTCCAGGTATTGGGGAAGCCAGCCTGAGCCTGGATCCTGTGGGATTGGAAAGGGAGCTCTGGGGTCTGGAACTGAGAGCCTGGCACTGAGAGCCTCTAGGCGCAGGATCAGGGCACCTCAGATCCTTTCCATCAGGAAGCAATACCTGCCACAGGAACAAACCTGCGGATGGAGTTCCTGTGACTGAGAAGAAGCCACGTCCCTGCTGAGGGGTGAAGGCTCTGAGTACCTTCATGTGACCTAAGACAAGGTGGTTCTTGGTCTTCATCACACCAGCCCAGGGACATAGGAGTAGATGCTCCTTCCTCATCCTGTCTCCTGCCAGGTGAGGACAGCACAGCTCCCTCTGAGGATAGAGCATCCATCTGGGAAGCAGAGACTCCATCCTACCCTCATGGTGCTAATCTTAGGCTTCGTCTAGAATTGAGGAAATAAATATGTGTTCTTTGTAAATTACCCAGCCTGCAGCATTGCGAGAGTGACACACATGACTGAGACACCTGGTCCCCACCCTATGAGATGTTCCCTCTCAGCACTTGGCCAGAGCCTCCTCTCCTTTCTTTCCTGCTGAGACTTGTACTTTTTCTGTCCATAATTCCTTTCTTGTTGCTCTCCTCTTGCCCATGGCTCTAATGTCACCCAAGTTCCACTAAGTCTCAGCCCAGACTTCCCTCCTGGACTTGACCCACCTGTCTACCTCCCGTGTAGATCCACCCTTGAGTGTCCTTGCTGACATGCCCCCCTGCAGCCTGCTGCATGCAGGGTGGCGCACCTCCAACCTTGCTCAGGTGCAATGAGCCCCTCTGTTTCTTTCACATCCCGTCACTCATGCTAATTCTGCAAGACTAGTTCTCAGTGAACACTTGGTAGTATCTCCTTGCTTCTCTTTGAACTGAGTCTTTCTACAAGATTATTCATAGTAGCTTCTTCACTGCTCTCCTGCCTCCATCTTTGAGCTCTTGGCAGTTTATGTGTTATAGTTCCTTGAGGGATTTTAGAGTATGTCTTCTGGCTTTGTTCATAACTCTATAAATGAAGGCAGCACCCAGGCTACCATTTCTCTTAAACTAAAAGCCAAAGTACATACAAACACCCATGAGCACCATATGAAGAATACCACCTTGAGTGTTGCCTGCTTAACCCTGTGTTTTCTCCCACCGCTTATCTTTTCCAAGTTTCCCACATAGACATCTAGCTGCCTTAAGAGTCTACACTGGTCATTCCTTCTGTCTGGAATGTTCTCTCCAGCAGTCTTCACGGAGTCACCACACCTGACCACTCCATTTAAAGTTGATCTGCACCCCAGCATGTATAGAGTTGCCCTCCTCCTCATGCAATTCCCCTATTCATTAGGCTTATCCTTAAGAAAATATGCCAATTTAATTAATAGTTAACTGAGGTTTTTTTTTTTTTTTAAAGCTTCTAGAGAGGTGATGGGATCATGGGAACATTGCACTTACCAGCGGATGGATCCACGGGTGCTCACAGCTGAATATGTGTTAGAAGGAAGGGCCAGCTGGAGCAGGCAGGTCCCCAAGGGAAGCCTTTGGAGGGCAGATCTCCGCCTGGTGCCCTTCCCCTGTGCTTGGCTTCCCAGCAGCCATGAAATGGGAAGCTTGGCCCCATCACACCCTTCTACAATGATGTCCCTGCTTCAGAGCCAGCCGCGGCCTAAAGCCTTTGAAACCCTGAGCCAAAACCAACATGCCCTCCTATAAGTTCCAGGTGGCAGGAATTGAGTCCTGGTACTGGGAAAGCTGACTAGTGCAGGCAGGGATCTTAGCCCCCTTCCACCCTAGATGCCCAAACACACACGGAAATGCCTGCCACGCAGTAGGCTGGCTGGATCTGGAGTGTGAACCCACATGACCTGTGACTCCTTACCTGACAGGCATGTGGATTTCTGCTCATCACACAAAAGAAATGCCATTCGGGACCCTAAAATGATAGCCAAGATGGGATGACCATTCCACTCCATGGACATCATAGTATGGTCCAGGAGCACATCCCCACCCCCACTCTTTTGTGAGTACAGCTTGGTGCAGCCTGGGTTTACCACCCTCTTGGACCCCGTTCTCTCCCTGGAGCCAAAGGTCCCAGACAAGCAGGGACCAGTGTCCATGAGGACCTGATACCAGGTGTCTCAGTTACTTCTTCGTTGCTGTGACTCAATACCTGACACCCACAAACTTAGGAAAGGAAAGGTTTAGTTTAGCTCACAGTCTCGAAGGTCACAGTCCATTCAGGGGTGGCCGGCAACAATCGAAGTACATGGCAGAGAGAGAGGTGGAGGCAGCTTCTCCGGACAAACAGGAAGACAAACTGAGGCTAGTTGAGACTAGTCCCACAATCCTCCAGGAAAGCAGGTGCAGCTTATGTATCCTTTCAGGTCTCCGCCCAATAACCAGTCCCTCCTGCATCCAGGTGTGGCCACTACACACCGTTAATTCTAACTTAACTGCAATCCACCCCCTCCAGACCAGACCCCAATCCACCAACATCACAGGGTTCCATTAAAATACATGAGACTTTTGGGGGACACTCCAGATCCTAACCACAACATTCCACCCCTGGCCCCCAAAAGATTCGTGTCCTTCTCCCCATGCAAAATGCAGTTAGTCCTTTTCCAAGAGTCACCAAAGTCTTAACAGTTTCAGCACTGCTAAAGAAACTCCAAGTCTATATAGTCTCTTGAACAACCACGTTTTTCTATTCCAGACTGTGAGTTTTTTGCATCTGTTCTCTCTGCCATTTTCTCCTGTCTTTCACTATAAAGCTGGCTAAAAGCCACAAACAGTAGCCATGTAACAGTTTTAACATCAGTCTGTCTCGAGATTTCCTCCACCAGAGTAAGCAGTCCACCAACCCTAATTTCAGCTTTAGGCAAAATCTCTGGACAAGGGCAAAATGCTGACAAACTTCTTGCCAGAGTGTAGCACACATGGTTTTTAGGCCCCTTGCCAATACAGTCCTCCTTCCCATCTGAAACCTCTTGAGCCTGGCCTTTCCAATCCACACTTCTATCAGCATTGTGGTCTTCTGAGCTCCGACCAGAATCTCCCTCAAGCTCGGCTCAGAGCACTCAAAGGCTTCTCCAGCTTGCATCCCCAAGCTTTTCCAAATTCCTTCTGCAAACTGGTTCCAAAGACTTCTGAGCCACATCTTCAGGTAAAGTACAGCAACGACCCCACTCCTCTGGTACCAATTTCTGTCTTAGTTACTTTTTCATTGCTGTGACTCAATACCCGACACCCACACACTTAGGAAAGGAAAGGTTTATTTCAACTCACAGTTTCGAAGGTCACAGTCCATTCAGGGGTGGCCGGCAACAATCGAAGTACATGGCAGAGAGAGAGGTGGAGGCAGCTTCCCCGGACAAACAGGAAGACACGCTGAGGCTATTTGAGACTAGTCCCACAATCCTCCAGGAAGGCAGGTGCAGCTTATGTATCCTTTCAGGGCTCCGCCCACTAACCACTCCCACCTGCATCCAGGTGTGGCCACTACACACCATTAATCCTAACTTAACTGTAATCCACCCCTCCTGACCAGACCCCAATCCACCAACATCACATAGTTCCATTAAAATACATGAGACTTTTAGGGGACACTCCAGATCCTAACCACAACCTCAGGTGCTCCTTACAGGCAGAGGGAGAAGGAGGAGGAGGAAGGCAGCAGCAGAGGCTCCAAAGGAAAAACTGGCTGTTTCTCTTCCTGTAAAACACTTTTTACTTTGATGCAATCCAATTTGTTGATTCTTGGTGTTATTTCTTGTGCACCTGGACTTCTGTTCAATATGTAAATGGTATGTATCACAAACATATACAAATAAAAAAGATATTAAAAAACAAAGAACAAACAGATGACAATGATGTCTCATTACCACGCACATGCATCTACATTTCACGCGTACTTTACTTCATAATGAAATGTTTTTTAAATTTGGGAAATGTTAATGAGAAACCTAATTTTCAAAACAGCCACAAATGGCCAAAGGAATATCATAATCATAAACACAATGGGATAAATCATTGTGAGGCTATGTGTACCATAGCATTTAGAATCACCAAATTTCAAGGGTGGGTGTTTGTATGTTTCTCAGGAAGTCAGATGACATCAGGTTCTGAATATTTAAATGATGCTGGGACAGAGAGATTGGCCCCAAAAACGTGGATGCAAAATATGGAGGAACCTTTTGCATCTTCCTATCTAGTCAGTACCCTTCCTTCCCATGAGATCTCTCTCTCTCTCTCTCTCTCTCTCTCTCTCTCTCTCTCTCTGTTACCCAGAAGCACCTGTGACATTTTCCTGGGTGACGGGTGACAAGTGGAGATCTTGTTGAGGCAGGCTGCAGCAGGTAAGAGACACTGATAAATTCTAGCCAAGCATTCATTTATGTGCAGATTTCTCTTCTAGCTCATTCCTGGTCCCAGCTCCTCCTTCATCCCCTTTCAGGTCAGAGTCATCATGGTAAGGGTGTCTGGCTAGAGGCTTCATGTGGGCTCTGTCTGCCAGCAAAAATTGCTGGAGGTGTCTAGGAACCCCTAATGGCCCATTGCATTTTGATACTAATGCACTTTTTCTTCTTCCCGGGAAGAGGCGTCAGTTTCATTTGTCAATTCCCTGGGTCTCGGTAATCTTGACAGGTTCAAACTACTGAGAGTGGGGAAAAAAAAAAAAAAAAAGGCTGCTCTCCATACTTCCTGAACACTGGCTGTGTGCCAGGCAGGACCAGGGAAACTCCTCTTGCTCAATAGTCTTCGGTGTCCAGATTGGCTCCAGGACCTCCAAGGATACTAAAATCCATAGACACTTGATTGAATTTCTTTATAGAAAATGGTGTAGTGTTTGCACAGAACCTACACGTGACTTCCTGTATGCATCATGTCACTTCTATATGATTTATAATATGTAATGCAAACACAAATGATATGTAAAGGGTTGTATAGTTTAGGGCATAAGTTCAAGGGGAAAGTTGGCACGTTCAGTGCAGATACAATTTTTTAAAGCTATTTCGCATTTGTGATTGACTGAGTGCATGAAGGCAGAACACAAGAATGTGACCATTCTGCTCTTGGATATGGGAATGAATGTCCCAGTGCCACAGACAAAGAGATGAGATGTGGAGACACCCAGGATTTACCTGGAGCCAGGTGACAGACTAATATCTAAAGGGTGCTCCTGGCTCCTGGCTAGGGCCACTTCTCCAAGACCAGAGGGTCCCTGCTGGTATCTATCTCCCTCCTGCTTTGCTTAGTGGCCTTCAAGGAAGGACTGGACTGTGACCGTAACAGGAAGGACAAACAGCAAACAAGCACACTGGATCAGCTGCCAGGACTGCTTGACGGATGGATCAGCACCAGTGGCCAATGCTGGAACCCAGGGGTGGAGAAGAGGCTGATCTTGAATCTGAGGCAACAGGCAGGGCACCAGTGTGGTTGGGGCAGGAGCACAGAGCCCCCACCTGTGGAGGAGTAGGAGGACTTACTAAGGGAACACCTCCTGTGGTGACCAGGTTAGCGGGTGGGGCCCTGGGGCTGTCCCAGGCTGCAGCTGCATCAGCAGGCCCCAGGTCTTGCCTCCCTCCTGCTGCTGAGTTTAGGCTCAGCCTAGGAAAACGGAAGCACAGAGAGCTACTTCCTCCCAGCCCGAGCTCTGAGAGGACCAGGCCAGCCCCAAACTCAGTGCAAAGCCAAGCACCCCAGCCCACTCCTTACCCCCCAAGGGGAAGCCTGCCTAGGCAACAGACAGGAGGGTCTCTTCCATCCCAGGCTCACTACTTTGCAGGGACTTGGGGGCGAGCCTGATGTACCGTGTGATCATCAGTCATGGAGGCCACAGCTGTAGTCATCATCACAGTGGCAGGCCGCACTATGCAGCACTCCTCTAGGCTCAACCTGCATTAGAGACATTAAGAGCGCTGTGCTTGATCCCGAAGATAGACTCATGAAATCGTAGCTGAAATGAGACGGAAAAAGATGGGCCAGCACTTCCCTTTTCTCTAATCTTTCTATTCAAGCTCAATTTGGTGTCCAAACACACCCTGATGTAAACCCTGCATTTTGCCAAAGAGATTTGGAAGGACAAGGTAAGAGATTATGCAATTCCACACTGGTGAGCGTGTGCATAAATCTGCATATCATATGCATCTATTACCATGGATCATGAGTTGCATCATGACAAAGCATCAAAACAATAGGTTTTTGATGTCCTGCAATGTAGCAGGACTGCACTGAGAACACCGAGGAGAGGGTTAGAGTTACGCCAACCCTCCCGCCCCCCACCGCAAGAAGAGTGCCTTGAGGTCAAGTCAGCAGGCTTGAAAGCTGGCAGAGTTTGCTGCATCCCACCTGGAGTTAGGAGGGAGGGAGGAAGTCTTACTAAGGACCTTCTGGAAGGGACTCCAGCTTGATTCTGTGCCTCAGCACCCTAATCTGTAAAATGGGCACAGTGTAAGACTTTACTTCCTCTCTGCCTTTAATGAAGATTACCAGGTCCTCGAATGAGCTGCTACTACAGGAAATAAGTGCCAGGCTAGGCTGAGGCTTTGAGACAAGGAATAGTGGACTGGTTATTCTAATACTGGGCCCCATGAAAGCCTGGCAGAAACCAGACGGAAGGAGGAGGTCAGGAGGCTGTCCTTGGAAGTGCTGACTTCCAGAACATCTCATGGATCTGCCACCTGCTGAGACACCTGGCATGGCAGTAAAGCCAGGGCCAAGTTCTAGGAGCCCTGGATCCCCAGGGCTGTGCCAACACACAAGTTGTCATTAGGGAAATGTATTTGCATGCGGTGCCTAATTTGCATTCAGAGGACCCAAGCTGCAAGGGCACTTGGGAAATGCAGTTTTTAGCTGTCTGGCTTGTATAACACACCAAGCTTACCCAGAAGGGTGATCAGCCTAGGGCTTATCCGCAAAGCCAGCCACCTGGAGTGGATGGGATGTTGTTGGCCCAACAAGGGGCTCATTTGTCCCCACAGGCTGATTCACCCTGCTGAATGGCCGGTGCCCCCCGCAGAATGGCTGCTGTCAGACCCAAAGCCACCCAGTGCCAGCTGATGGGGAGCCACACCCGCTGTTAAACCTGGGCTCCACAAGTTACAAGTTTCCTCCCCACAGTACAACAATGGATGGATTGAAACCATAGGTCGATTTGGAGAAGCAAAGGAGATAAGGCATATAGCATGAGGTCTTGCACCCCACACTGACTAGACCAGGCCATGGTGGTCACAGAGAGTTACTACGGCACTGGACTGGGTACCGGTCAGGGCATCAGATCTGGGGCATAGCCTTTTCAAAGCTACCAAGCAGTTTTGTGTCCTGAGGAAGTTTCTCCCTTGCATTTCCCCTTTTGTAGAACAGCCGTGAAATCCAGATGTATGCTAAAAGCCCTCCCAGCAGGGCAGACTGTGCCAGGGAGAGATAGAGAGCCCTGCACTCTCTCAGCACCCTGCTGTCTCAGCAGCAGGCCAGAGTGGGGTGGGGTGGGGGGCAGCCATCTCTAGCCCCAGCCCAGTGGCCCATGCTGAGCTGAGGGGCCCAGATCCACCAGGGGTCCCCTCCTGCTGGACCTGGTCTCTGGCCCTGCTCCCGCCTAGCCATTAGCCAGTCCTCCTGCGCCACCAGCTCTCCAGCTTCTCTCTATCGCTTCGAGGTCTCGACAGCCTTTCTACCTCCTTGTCAATTCTTAGAGGAAAAAGGCAGGAAGATCTTGGAGAGGATCAGCTCCTCTGCTCCCACAGGAAACCCATCCTCGGCGGGGGGACAGAAGCTCCTTGGGATCCTCTGGAAACTGCTCAGAGGGTCCTGGTGTGGAAATGGCGCCTTGGCAGTGCTTTGCGAATACACAAATCCATGCTCGTGGACCCTACCAACCATATGACTGGGAGCCCCTTTAAGAAGACTCGTGGATTTTCCCCCCCAGACCCTCATCTTGTGGCCACCCGGGAAGCTCTGTGACGCAGGATGGGGCCAGTTTCCTTAGCTACCTCCTTGGTCACTGCAGCAAGAGCAACAGTGTGGACTTGTGGTGGGTGAGCAGGCCAGACCTGGGTGTGCCTTAATGACTGACAGGCTTTTTCCGCACTAGAGGGTTCTTTACATGGCGGGTAGGGACTTAGGGATCCAAATGTGGATGAAACCTGAGCCAGAAGGTACTCAGGTGCTAGTTACATGATATGACCAGGTAACAGAAGATCTCAGGCCTCTGGTGGGGAAAAGGGACCCTACTCCCAACACAGGATGGTTTCTAGCTGCAGAGCAAGGCCTGTGGTAGGCACCCAAGACAGATGCTATTACACTATGACCCGCAGCCTACAACGTGGCCTCTTGAGGTGCTCCAGACTGTGAAACCTGCTCCCAGTCTCCCTTATATCCCCCTCCAGAGCTGCAGGACCCTGGCCTGTGGCTGTGTCGGGCACACTTCCACAGCACCCATTTCTAACTCTCCACCTGCAAACACCAAACTCTGTAACATTTGGGGCTGCAATCCCAGAGCCCAACTAGGCTCTTACTTCCTTTGTAAGATTAGTCCTGGATATAAGGCTCTTGCTAAGGCAGCCTAGGGTGGAAGCAGTCTTGTGCAGTGGCTGATGGCCTAGAACGTGCAGTTGGTCACACACAGAGGTAGACGACCCAGCAGCCTCCACTGGGGATGAAAACAGTGGACACTCTTGCAACCCTCCATTCCCAAAGCCAAGGACCCCTGGTGGCCTGAAACCTCCCCCTGGTTAGCTGGCTATCTTTCTTGGCTTGGGAAGATTTGGACTGAGCAGAGCTTCTAGTGTGGGTGAGGAGCAGTAGGGGACATGAGTGAGCAAGAGGGGTGCACCAGTTTTGTGGCCGCTCTCTGGAGCCGGTACACCAAGCAGGTGGTTCTCTGTCTGCTCAGCTGCAAACCCAAGGCCTCCAGATGGAGGCTGGTGTTAATAATAGGATGGACACTGAAGTTCCCGTGCTCCAGACTCTCCCAGCACCTGGACTTGAACGAGTTCCCCCAGAAACTTCTGGGCTCCAAAGGTGGCCCTGCACTGAGCACACCCAGCCGAAGGAGGACAGCTGGGGGGAAATGCTGACACCGGCCACTCTGATGATTTAGTTGCGGGCTGGTGCTTCGGCCGAGTACAGTCGACTGGAAAGGGAAGTGTTGCTGTCTGCATGACCATGTGGAGAAATTTGCTTGAACTGATGCTGAGTTACAAGAAGCCTGACAAGAGGATGTGATAACGGGAACCAGAGGCCAGAACAGCTTCCTAGATAGTCTTAATTTATGTTTCTTGGAAAAAGAACAAAAGAAACACTACCTGTATGAATGGGGGAAGAAATTAGGAACAAGGCCATACGCAGGTGGCATGGCGATGAAACTGCCACAATGTGCCACAGTGTGACACAGCCATGCTCTCACGTTTCTCTGAAAGTGAGTCTCCTCCTCTGTAAGGTGACTGGTTTCTCCCACTCTTGAGAATGAAGGAGCCACTATCAATAACTACACCAGGGCAACAGGTGCAAAGCGGGATTGTCCTGGCCGCCAGAACACATGGCCGCTGCATGTATCCGTGCAGCCGCCTGCCTTGCAGCTAACAGATGAGGAAGGTTGTGTTACCGGGAGAAGCACAGGTGTCGGTGCCCAGGATCCTGTCATCGTGGATGATGCCATTTCATAGCTGATTTACTCATTCTGCAGGCAGCATCCCCTGGCGAAGCAGTCTGCAATTTGAGCACCAATCCAGGGGCACCAGGAGTACCTGCAAGAGACAGAAGCCCCCCATGGCTTGCAAGCCCAACCAGAAGTGTCAGGAAAATGGGAAGAATAGGAGCTTTGATTGTGGTCTATGTGGCTTCCTTCCCGTCCCCACCCTACAGCTCGCTGGCTGAGCACAGAAGACACGCTGGGTCCGTGCTGTTCTTCTCCTCCACCTGCCCTCCTGGGTCATGGTGAGGAGAACGCTGCTGCAATGGAATCCGAAAGTGTCAATCCTTAAGTCTTCCCAGCTTTCCTGGAAGTTGGGCTTGAGTGACTCAATCAAGTAGGTGGGTCTTGACTATCTGGGCCAATCAGATGCAGCTAACTTAAATTACTTGTCCAGTTAGATATTTGCCTTGAACCATGACTTAGGAACAGTGGAGAAAGGAGGTTGGGACCGGGAAAAGCAAGCGTGGTGACAGCAGAGTAGGTGTCCAGCTGGGCCGTCTGTTACTCAGGGGTCCCAGCATCCACAGCATAGTCCTCCGATCCGCTGGGCAGCTCTGGCTGCACAGTTAGGGGCAGGCTTTCCCCTTCCCACCAGCCAGGTTGTGCGCTGATAATTATTCATTTTTAATAAGCTTCAGTTCTGCAGAATCCATTTTTGCCTTCCTTTACAACTGAAGAACCTCAGCTCCTATGCTTGTAGGCTTGGGATATCCTTGCCATTGTCTGAACTGTAGAGGAATTTTCTAGAAACATGATAAGAATCTTCCCACCCCCATCCACACCCTTCGGTGAAGACTGAAGATGTGTGTTGCATAGACCCCCTTGGCTGGCCTGTGTGCTCTGGAGGGGCTGGGCACACAGTGTGAACAGGAGAGGGGATTCCACAGGAAACAGTGGTGTGTTTAAAACTAGTGGTTAAGGTACCTGTCAAACTAGTCTCCTCCTTCCTGTCAAGAGAGTAAAATGTTCCGAAACAGAAGGTCAGAGTACAGAAATGACTGGTCGAACTATTTAAGATCTCTTTGGTCAAACTATTTAAGATGTCACACGAAGAGCTTTGCCAGATAAAATGCACAATACCCAGATGCCCAGGATCTCAGATAAACAACAGATTGTTACCATTAGCTGTCCCTGCACTTAGGGTTGGTGGTTTACCTGAGATTCTGTTGTCACTGGCTCTCTGCACTTTTATTTGCCAAGTCTGGCCACCTTGCACCTGGGCTTCCTCGGGGAATCCATTTCCTCCCTCCCACACTCCTCCTTTGCTTCACTTTGGGGAGCTCTGGTGGCCACCAAATGGCTTTTTCACAATGTGCCTCTGAGAGCCTGTCTCATTTCCGCCAGTTCTTGTTAAGACTGGCAGTTTTTTGGTTTTTTTTTTTTTTTTTTGTGGCAGTAAAAAGCACACACATCGCCTTGTTCTCGCATCCGCAATGTTTCAATAGCAAAACTGAAGGCACTGTCACACACTTCATCCTTGGGAGTCTGGTGTGAAACATAGACACCCTGCTGGATTGTTGGGGCTCATTTCCACATTCGAAAGAGCATGCCTCCCCCTGCCTCCAGCCTGCCGGCCGCCACCCGGCTCCCTGTCGCTCACGCCCACACAGTCAAGGCCCATTAGGCACTCTGCTCTGTCCGCACGGGGAGCTGCCGGGGACAGTCATTTTCCAGGGGGAAACACATTTGCTTAACAAGTCTTGACATATGGTTCCCACCCGGACAGACATGGAAGTGTCTTATTAGTACTAATGCATCGCCCGGGAAGAATGGAAAGAGATCAGCTCCCACATTGTGCCTCAGAACACACGGAACTCTGAAAGGTGGCAAGAAGAGAGAAGGACTGGTGACTGCTCTGTGGGTTACTTGTGACCAAGACAGCACAGGCCGTGGCACGCAGGGGTCAAATCTTGCCCATATGCACTGCCTCCTGAGCTCACAGAGCTGGTGACACACATAGACATTAGGGCTATGATCTTAGACATCTATGGAGAGATACTGGGGCTTGAAGAAACCTACATCCTCTTTCCTGAGCCCCTGAGGAAGAACTTCTCCCTTGTGTTTGCAGGATGTTGACTGTCCGAAAGGAAGGCTTGGCTGGATAGGTTGTCCCCAAGAGCAATTTAGACTAATTACTGTACCGGCTTGTGGGGCTCAGTGCAGCTGGCTTTTTAGGATGTCATAAAACATGTAGATGGTCCTTCCAAAAATGAGTTTCCACTGTGGTTGATTTTTAAGAAGCCCCTAGAAGCCAGATGCAGCAATCCATATCAGTAAGTACCCCTGAACACTTGGGAAGCTGAGGCAGAAGGATTGCCATGAGCTTGAGGCCAGCCTGGATTACAGAGTGAAACACTGTCTCAAAAGAAGAGAAGAAGAGGAGGAGGAGGAGGAGGAGGAGGAGGAGGAAGAGGAGGAAGTAGAAGAGGTAAAAGCAGAAAAAGAAAAGAGCGAAAGAAGCCTTTGGGGACACCTAGGAACCAGGTGGTCTAAAACATCACCAACTTTACACCATGAACCCATCTTAATTGTTCTCTTAGCAGGGTGCTCCCAGTCTCCCACCAACCTACTCAAGAGATTTGCTACCGCCTGTTGCATGCCAACTGTTTATGCCCTGTGCCGGACTGCCTGGTGATGGAAACTGGGACTGTGGGTGGCCCATTGCATGTAACTCACAGTCTGGTGGAGGCGCATTCATCCCACATGCAATTGTAACCTGTGGACAACAAGGGTGACGAGCTCTGTGGGGACAATAGTGGGGAGCTGAGTCATAGAAATCCAAGGACCTCTTTGAGTTCAGTGGCTACACCAGGCCACACAGGTCATGTTCATCCTTTTCCATAGAGTGATGCGGCATGCCAAGGATGCAGAGGCCAGGAGGGTCATATCCAGCTTGGATTTCAACACAGAAACCGTATGAGATGGAGGGGTGTGGGGCAAGGGGTGGGGGGCAGGAGGACAGCCAGGGATGTTGTGGCCACCCTAGCAAGAAGCACATTCTTGGACAGGGACAGTACAAGCTCAGGAGGGAGAAGAAGACGGAGCACAGCAGAGGGCCCTGCCTGCCTTCATGCAGCCCGGCTCTAGGGAGCTGCCCACAGTCTATGTCCTTCTCCATAGGAATTCCCTCCTGTGGCATCTCTGGCCCTTAACTTTCTCTTGCTCCCTCTTCCCAGAATCCATTGTGGGGCCACCCATCCCCATCCTGGCCCGCACCTGCCTACTTCCTGCCCCCCTCCTGAGCCTTCCATGCTGGTCCTCCCCCTCTGAATCCTCCACTGGGAGGGGATCGTGTACTCACCTACAACACAAGACCTAGAAGGCGCATCTCTAGGTAGCTTCTTCTTCAAACTCCATGGTCCATGTGGGCAGCTATGTCCTCAGCGTCTGTCATTTCCTGTGTAAAGGAAGAGCACTCCACAGGGCAGCAGCCAGGCACTTTAAATGCCTGGCCAACTTCTCTCTTCAGTCAATCGGTCACCACTTGAGTAGTGTTCATGGAGGGAAGAAAATGCGGCCATCTGGTGACTAACACTTGGAGACCACAGACTCTGAAGTTGCTGGGCTGGGGCTGGTCTGGTCCTCAGCCCAGTTACAAAGCTACATCTTTCAGCTTGCGCCCGTTGCCAGGCTTGATGTCATGAAAAAGTAGGTACAGCAAGGTTCATGTGATGCTGCAGGGCAAACCTTCTGTGAAAGTGGCTGCAGAGGGTGGCAGTCTCGGCCAGCAAGCATCTTTCCTCCTGCCTTGAGGGTGTATCAGCCGTAGAAGCAGATCAGTTCCTGTGAGACCAGGAAGACGAGCACGAGAGCAGAATCCACACCCTCAGTGGATGAGCAGGTCAAGGGAAGCACCGTGGACCACAAAGTGTCGTAGTCTGTTCTCTTTTGCTATAATAGAACAGCACAGACCAGGACTTACACAAAACAAAACAAAAGGTTATGCACTCATGGTTCTGGAGCCTAGGAAACCCAAGAGCACAGCAGGGACATGTGGAGAGAGAGGGCCTTCTTGGTACAGAGGTGAAAGGACAAGTGACAGATGCAAAGGAGAAAGCAGAGGGCTGGGTTCCTGTTTATAACAACCGCTCTCATCACACTAACCCTCCCTGATATGATGCTTAGGGTGAGAGTCAAGAAAGAGGAGGAGGAGGTAGCTGGAGGTGGCATCACTGGACAATGAGTATAGACACCTGTGGGGATTTTGACCACAAAATGCTCCGAGGCCTGAGTAGAGAGAGAATCACAAGGAACAACCTCAGGCCTGTCAGGTAGCTTTCCATTCCTATGCAAACATACCCCCCCCCCCAAAAAAAAAAAAAAAAACAACTCCAGCAACTTGAAGGAGGAAAAGTTTATTTCAATTGTGGTTTCAGTTCACCATCATCAGGTTCCGTTGCTCTTAAGACCTGTGGTGAGGCAGAGCATGATGGTAGAAGGGCACGGTGGAGTGACAATGCTCCACTAAGACAAGAAAGCAGAGACAGCCAGAACAAGGGGCCACCATGAGGTATCTCATTCAAGAACACCCCTCAGTGACTTGCCTTCTCCAACAAAGCCTACCTCCTAAAGTTTCCAGTTACCTCCTAATAGTTCGGTTCCCAGCTGGGAATCAAATCTTCCACACATGAGCCTTTGGGAACAGTCCACCTCCAAACCATCCCAGAGCCCTTAGTGGTCCTCGTGTGGGTCCTCACCACAGCCCTCAGACCTGCTTCGGGTCATGCTCCTTCCCCTGAAAAACTTTAATGTAAGCAATGATAAGCCACTTGTCCCATGCAAGCGAGACAAACATTAAGGCAAAAGCCCTAATTACCAAAGAGACTGATTTTCAGCTGTGCACATACTATACTATCACTCTTCCCAAGTACTCTCTTCCCACTCTGAAAGGCTGATACAGGATATTAGTGATTTTTGTCCTTATATTTATCCTTCTTTCTTCTAAACAGATAGAGATCAATAGATTAGATAGATAGATAGATGATAGATAGATAGATAGATAGATAGATAGATAGATAGATAGATAGATATTTAGATAGACAGATATCTCCCATGAGCCCAAATCCTATTTTCTAGCCTCTGGTCATGAGTTCCCCTCTCCCCACTCCCTCCTGCTTCTGTCTTTCCAGGCCCCAGCCCCAATGCTGACCCAGACCTAGCCACCAAGGGCTCACAGCTATTAAGAGGCACAGCAAGAGTTACTCACAATCCACGGCTGAAAAGTCGGTGCTCAAAGCTGAGCCTGCTATTGTCCTAGCTCCCAAAAGGAAATGTGTCAGAAACACTGTCCTGCTCCACCCAGATGAAGCCCTGTGTTCTCTAAATGTGTGATTTTGTGTGTACTTTCACCTTTGGGAACTGTCAAACTGAGGATTTCCTCGGAGGGAAGAACAGAGGCTGAGAGACAGTGTGGGAGGAGGAGAAAAGTGGACAGAGAGAAGGGAGGGGCCCAGGAGGGAGGGGCCTTGAGCGCCCCGTCTCCTGGGGGTGCTGGGCTCTGCAGCGTGTCCCTGCGCACAGCCTTCCCACAACAGCCTACTGGGTGTGAACCTCATCCCTTCACCAAAGGGGGCAGCTGAGATCCTGGGGCCTGTGAGACCCTGAGCTGGCTAAGCTCGAGCCACACCTCAAGTCCCCTTTGACCCGTGTTTCCCGGGTGCCTAGGACTGTGGTGTTGCCTATGGACTGAAGCTGGCAGTAAGCGGTAAAAAAAAGTGCATCGCGTTTATGGCCACGTGGGGGTTTTGTTGTCGTTGTTGCTTTTAAAGAACAAACAGCATTTCCAGGAGTGGCCTCTTCTAGTCAATGCCCTGCTGCGGGGACCCCAGATCCTTAGCCATAACAACACAACGCAGAGGGTTCAGTCATCGACAGACGGTGGAATCCCACTTACCAGCCCACAACAGTTGGAGTCTGAGTTTCAAATCCCTAGCTCTCTCCGGCAGCAACATCTATCCAAGCTTGGCTGCCCTGGAGAAGGCAACACTCCTTCCCAGACTGCAGGGCTGAGCAGAAACAAGGCAGCTCACTCACAGGGGCCTGACATGGGCTGTGGCGGATTAAGATCTAGTACTCAGGAGCAACCAGGCGAATCGGGCTGGGCAGGAGCCAGATGCTGAGAACACACAAGTGTTTGCAAGGTGAGGATGAATCCTACAGCTTCTATTTCTGCTGAGCAGGATATAGCTGCCAGTTACTGCCGCTCATCAAGAGTTCTGACACTGATGAAACTCAACTCATATGAGCCAGGTGCCAAAGGGGCTCGTGCAAGGCTCATTCCTTCCTGTGGGGAACTTCTGGGAGAAGTTGAATGCAAATGTCTTTGTCTTGACCCAAACTGTCCGATCCATCCATCCACGATGTGCCGCGACAGGTGTAGACCAGACCTCAAGGCGGTCAGTGGTAGCAAAGATGTCCATGGACCAAATGGCTGGACCTCAGCTAAGAAGATGTCACGTAGACAAAATCATGAGCCTGAACCTTCATGGGCCCTTGGACCCCTAGATCGTGGGCCTCATGGCTTTCTTTGAAAGCTCAAATGAGAGGGGAGCGTGTCCCCTTAATGATGTTGGCATTTGGACTTTCTCAGTTACCCCTCCTCATGTCCTCGTAAGCCCAGGGCCCTCACACACTGTCCTTGGAAGGGACAAAGGTTTGTGCTTTTTCTTCCTTTTCATCTTGCTGTAAATCAAAGCAGGACATGCATGTATATGCGTATATGTATGACACAGGGATACAGGATAAATAACAGCCCTGTGCTTTGATGGCTGTGACATGGTCCTTGAAGACTCAAGTTTGAGGACTTGGTCCCAGTGATCAGAGGTAGAGCCCACAGAAGGCCTGGGCCATAGGGCTCTACCCTCATCAGGGGGTTGCTAACCTCATTGCCACTGATGTGTTCACAGATGGATGCTTGTTGAAGATGTGAGTGGGTCCCTGGCATCCTGTCTTTACAGGCCATGTCCCTCTCTGGCTCTTCCTCGTGCTGTCTGCTTCCTGGCTGCCATGAAGTGAACAGCTTTGCTCTGCCCTTCCACCACTATGCTTGGAGTCAGCCAAGCATAGACTGAAACCTCTAAAACTGTGAGTCAGAAGAAACCTTTCCTGTGTATGCCTGCCGCAGCCTCATTCCCGCCACCAGCACCAACAAGAAGGGAGCTGCATGCGTCCAGAGCGCTTGGCCAGTCCCACGGAAATGGTGTTATGATGGAAACCTGGTATCGGAGAGATGGGCTGGAGGTAAACTGCAGCTCTCTGAAAGTCTCTGGCTTGTGATGCACTCATCCATCCACCACTCACCACCCACTCCAGAAACCCATGGTGAGAGCTCTCCACGGGAAACAGGAAACTGCACCACCACAGTTCTGCTCTTAGGCACTTCCTAGTGGAGCTGCAGTCATCAACAAATCATCAGATAAACAAAATATTCATGAATGCCCTGGATCCCAAGAGGAAGCAAAGACCCCCTAAGATGCAGGAAATAGAAGACAAGGCTGGCAAATATTCCCCTTTGGCACTTGGTTGGTCTTGAAACCAACCACTTGGTACTTTGCTTAATTTTCAGAAAATTTCCTGTCTGTCTACGATCGCAAAGACTCCCAGGAGGCAGGGGTGGCTTAGGAACCTGCACACAAAATTTCTACTTCCTCTCAAGCATGGTCTGGCTTGGGGACTCCCTCAGGGCCTCCTGTCCACTCTCCGTCCCTGACCTGATACTCAGGTCATCCTAATGCCATAAGCAGAATCGCTTGTCCCTGTCTTTGGTCACTTGAGGTAGGATGCTAGGGCAGAGCACCTGACCTTAACTCCTGCTGCTGAGATTCAGATATGAATTAGGTGGTGTTGTGGTTAGGATCTGGAGTGTCCCCCAAAAGTCTCATGTATCTTAATGTTATGAATTGTCTATGGAACCATGTGATGTTGGTGGATTGGGGTCTAGTCTGGAGGGGTGGATTGCAGTTAAGTTAGGATTAATGGTGTGTAGTGGCCACACCTGGATGCAGGAGGGACTAATTACTGGGCGGAGACCTGAAAGGATACATAAGCTGCACCTGCCTTCCTTGGGGACTGGGACTAGTCTCAACCAGCCTCAGCTTGTCTTCCTGTTTGTGATGTCTGGGGAAGCTGCCTCCACCTTTCTCTCTGCCATGTACTTCGATTGTTGCCAGACACCCCTGAATGGACTGTGACCTTCGAGACTGTGAGCTAAAATAAACCTTTCCTTTCCTAAGTTTGTAGGTGTCGGGTATTGAGTCACAGCAACGAAAAAGTAACTAAGACAGGCAGTCATCTTCACCACGGACTCTTTCCAGCTTCCAGGACGTCCAAGGCCTCCAGGGCTGGAAGGGGACTAGAGATCACTCCATCTGAGCCCCTAACCAAAGTGTTGACCCCTCGTTGCACCCCACCCCTGCAAGTAGTCATTCAAGCACCTCGTGGTTGTCTTCAATTATGGGCTGCTCTCTAAGTCCCCGAGGCACTATGCCACTTTGGAAGTGTCAGCCAGGACCCTCAAGTGAAGGCAGTCAAGTGTTCTGGGAACAGGGCAGAGATTTCTCATTATACCCCAACATGGGAAGGGAGAAGGCATATCTATACATTTCTAAGAAAATTCTGCACTTTATGTTTTATTCAGCTACTACTCAAAAGCCAACCGGCCTCTTTATCCTAACATCTCTGGGATGTGCCTTTCACTAAGTGGCCAGGTGGAACTGTCCTGGGTCCTTTGACAATCTGGACCAAATTCTGGGTGGAGCTGGCAACCCGGGCAGGTGCCGTCTCAGACCCCAGGGTCTGGACTGGCAATCTGGGCCAGCAAGTCGCTCCTACACCACCTATTTTGAGAAACGGGGACATCAAAAATAGAAAAGCCCTAATTCCACAGCCCGGAACACTCATCTAGAGAGCTGGGTAATCAGCTAAGACAATAACTCCCAATCGTATGACATTCTCACAATGGAATCCTTTTTTAAGTGCTTCACACTCTTTGAAGAGGAAAAAAATGGCTGAATTGTCTTTAACAGAAGTTGCCAGCCAGCAGTTGGGGCGAAATGAACTAGCTGAGCTGAGAAGAATGCTACGCTAGCTCTCCCTCTGCAAGGCGACATGTGTCAAGCCAAGGCGGCCTTGGCCCTGGTTTGACTCGGCAGCCTGTACAAATGCCAGCAGGAAAGGAAGTTGTTTGGGGAAATTCTGGTGAAAATGAGTGAAATTAAATGTTTCTACTAGCGCTTGATCTGTCATACCCCCAAATAAGGTGCAGTCTCTTGCTTAAGACAAACAATATATGTCCCCAAAACAGAGGGCTTATATTTCTACAATTCAGGGTGCTTTAACAGTTGTTTCTCTTCCTGTGGACATTTCCTGGGAAACTTGGAGTTTGGCCCAGGCTAAATGTACAGAGTGAATATTTGCCAAAAGGAAGAAATCTGTACTGAAAAAGAAATCTTCTTTTTTTGTCTTTCATCCCTTGATTTCTAAGAGCGCCATCAGGGAAAAGGTCAGTTCTGAAGATAAGGCACCGTGGTCCCCTAGAAAGGCACAGTCCCTCTTCATAAAATATTTATCAAATACAGACTTTGGGCTTTTGACAGTTCTTATTCCAGGAGGGGGAAAGATTATAGAACTGTATCAGGGGGTGTGCAATGGTGGGAAAAGTCACAGGGGACAGCAGCTCAGAAGGAAGAGCCAGGCCAGAGGGAGGGGGAAGTGGAGACTCGGCTCTCCAATAAAGGGGATCAAGAATTGCAGAGGGCAAGAATGGGATGGAGGGACGTTTCGAGCAGGAGGTGGCATGGCAAAGCAGAGAAGGAGGGAGTAAGTGCACGCAGCAAGGGTGAGTGGCAGTCAGGAGCAGTGGTCACAGGAAGCAAGCCAGTGCCTGGGTGGCCCTGGGAGAGACTTTCGCCAGAGCTGAGCTTGACCAGCAGTTTAAAAATATTGAAAAAGTAGAAGAATAAGTCAGGGGGTGTAGTGATGAATTGGAAGCTGTGGCTGCAGGATTTGCATACCGAACGGGCCCCTCTGCCACCTAACGAAGTCCTTATCCCTGCCCAATCCCTAGGCCTGGTTTCTGGGCTTTCAGAACGAAGATCAAGACTGGAGGAAACAGGTTGAGAGATCCCAGAAGCAAGGCTTCAGGCAGCTGGAACTGATGCGAACCTGTTGGTGTGGTGCTGGAAAGAACAGTGCGAAGAGGCTGCAGAAAGGGTGACAAGGTCAAGCCATGGGAGACACAAAGGAAACTACAAGCTTTTTGAAAAGAAGTATCAGTTCCAGGAAAACCAAATGTTGTATACAAAACAAAATAAAAAACAATGCTCCCTACTCATGCTTGACTCAGAAGTAAACAAAGCACTCAGCTGCAATAACAAAAATACTGAATTACTATTTGTTCCAAGTCTGGAATCCCAATTTAAGGAGAGGTCAACACTATTCTGTAGGTGCTCCTAAAATCAGTGAATTGAAAGATTATTGATCTATAACAAAGATACAATATTGTCTAAATTACAAATGAAGTAAATACTTAAAGATGTAAAAGAATTAAAGAAGTTTGGTGGGGAAGGTAGTCATATACTATAAACAAAGGTATTACATGGGAGAGGGACAGGAAATGTGAGTGGCCAGCCTGTCTTTAGTAACACACCCCTAATGAGATGTCCCAGTAACCAACTGATCTACAGTCACATGGGCAGGATAATCCATCTTCCCCCCCTCCCCTCCTTATTGATATATATAAGCACAAAATTTAAGTTTTACAATGAAGTTTAGCATTTTGTGCACCTACGTATCTTGACAAAGTGACAAGGACTTTCCCTCTCTCCTTTTGTTCCTCTCCGTACCCACCCCTCCCTCCCTCTCCGCCCTACCCCCCTGTTTCACTTTGTTTTTCGTTTTAAGTTCCATAGGAGTTGTGATCTGGGTCTCTCATATCACAGAGACCATTGGATGTTTCACCTTCTGCTTCTGACTCACTTCACTAAGCATGACGTTCTCAAGTTTCTTCCATTTGCCTATAAAAGCCTCCACGCTGTTGGACTTTATAGATGCATAGTATTCCATTGTGTATAAATACCACACTTTGTGTATCCATTGGTCTGTTGATGGGTATTTTGGGGACTTCCATATTTTAGCTATCGTTAGTTGTGCTGCTATGAACATGGGTATACAAATATCTCTGTTGCGTGTTGTTTTGGCCTCTTTTGGATATATTCCCAGGAGGGGTGTCGCTGGATCGAAGGGGATATTTATTTCTAGTCTTTTGAGAGATCTCCATACTGCTTTCCAAAGTGGTTGCACAAATTTACATTCCCACCAGCAGTGCAGGAGACAGGATAATCCATCTTGATAGTGGAGCCCCAGTCACTTCCAAAATGTTCCTCCTGGCCCCACCTCTTAGACCTCCCAATAAGGATTAAAGTTAATCTGAGTTTCAAAAGTTTCAAGACATCTTCACTTGTAGTTGTGAGGACACAAATGGACACCAGACATCTCACAATTGCTGAGCTCCAGATTGATTCGACTGTGGTTACTGGACATTATTAGGGTGCACTGGGACCACTGGATGCCCACCTCAAAGAAACAGAACTCAGACTTCTGCTCACGCTGCACAGCTATTAATTCCAGGTTAGACCCTAAGCCTAACAGTACAAGTAAAACCATAAGTCACCTTAAAGAAACCACAGGCAGAAATTTTCTTGGACGGGGCATAGAAATCAAAAGCAAACAAAAGTTAAATTAGATTTTACAAAAGTTAAAACTGTTCATCAAATGAGAAGGCACAACTTGTAAGATGAAAGGAAAGCCACAAACCGGGAGAAAATTGCTGTAACAACAGACTTATACCCAGACCCTATGAAGCACTCCTATGACTTACTTATAAAAAGATAACCCAAATGAAAGGGGGTAAACTATGAAAAGTAAAGTCATCACAATGGCCACCTGGCACTTGGCTGTTTGTTTCCACTACCCACTGAGCTTCATCAGACCTATGTTTATGGCTACTTCACACTTCATCTATGTCTGCAAAGTGTGTGGAGCCTCCTTTCCCACTATGCCTTGAAGGATGCCATCAGAGCATCGTGGTCCTCTAACCTGACCCAATCAGAGTCTAAGCGAGGCAATGCGGAGACTTTCTTTTTTTCCCATTTTCCTTGTGATACACAAAGGTTACATTGAGCTTTAGTATTTTGTGCACATACATATTGCGTCAACATTACAATCCCTTCCCCTTCCCCTTCGGGCCCTCCCATACCCTCTCCGTCTCCCCTAACTCCCACGATCACACTCATTTGGTTCTATAGAATGACGGTATTCTGGGTTTCTCATCTTAGAGAAACCATGCAATATTTAACCTTTCGCATTTGACGCTCTTCACTAAGCATGACAGTCTCAAGTTACAACTATTTACACTCAAAAGTCTCAAATCCATCTGCCTTTATGAAAGAGCACTACTCTATTGTGTACATATACCACAATTTTCATATCCATTGGTCTGTTGATTTTGGCATCTTCCACATTTTAGCTATTGTTAGTTATGCTGCTATAAATATGGGTATACATACGTGTCTATTATACATTGCTTTTAACTCTTTTAGAAAGATATACGGAAGAGGTGCAGCTGGATTGAATGGAATATTTATTCTCTGCATTTTGAGGAATCTCCATACTGCCCTTTGTAGTGGTTGTACCAGTTTAAGGTTGTGGGGATTTTCTTTAGAATTCTGGGGAAAAGAGAGAATTTCATCCCTCTACCCCTGAGCTGGGAGGCCAGCAATTCAGAGCAATCGTGGTTGGCTTGCTGTGCCCCATGGAGAGCTGGCTTGAGGATGGATCTGCTGAGAAAGAAGCCAAGCCAAGACAGAGAGGGAGATCAAATACTGAAGACATTGATGGGTCCCTCAATCCAGCCTCATCTGAAGTCCATATGTTTACAAAATGGCCACATATTATACTTTTCTCTGTATGCATGCTTGTTTGCACTGTGGCTTCAGAGTCCTCCCAGTCACAAGATTGGGTCTATTTCTCTATTCCTATTGAATATGAGTTTGGCCACATGCCTTGCTTGGTTAAGGCAATATTAGCAAATGCAACACGGACAGAGGCTAGAAACATGTTTGCATACAGGGCCTGTCCCCTCCTGCTCTTCTTAGGCCAGCCTGATGGAGGGTAATACAGTCATGTCAGCCTGCCCCAGACACACACCCTGCTAACCTCCAGCATTCACCAACCAGAGTCAACAGGCATCACGGGACTCAGGGTTCCCTAGACCATTGGTTCCCAGATGGGTGGCTTGCTAATGGCAAACTACCCTGTTCATTTGCAGCCTCGTGAGCATTATCACAGTTGTGGTTATTTCAATTCCCTGTTTGGGGATGGTTTGTTACGTGGCAAAAGCTAACTAATACAAGAGATCAACCTGGGGGCTGGAGGAATGGCTCAACAGTTCAAGCGCTTGCCTAGCAAGAGCTAAGTCAAGCACTAAGTTTGATTCCCTAACACCACATCAGCCAGGTGTGGTGGCACATACCTGTGATAATCCCAGTACTCGAAAGGCTGAGGCAGGAGGATTGCCATGAATCCAAAGCCAGCCTGGGCTCCACAGTGAGCTCAGCACCAGCCTGGGCTACAAAGCAAGATTCTGTCTCAGAGAGAGAGAGAGAGAGAGAGAGAGAGAGAGAGAGAGGAGAGATTTTTCAGGTACACAAGCACACAAAATCAGGAACCACTGTCCACCTCTGAGTTTAGCTTGATTCTGTTCCTTTCAAGGAAAGGACTCAAAGTCTGAGATCTCTCTGCTCTTGTATAGCATCCTGGTAAGCATTCAAGGGTCTGTGACAACATTCCTGTCTGTCTGTCTGTCTGTCTTTCTATCTACCTATTCATCTGTGTATCTATCATCAATCTCTATCATCTGCCTATTATCTGTCTCCTCTATCAATCCCTTATGTATCTGCCTACCATCTATTACAACCATTTGTCTACCTCTCTCTCCACCTATGTATCTCTTTAATCTATTTCTGTCACCCATCTATATACCTATCAATTGCTCTAGCTTCCATCTGTCTGTCTACCTAACTTCAGATCATCTTACTCAAGATGTGATGTCAGAGGATATAGCAAACAAGAGAATCTTAATCATGTCTCTTGTGCCACATCTAAGGATACCTGGTAGGTTCTTCCACCCTCTTGGTTTTAGGCTGACTCTGAGTCACCGCTTCCTGACACCTTCTGGAAGCTTCTCATTGTCTAGTGACATGTGCAAACCCAGAGGTGCCATGTGGCTGTTCTTGACGAGGACCTGTAAGAGTGACCCACTTTATCTCCAATTCTGGGACAAGCTGTGTTCACCAATTAGTCATGGTGACCTCGGTGCCTGGTCTCTCTCCTTCTGCAGAAGGAGATAGCCTGAACAACAGGGCTTGCGACATACAGCCCTTCCCTGGCAGGCTAAGCTCAGGCTGAAAACAGCAACAACGGGAGTCATGGGGTAAGAACAAACAAGGCACACTGGGCCGAGCACCTCACTGATGTGGTACTATCCGTGACTGGGAGATAGCGCTAACGATGTTGGGCATTGCAGCCATCTCTATCACCAGCCTCACGATTGTCACAGTTCCTATCACTGGTCTTGGGAAGAGGGGCACCGCAGAATATGAGAACCAAGTAAAAAAAAGTAACAATCCCTGAATTTGCCAATCGTGACAATTTTCAGAGCATTAGGCTCTCATTGTTTCCAACAACAACCTAAGCGTCCCAGTGGTGCGTTCCACATCAGGTGGGAGGGCTGAAGTACACAGAGGTGAAACTATCTGCGTGGGTCACACGGCTGGTGAGCAGTGGAGCCACAACCCAACAGCTGTCAGCTGTCATTCTGACACATCTGGTCTGGGGCCACCCTCTGACCAGCCTGGACTCTGGGCAGGACAACAGGTGCAAAGGATTTTCCTGCAATGGGCTTGTCTGCTTGGCTCCTGCCTATGGTGTGCTCCCAGCACGGGCGTGAGGAAGGGCTTCCTCAGTGCACACAGCAACCCTGCTACAGTTAGTATTAGGCACCAAGATGCCTCATCATCACACAAGGATAGGCTCTTCTACACTAGGGACACACCTAGAACATCCCAAGTCTGCAGAACAGGAGGGACAAGAGGAGGGGCCCGGGGCCCAGGAGCAGGGGGAGCTGGGATGGTCCCTTTTGTCTCTTCCATCTGCCGTCCACATGTCTGTAGCCTGCCTGCCTGCCTGCCTGTCCATCTGTGTATCCATCTATCTATTCATCCACACACCCATTCTTCCAATCCATTTCTCCACCAACCTCTGTATCCCCTGTCTTAGTTACTTATTCATTGCTAGACGAAATATCCAACATCTACAACTTAAGGGAGAAAAACTTTTAGCTCACAGCTTCAGAAGAGCTCACTCAGTCCATTCGTGGACAGCAGGCAATGGTGGAAGCGCATGGCAGAGGCTGGAGAGCTGCTCACGGCATTGCAGACAAAGCCAAAGGGGGAGCAGGTCCATGCCTGGAGACTCAGGAAAAAGGCAGAGCTTTCCCCAAGAAGAAGCTGTAACAATGTTTCTTCTTCCTGCCTTTATTCAGTTCAAGCTGCCAGCTGGGCCCCCTCACAACCAGGGTACCCCTGCCCCAATTCCTGGTCCACAAGTCAATAACCAACACCTGAAAGCCCTGCCCTGGGCAACCCCCAATCTCAACAAGTCAACCAAAACCCTTCGGGTTAAACTCTAAGCATCTCCCCGTCCAGCCAGGTCCTACTTCCCATCAGCACAGGTTCCAAATACGTGAGGCTTTTGGGGGGACACTCCAGATCCCAACCATGGCACCACCCATCTGTCCGTCCATCCCTCAATCCACCTACCCATCCATCCATCCACCCAGGTATCATGTATGTATACACCAAGCCACTGTGCATCCACCATTTACCCACCCAACTGCGTACCCATCCCTCATTCCATCCACCCACCACTGGCTACATGGGGTGTCCCTCCCACCTGTGTGGGAGTGCTGCATGAAACTTTTCCTGGGGAGACAGGAAAAAAATGCCTATTCACTCTAGACCGGGTACAGCCTACAGACCAAAAAAACAAGCACACCAAAGTTCACCTTGGTGAACTGGTGAGTTTACTGGAGTTGTTTATAGAAGTATGGGTGAGGGGTGACTTATAGGAGCCCGGGTGACTCATAGTCAGTTGTATCACCAGAAAGCCCACCCCAGCATAGAGGACAACCCACAGAATTGCATGCTGTCTTTCAGTACCTGCTTTCCTAGGCAGCTGCAGTGATTCTCTGGGGCTGGGTGAGAAGGGTTAGGGTTAAGGGTTGGGGTTAGTGTTGGGGTTAGGGTTGGGGTAAGGGTGAAATGAGTTACTCTTCAGGTGATGCTTGGCCTGGGGCAGCACAGCTGCTGGGCAGTGGGGTGGATCAGAAGGTGCAGGAGGTGCGTCTCGTTCAATAATTAGAACATTTGTCTTTTAAAATACATCAGTCAAAAGCCTGCATTTCCCTTTGATGGTCCATTGCAGCTGTTGGAGCTATTTGGAAATTTCCCGGGGGGCCAGGACTGAGTAGCCTGATGTTGAGGCTATCCTCGAGAGGAGACACCTGGACAGTCCTGCTCGCCAGCTGCTCCAAAGCTTCCCTGCAGTCAGAGTGGGGCAGATGGTGCCTTCCCCAACCCCAACTGACTCCTCTCCAAGGTCCTGATGGCACGTAGCTGTGTCCCGTCTCAGCTACAGATGACTGGCCAGGAGGCGGGGACCACATAAGGAGCACAGATAGAGGTTAAGATGGCCTATCTTCTCTGTATCCTAAGTGGCTGAGTGAACTTGGGCCTCAGATGTTCACAAGTGGACATGGTCTTGGTGTCTGAGAAGCTTCTGCACAAGTGCTAAACATAGAGACAGAGGTGAGTGTGTGTAGAGGGGAGGGGTGGTCACTGTGGCCTAGCCCAGTTTGGAGTGGGCAGGGACCTCAGCCCAGTCCTGGTGGAGGATGGAAAGAGCAGGTGGCTGAGTAGTAGACTTCAGGCTTGACTGGCCAATCTGGACGTCAGCATCACCCTCAAGCCCCTGACTGCTACTTAGGTCCTCCTTTACTAGCAGAAAGAACAACCGCCGGCCACGTATCATGAATTGTCCCAGGTTCCCAGCAGTCCTGCAGTCCCACTGTCCCTGTTCCCCAGCAAGGACTCCAGTGGAGAAGCAAAGTCTAAGGCTGTACTGCCACAGGATGGCAAAGGTAAGTACAGGCTCTGCCTGTGTCCCTCCCGCTTCACCACTCTGCCCTACCTGGCTTCTCCAAGGTTCCTCCCTCTTCTGTTCCTTGTTCTTTCCTGGCACCAGCCCTCACACTGGAGGCTGCAATATTCCAGCAAAATGAAGGGGGAGCTGGGGCCCATCTCAGCCTGGGCCTGGCTGCCCCTTCCCCAAGACGAGCAGGTTGTGACCGTTGGCAGATCCAGGGCAGCTGCAAGGAAGCACCGTCTGACACCTGAGCAGCTCTGGCTCACCCAGCCAGTAGACACGACTTGACCTAGCTCTTCCTCCAGCCTCCTGGTAGGCCTGGAATGTCAGCCCTGTGGTGGAAGATAGCTCAAGGTGGAGAAGGAGACCCGCCACCATCCTGCAGTTGTCCCTGCACCATGACATCATGTCACCATGGCTCTGGGCAGGTGATGGCCATTCCCAGATGGAACGCTGCGGTTTCACAGGCTTTGGTTTCTGATTTGCACAACATCATATCTTGCCTGGCCTTGACTTCACTCTGGTCTGTCTTCTAGTCAAGAACTATTTTGGTCACATTCATTCATTCATTTATTCATCCATCCTTGCCACTCATCCTTCATCTGAAATAACTCAGAAGACTTTGATTTTGCTTCCAGTTTGCCCAGGACACCCATGCCCAAGGACATCCTGGCTGAAGGGACTTGTGCTCTCCACGGCAGGGAATTCACACAGCGAGAAGCCTTGAAAGATTGTAAAGATGAAATCCTGTCAGACATCCCAGCTGGAGCACTGTGGCCACTGGCTCTGGGGCTATGGATAGCGACGCGGACTCTCCAGTACATTACCTTGGGTCTGACCTTGTTGTTGTCTCCGTGCATCCCAATGTCTGGGGGGAGGGATACACTACAGAGACAGCCGAGCAGCCCTGGGAAGCATTCATCATGCCTTGGGCTTCCCACCACCCCACCCACCAGGACTTGTTCCTCCCTGCCCAGCACAGTCCATTGCCTCAGTCTGTACTTGACCCCCAAATCTCAGAGATGTGCCTGCAAAGCTGAATGAGGTCTTAGAGATCAAACTTACCGGCCTTGAAGCTGAGTCCCAGGGAGAGGGCAGGTCCTGTGACAGCTGCCCCAAGAGCTAGCATGGAATGACCACTTCTCAGGTCCTGACAGCCAGGCCAGCCTAGCCTCCTTCCAGTTCTTGTGGTCTTTGTGATTGCTGGGCTTCTCTGGTACTCGGAGTACAATGTCAACGTGTTTGGTGTTATGAACACAGTGACCTGTCTTTCCACCTGTCCTAGTCTGTATGTCTGTCCCTGTGGGAATCATACTACAGACTGCATTAGCTGTGACATCATACAGCTTCCTGTCAGCATCGTGACACAGCTTTCCATGCACACATGGGAGTCCTTGCAGAGGCCCAGCCTGTGCCAGTGCCTATGACTTCCATAGAACAGCCTAGGGCAGGCCCTTCAATGACTGTCTAGGGTAGCTGCTCCCATATGGAGAAAAGAAATGGGTCCAAATATTGAGCTCTTTCCAAAATCAGATGCCCTGATGGGCACTTAACAGGTTCTGTGTCTAGGATGCTCCCAGGGTTGAAGCTACCAGCTTACAGATGAGAAAGCTGAGTCTCCGAGGGCCTCAGGGATCCAATCATTGACTTCCAGCAAGTAAAGGTACGACTCAGATGCAGGGTGGTTGGTTTCAAGGGCACTGATCTCCCTCTTGCGGAGAGGAACTTCCTGCCTCCCCGATTTGGAAAGGAAGTATCCTAGCTGCAGGTGTTTGCGTTCCAGGGGCTGCGGGTGTTCTAGGCCACAGAGGGATTTAGGCCTTTGCAAGCATGACAGTTCATAGGTTGCTCCAGAGGTTGGCCTGTCTTCCTGAGTGAGGATGGCCCATCTTTTCATGGTGCCTGGCTCCTCACCCCCCATAATCATGGGGGGGCTATGGGGAGAGCAGGTCAGCATGTCATCTTACCTGGACGTGCAGATGACAGGGCCTGTGCCACTCTAGCACCAAGCAGGAAGTTATCTCAGTGCAGAGTTTGGAAGGTTCCCACTGTCTTAGAACTTAGAGAACAAAGCTTGCTACAAGAGAACTCCCTGAGGAGAACAGCTGTCCGCCGCTGGTTTCAAAGAGATGAAAAGCTGTGAGGCCACTCTGGGCTGAAGGCTGCTGAGCTTTTGGGTCTGTCCTTTTTGAATTGTTAAACCTTTACCAGGCTCATGGAGAATAAGGAATGGGGTAGCTCGTGCCCAGACCGCACTCTGCTCACCAGACCCTACCCAGACCCCACTGGACTCAGGATGAGGATTTCCTGGCGTGCCCTATCTGGCTTCCCATACGGCTTTCCTGTCCTTGGACCTCTGATTTATCCTAACCCCTCCTCCAAAATATTTCTGTTGGAAAAGTTTCAAAATGCAGATTCGATCAGTTTTAGTTGCTGCACCTGTCAGGATCCCAAGAAAACAAAGTTTACCCTGAAATAGCTCCAAAGATAAAACTTAATTAAAGGGCTTTGCATAGGCCTGGGCAGAGTCGAGGGAGAAATGAGGGCTGGAGTTGCAACCATGCCCGGGAATGTCTGTTAGGTCCTCAGAGCCTGGAGAGTTTTCCCAAGTCTGCCAGATAGGTGGCATCTGTTCCCAGATCCCTGAGCAAGACCGTCTCCCTCTCTCACATCGCTGCTAAGTGATGGGTCACTGACAGGCATCCCAGTGAGACTCAAACCCCAGGAGAGGGCCAGCATCTCTCCCCAGCTCTAGGCTGAGCAGAGTGTCTGGCACTTAGTAGGTATTCCACAAAGCACCTACTGAGTAAAAGGCACACACTGTGGCAATACCATCAGTAACAGGAAACGACATTCACTGAGGACAGTGCCCAAGGCTCTCCAAGCGCCTCCCCAGCTAGTCCTCACTGCACTGTGACACGGCAACTTTTGGCTACTAAACACACGCACACCGAGCACCATGTTAGCAAGGCTGAGCCTCCTGCCCTGGCTGCACAGCTCAGGACCTAGGTGGATGGAATGAGGGCTCAGCCATGGTCTTATAGCTTCAGGCCTTGCCCTTTCCTGGGCCTCTCTCTGACCTTCCACATTTGTCACGGATATTCCTGAGTAGTACCAGTCCCTCTTAATGCCCAAACACACCCAGCTATTTCCCTGTATCTGTGTGACCCGGAGCCTTCTTCTCCACACGGTCTCCCCCTCTGGACATGCGGACCACCCAGAGGTAGACCAGCCGGGCACGCCTGTCGACCTTCCCCAGCTTTGCAAAGTCAAGATGCAGGATTGGGCCTGCTAACCTGTGTCAGAGCGACACCTACTGGTTGGCTCTGAACTGGGGGGACTCCAGCTGTAGCTGATGTCATAGATGTGCTGATGGGGTTGCTTAGTTCCTAGCGGCTAGTAGGTCCCAGCCTCCCCCTGCAGCCTGGTGTGAGGCATGACTCTGTACTTCTAGGGAGCAGCAGACAATGAGGCTGCGGTTCTGGGGCCTCCCCTGGTTGCAGCACCGATGTTAATGGAGAACGTTAGCGACGGATATTCATGGTGAGACCACCATGTACCAGGCACAGACTCAACACCAGGAGCAGCCAGGATTTGTACTACTGTGAGTGGGCCTGGACACGTAGGTCTAGCTAGAGTGTCTGCCCAGGGGTGAGGCCAGGGAGTATGGACTCAGCTGGTCTTTATGGTGACGTTTGGGAGGCATGAAAAGTGTCTGCCATCTTAGTCCACAAATAGAAAGTGGAAACTGGGATTCAGGACTATACCGAATACTTGTGCTGTGTGGATCTCACCTAGTGGCCTCTAGGGTGAGGCAAAGGCTCAAAACTACACTAGGGTATGAGTGCCAGGTCACAGTGTGGGCCCTGGTGGCCCAAAGGGTCATTAGATGGACAGAAACAGGAAGCCCAAAAGCCTCTGCCTGCCGACAGGGTTTACTGGGAAGCCAGTGGCTTCTCCTCCCAGGCTCAAGGTCAAGGACAGAGGGTGTGTCTGGTAAGCAGACACTTTTACAAGGTAAGTTAGAACTTTGCCTCTCCAAGGTCCCTTAGGCATGCAGTGGCTCCCCCAAACAAGGGGTGCGAATCACTGTCCCCCTACAAAACCTGCGGACACAGGGAGGTGCCTGGACCCCTCTGTAAGAAGAAAAAGATGGCAACTAGGCTCCTTTTGCACCTTTGTTGGAGCAGGAGCAGCCAGCTTTAAGGGTAGGCTCAGGGGAAAGCTCACCTGGAGTCAGATGCTCGTGAGGTTGCAAGCACTGGGTGATGTACAACAGCTTGGGTGGGCACTCTGCTCTCACATTTACACACGGGTGACGACCTCCTCTAAGTCTACCACGGTGCACACCCTCTGGAAGGGACTACTGTGTCCAGTTTACAGACTGGGGAAATGGAGACTCCAAGGATAAGCAAGAGGCAGAGACAGGACTTGAACCCAGGCTTCAGGTGATGACTCAGACACTGCACTTACAGTGGACACCAGAGCTGCCTCCTAGGAAGGCAACACCAACGTCACAGTGAGGCAGTGACACTGGTGCCTGTCACATGCACAGAGAACAAGATTATTCCTGTCCCCTGCCTGTTGTGTGGGAATAACGCAGGCAGCTGCCCAGAGGAGGGAGCTGCAACAGATTTGAGTCAGGAGAGTGCATTCCCTCACAGCAGACGGGCCGGGCCAGCGCTCACCTCCTTCAGCTGCTGATCCTCTGGCTTTGAGGGCTCCATCCCCCTCTGTGGCACACCCTGAGCCAGAGCTTCCCAGATACCTGCCTGAATGTCAGATTCCATGGAAACTGTGATGTATGTTCTTGGTTTTAAGCTGTTGTTTGGGAGCAATTTGTTACACAGAAGTACATTCTATCACCAAAACCGGACTGGCCCGTGCGACAGCAGGCTCTCTCTGTTGCCTCTACTCTTGATCCTGCCTTATGATCACGAAGTACGAGATCAGCAGAGGCAGTGGCAGCACACCCCAGGGCTCACCGAAACTGTGTACACTTGGAGACAGCGGCCAGACACCCCATTCTGGACCCTTGTCATTGACCGGCATGGCAGGTCCATCTGTCCCAATTAGCGGGATGGTTTTAGCACGATGAGGACCCCCGAAGTCTGGATCTGGAAGACCATGGGCCAAGGGCCAGGAGATGGAGGGGCTGGCTGCCCCACATGGCCACGGGCAGAGCCTTGGCCTTGCAGATGAGCCTCAGTTCTCCCCAACCCAGTGCTCCCTGCATTCTCCTGATTCAGTGTTTTCAGCCCAGTCCTCTCTTTATTGATGGTCTCTGCCTGGTGCCCCAGGACTATCTACCGATGGTACCAGCCTGGTGGTCCCTGGACTGGTGCTCCTTGATTGCTGCTCCCAGTATACTCTTTGCTTAGTCCTCCCACCCATGCTCTTGCCTTCGGAGCACCCATCTCTTGGAATTCTCTGTACCCGTGGTCCCAGCCTACTGCTGCCTGGCCTAGTACTTTGTTCAGTGCTTCCAGTATACTCTTTGCTCAGTCCTCCCCCCCTGTGCTGCCTACTTGGGGTTCCTGCCTGCCGTGGGCTCCCTGTCATGTGTTCTTTTGCTGAATGTACAGGTCCACTTGTGAGTTGGGGGTCCCATGCTGCCCAGAGATCCCATCTCACCTCCTCAACCTTGACCCAGCAGGAAAAGGGAGAAGTTTCCGTCTCCCAGAAAGCCATGGGAAAGTGATGAGGATGGAGCGAGCTGGAAGCCTGCAACTAATCCTCTTTGTGAAATGTGCCTGGATTTTGAATTGGCCCAGTGGGGAGATGGCAATGCCCCTATTCAGGCCTAATCAGCGAGTTGAAAAGGAGACGAGCTTGTCTGACCTGCTGGGCCTCGCAGGGGGCTCCAGGAACCAGCTGGCCCCAGAGCCTGTGCACGTCTTCCCAAGGGGAACTGGCCACCGCATTTTGATGACTGCAGCTCTCTGAAAATGTGAGTTTAAGAGCTGGTCTCCGTCCTCTCCTCCAACAACGTGGGTGGGTGGTAGAGGCTGTTCCCAGCTCAGCCTGGCTCCAAGACAAGAGAAGGAACTCAGCAATCATAAAAACATGCCCCCCCTCCCCTCCACTCAGACTTCCAGTCATCTGCCCGCTGTTCCCCCTAGACCCCCAAACAAAAGTCCCTGCACTTTCAGATGATCACGCCCACCCTCCCTGGCACCTGCGCCAGAGCACAATCTCTATCTGATTGAGACTTTGAAAAGTAGACACCAGTCATTGCGTGTGGGAGTTGGATGGGCCACCTGGAGACACTCAGCCTGCTGTGCTCAGGTAGGACCCAGGAGATGTCAGGGGCCTGAGCTCACCGAGTGGAGGGAAACAACTTCTAGGAGATAATTTAATTGTAAGCAATTTCATTTAAAATGCTTTACCATAAAACAAACAGCATCTTTTGCAGAGGAGTACCAATCAGCATACACTTTAAAGAGAAGACCCCAGATTTGGGAGGTGCCCCTGTGTCACAGCAGCTCCTTTGTGCTCTCTGTGCTCAGATTCTGGGGGTGCCGGGCACAAACCTGTCCCCTCTGCCATATCTGTGTCTTGACCCCAAGTGCAGCTCAGTGGGCAGCAGGGGCTGGTGCCCTGGAGTGGCTGTGGTCTTGGGATGGCCCAAAGTGGCCAGGCCAGGTAGAGAACTCAGGCATCTTGTCCCTCAGTTCCCTGTCTGTTTCTCAGCATGACCCTGCATGCTTCCTCAGGGTGGCGTTGCAGAGACCTCATGTTTGCCCTCCATCCGAGCAGGTCCATGTGCTTCCAGTGGGGTGAGCTTCAGAATTAGGCAGCTACCTTGCAGAGAATGAAGCTACTGGCCCAAGAGATCGGGCCCTTTCTAACCTCCTCTGCCCAGCTTCTGTCCCCACCCAACCACGGGGCCCAGCCAGACTCAGTGGGGGCTGAACTGAGGGTGAGACATGACAAGGAGACACAGTACCCCAAGGTAGCTGAACATTCCCCCTAGAAGCACAGAAGGTAAGCCAAGCCGGAAGAGGGCAGTGGGGGATCTAGGGAACCAGAGAATGAAACCACAAAGCTCTTGAGGTTCTCTGGCAAGAGGACTATGTGGATGTTGCCAGCAGTGTCCCTCCCTCATGGCCATATCATCTTTTTACCAGTCCCTATCCTTGCACTGGCCAGTGCTCACCACGCTGTTAGACTGTCCTGCACTTTTATAACAGCAGTGCTGGGAGAAACAGGGCAGAGCCAGAGCCAGTGTCTGAGGCAATTTTGCATTATCATAACAAAAACTTGGGAGGAGGAATAGCTTTTCTTTCTGCAAAGAAAAAAAGATATATTTAGCCCACAAATTTGGGAGGCTGAAAGTCCATACAGCATAGTACCAACTTTGGAGAGGCCTCCGTGGTAAATGGCAGGAGTAAAAAAATCATGTGACAAAACAGGAAACCAGAAAGGGATTGAGGGTAACAATTGGCTTTCTCCAGAGCGCCCCTCAGGAGACCAGCATTCCCTCCTGACTGCACGTCCCTCTGACCTGGAGACTTCTGCTGGGTCCCGCCTTCTAACCATTCCACCCTCTCCCACATCAACACCAATGCTGGGGACCAGACTTCTATCTGACACCTAAACTGTGGGGCAAATATTCCCAAAGATGAGAACAGTGTGAAGGGTGGAGAGAGATGAAAGTGAGGCTAGAAATACGATCTAGGTGGAATCAGGATGGAGACACAGAGGGGGTAGTCACTCAACAACTGATAGGTGGGCTTAGAGTTGAGTTGTGACCTGAGTAAGGTCACATGTCACACAGTAATCCAAACTGGAAGTTCTCTTTTCATATCACATCCTCTTCCAGGAAGGTAGAAATGCTTGAGAGAGGGAAACTGATGGCTTTGTTATTGTCCTGTGTAGATTTTTTTAAATAGTACATCATTAAGTTGCCCAGGCTGAGCTCCATTTACTGATCCTCCTGCCTCAGACCCCCAGAGCACTGGGACTACAGATGTGGGGCACCACACTTTGCTTGTGTAAGATTTCAGTAAGTATCAGGTTTCTGCCCAGTAGACGGCAGCACAATGGCCACATGACTGTGATGCCCCCAGATCCTATGTAGCCAGCACTAATTTCTCCCCCATCCATCATGAGACTGCTGGACCTGGTGGCCAGTACCTACCCTGCTAGTAGCAGACAAACTGAAGAACTTCTGGGACATTTGCCAAGTCAGTGCCATGACTGCCTTTGGTCATTCTTATCTTTGAATGATCTGTCTTCCTAAACTAGCACACAGTCCCAGATCCCACAATCTCCTATAAATAACCCAGCTTCAATGACGTGTGCACAAGGAGACTGTGGCCAAAGTGGGGAGCCCTACTTACCAGCTGGCCTGACTCTCTGGAGACACAGAGATTGAGAGTTGTTTTGCTCACTGCATTTTAAGAAACCAATTAGTTGTAGTATTGAAAACTCACTTTCAGTATGTTAAACCTGTCTTCTCATCAAGGATCTCTTTACTGTTAACACTACATCACGCTTTGCTTTTTTAAAAAATTACCATGTCTTAACAAAGACTTTAACAAAAATTAATCACACTAGTAAGATCATAGTATTGTCCTTATTTCAACATAGCATTTTAGAATGAGTTCCCTTGGAAACATTTAAACACCAGTTCCAACGTGAAGCTTTTCTTCTCCTGAAATCTGAACACACTTCACTATACTCCGCTACCTGAGACTGCTGCCAGCTCCACAAAGCTTCCCCAGAGCTTCTCTCAACCCTAGAGGGTTTTTTATTGCTCTCTTTAAAAACACAGCAGCCCACCTTATAATCCAACCTGATGAATATCTAACAATGATGATAAGCATGACAGCAGTTGACATCTGTTGGACACCTGTTACTGAACCCCTCACATCGTTTGACTCTGAATCTGTGAAAGTCATCAGAATCAAAAATGGAGTCGCTGATGTCAAAACTAAACTAAACGGAGCCTGGAGAGGGGCTTTGGTATGATTTATCTGATAAAAGGAGCTACGGCAAGAGATTGCAGCAAACCATGACCTTAGACAAAGACCCACAACCTTTCACAAAGGCCATCTCTACCTGGACATTCTCCCAGCAATTCCTATTCACCATGGGGTGACAACCACTCTTGTCATTGGTCCTGTATCAGGGACTATTGTTTAAAGTAACTATGTAACTCCTCATTTTGCTTTTGAAACCCTCTCTCTTCCTGGGTACCTCTATGATCCCCCATGACTTACTGTGGCAAGTTTATAGATGAGGAAACTGCAATACATAAAGGGTTTTAAAAACTTGCGTTAGGTCACACAGCTAATCAATGATAGAACCAAACCTCAAATGTAGGTGATTTGATTGCAAACCACATGTACACTTACACAGTGGGATTTCAGTATTTCATGAATGAATGAGAGACAGAGATGTGATGGATTAAATGGTGGAAAATGGATGGTTGGATGGCTGGATGATGTATGGATGGATAACAAATGATTGAGCAGGTGATGAATGAATGGGTGGTGGGCACTTGAACAGATAGATGGGTGTATAGCGGTAGGAGATATAATGGATGGACGATGGAGGATGCTTGAACAGTTGATGAATGAATGGGTGGTGAAAATAAAGAATTGAAGTTGCTACCCCTGTTACTGAAGTCCACAGGTACCAGCCAAGGGTAGGCCCAGGACTACACCGAAGCTGCAGTGGCATCCTTGTGGGGAGGGAGGAATGCTGCAGCTGATCCTGTAGGTGACAGGATGGCCTCCATTGCGCTATCTGACACTGGTCCCTCGCTGCTATGGCTAGGCCTGGCACATAATGACTACCATAATCTAAGAGCTGAAGTCACATTCACCTGTTAGGAAATGCTCGTCCTTGGGCTCTAAGGAGTCCAGGGGCTGGTACAACTCGGGCTGTGCTGGGAAGTTCAGTCAAGGTGAGGGCCAGCTCACAGGAACAGAGAAGTCATCTGCAAGTGGAGTCACAGTTATCTACCCGAATCTCTCAGGCGGCTTTTAATGAGGCAGTTTTTAACTTCTGATTAAATTTAATGGGCTCTTAGAATCAGTGGTTGCTGTGTATATAGTAGGAGGAAAGCACCTTGGAGTGCTCACTGCAAATTACCTGCTGCAACCAGGTAAGTATACTCCTTTGGCAAGCCATCATGGACTCCTGGCACTAGTAGCCAAGATGTCAGTGGTGCAGTAAGCATCATCTCATCCCAGGTAGGTGTTAGGAACCTTCCACAAGCTCTTTTACTCAAAACTTCTTTTACAGATGGCAGAAGGGAGACTTAAACCGGGTACATGAATTAACCAATGACTCTTGGAGTGGACCAGATGCAGGGCTCAAACATAAGTCCTGCTGACCTTACCTCCTGACAAAATTGGCCTTCCTGGATAAAGCAAAGAACAAGTGAGTCCAAGATGAACTACAGTCCTCAGGAGCAGTCATGTCCTAAAGCTGAGTAAATATGGAAAGAAATTCAAAGTTTGTGTCCACATGCAAAATTAGAGTTCCAATCAACTCATCAGAAAAATGTTGAGTATCATCACCAAGACCTGAGACCATGTCCCAGACCTGGCCTGTTTTTTAAAATCACCTTCAAAAATGGGATCAATAAAAGTGAGATTTATTGATTTTTCGACTAATAATTCACAGATGGAGTTCAGGCTTGGTTAGTTCAAGTTATGTCTTCAAGAATCATGATTTCTCTCTCTTTTTCTCTCTGTCTCCTTCTTTGGTTTCTTAGTTATGTCTTCATTCTCACTTGGGCTTCTCTTCACAGTAACTGCATAGTTGCTAGCAGTCCCCAACTTTGTTCTATAAGATCAACCCTCACGTGGATGGTGCTGCTGAATCCTGGTTTTGAGTCCCACCTGCCTGGTCTTGAGTCTTACTCTGCTCGGATGTTGTAGCCAGAAATCAGTCATATGTACTCAAACTACAGAAAACCCAGAATAGAGAAAGAGCACCAGACAACAGAGGTACACTGTGCCCGTCCAGATGTGCCGAACCCCATGTCCAATGCCTGGGACCTGCCCACGATGGCTAGGGAGTGGCTCTCCGAGGTGTCATCGAGTGCCTCCTGGTGTTTCGTGCATTTCCTCTTCCAGAGCAACCTTGAATCATCCTGGCAGCTTCATAAAAGCATCTTACTGAGTCTGATTAGAGTGCATGGATTTCCAGGTCACCTGAAGAGCTACGTTTTTATGCCTTCTCCTCTCCCCCATGAACATGCAATTTCCCACCTGGCTCATGCTTTCCTTGGCACTTTGGTAGAGGTTTATGGTTTTCTTAATGCAAGTCTCACAATTTCTTATTCGATTTTGCCCTCCAGGTATGTTATAGAATCTGTTGTTACCTCTGATGATATTTTCTTATTGGTTATTGTAGGTTGTATCACATAGGATTATTCTAGTTCCCAAATGATTTTAAAATGCCAGTTTAAATCTATTTTTAAGAATAAAGGAATGCATGTGGGTTATTACCTTACGTAACTGAAAAATCAATGTCTGACTGGGTTCAGGGCTCAAAGGACCTTACCAATTTATCCTTTTTTCTTTCACTTGTGCCACCGTCAGTCTGTAAAACATGACAGGAAGAACTTGGGGGTTGTGTTTGTTTCATTTTGTGTTGGTGTTTTGTTTTTACAGTGCTGGGGGTGGAACCCAGGGCCTTGAGCATGTTAGGCAAGCACTCTGTCCCTGAGTAGCCCCCAAGTTTGGCTTGGTCTTCATGACATCACTCTTTCACACACCCAGAAACTCACTTTGCGACTTGCTCGTAACAACATTTTGTGAAGGCTGCACGTGCTCGGATGAGAGTGCGCCATCTGGGTACAATTATTGGGACTCTGCAGGTGTCAGTCTATCACGTGTTAGTTAAGGAAACACCAGCTGCATTAGCAGGTCAACCCTCGGTCTTAGCAGCTTTATCCCACACGAGTAGGCTTATTGGACATCTCACACTTGTCTTGACCAGTCAGGGACTCCGAGACCCAGCCTACGTCTTCTCACTGTTCTACTCTAATCCACGGCAGCCAAGGTCATCTGAAGGTCATGCCTGATCCAGGTAGAAGGAGGGAAAGTGCTAGAGACTGCATCTGGGCAGTGTTATGGTTTGGATCTGGCGTGTCCCACAAAAGTTCATATATTTGGAACCATGTGCTGTTGGGAAGTTAGGCCTGCTGGAAGGGGCAGATGCTTAGGGTTTGACCTGAAAGGATTTGGAGTAGGGGAGGAGGGTCACCCAGGGCAGAGATTTCAGGTATGTATTGTTGACTTCTGCACCAGGAAGTAAGAGAGGGGCTCCCATACTGGGTGTGTGGGACCCAACTGGCAGCTTGAACTAAGTAAATGATGGAAGAAGAAACATTGTTGCAGCGTCTTCCCGGGAAAGCTCTGACCTTGCCTGAGCCTCCAGACATCACCTTGGCTCCTGCTTTCTGTCGGTAATGGGGTAAGCAGCTCTCTAGCCTCTATCATGTGCTTCCACAGTTGCCAGCCGCCAGGGATGGACCATGTGAGACTTTTTTTGAGCCAAACAATCTTCCCTCCCTTAAGTTGTAGTTGTCAGGTGTTTTGTCCTAGCAGTGAATAAGTAACTAACACAAGTGGGCTGCAGGTCATCTTAAAAGCAGTTCGTGTGGTCCTCCCCCATACTATTCCTTGAGTAGACCCTAACCTGGGGACTGGGACACGTGGCCCCTCTACATGAAGCGGAGAACCAGATCCAGTGCACAGAGCCACTTTCAGACAGTCCTGTGCCATTCAGGTCTTTTCATCCTTACTACAATTTTTTCTATTTGTCTTATCAATTATTGAGGGCCATGCATTAAAAATTCCAACTACAATTGTGAATTTTTCATTTTCTTACAGTTTTCTTCCTGGGTTTTAAAAGTTTTATAATTGAGTTTCTATTTTTATTAAAGGTATAAAATTACATAGTGTAAAAAGTCAAACTGCACTAGGAAAAGCATTACCAGACTTTTCTAAGCTACGTTCCCAGCCCATTTTTATTTCCGATTTAAAGACAGAGTCTTATTAGGTTGCTCAGTTGTCCTGAACAGGCTCAAATTGGCCATCCTCCTGCCTCAGCCTCCCAGAGTGTGGGTATGACAGGCCTCCAGGCCCAACTTTAAGCCTCTCAGTTCTGCCATGATAGGGCCAATGTCCTCATGGACAGTCCTAAAATCAACCATCCACGTTCTTTTGTGATGGCAGGCAGATGTGTTCCTAACTTCTTGTCTCATATTTCCAATTTCCACTGCTTTCCTGACATTTTTTTTAATCTGCTCCTGTCTCTGCTGATTTACAGGCTGTGAGCCCCATTTGTTTTCAATGGTTACCTCAAATATTTCACAGGCTCGGTAACTTAGCCGAGTCCAGAGTTAACTAGTCCCCCACCTAGTTAATATCTAATCTGATATCAAATTAATTTATCTTGCGTTTCGTTTCCAGACATGTATTTTTTCAGCACCATTTTTTTTTTTTTTTTTTTTTGAGACAGGCTCTCTTTCTGTAGTCCTGGCTGGTCCTGAACTCATTGTGTAGCTCAGGCTGACCTCAAATTTAAGGCAATCTTCCCCATCCTCCTGCCTCAGCCTCCCAAGTGCTAGGACTACAGGCTTGTACCAGCACGTTTGGTTTATGTGGTATTGGAGAGTCAAACCGGGCCCTTGCACTAACTAGGCAAGCGCTCTACCCACCACACCCCGACTGCCTGTTTTTCTTTTCGTTGTCCTGGAAGCAACAATCTGCTGGCATTAAACTCTTTCAGGCTTTATCTGAGAAAGTCTTTATTTGCCCTCAGTTGAGTCAGCTGTGTTTCTGACTCTAGTTTTCAAAACCCGTCAGGGTACAGGCTTTTAAGCTGCCAATTATTTTTCTCTCCCATTTCCAGGGCTTTGTTCCATTATCTTCTAGCTGCTATTGTTAATGTTGAGAAAGCTGCTGTCTGATTATTGTTATTCTTTGTAAATGCTTTGAAATCTCTTGTTGCCCTTCATTTTCTCATCTCACTTTTATTATCCAACTTTCAAGCCTATTAATTCCTCCAGCTATGCCTGTCTAATCTGATATTGAATTAATTTATCTTGTGTTTCATTTCTAGGCATGCATTTTTTTCAGCACTTTTTTTTTTTCTTGAGACAGGATCTTTCTCTGTAGTCCTCCTGGCGGGTCCTGTGGTCATTGTGCAGCCCAGACTGGCCTTAAACTCACAGCAGTCCTCCTGCCTCAGCCTCCTGAGCGCTGGGATGAGAGGCATGCACCACAACACCTGGCCTCCACATTTTTGTTTGTTTGTTTGTTTGTTTGTTTTTTTGAGACAGGGTCTTACTCTGTGGTCCAGGCTGGTCCTGAACTCACTTCGGAGCCCAAGCTGGCCTCAGACTCACGGCAATCCTCCTATCTCAGCCTCCCAAGTGCTGGGATTACAGGTGTGCGCCACCACGCCCAGCTTATGTGGTACTGGGGAATTGAACTAGGGTACTTAGCGCTTGCTAGGTAAGCGCTTTAACTGCTGAGCCATTCCTTCAGCCCCTGGCCTCACATTTTTTAAGTGGTGCTCTGCTTCTGCCTTTTCTTGACCAAATTGTGTTCTTTTTATTGCCATTTTCAGATGGTTCACCCTTAAAATTATTTTAAATTTAATAGATAAGGTAAAGAATTCAGAATATTAACATTTCAGTTTAGGCTACTCTGCTTAGAGAATATGACCAAACATCTCCTGGCTTATGTAGGTTCACGAATTGCCAAGGAAGACATAAAAGAAGCATCTCCCACCAAATCAAGAGGGTGATGACAGTCCAAAGAACAACTTCAACAAGCCCAGCTTGGTGACTAAGTGGAGTTTTTTAGGGTAGATGACTTAAGAGCAGTAGATGACTTGCGGGCTGCAGGACTACCCAGTAGCCAACACCTCTTTGCTAAGCTACTGATTTTTTTAGAACTGTGATTAGAATAGCAAAAGCAGGATCAAAAGAAGGAAGGGCCCATGGGGAAATCTGTGTGTGTGCCCTGTTCCCACCCATCCTTACCAGGAACTCCCCCAGTGTCAGGAAACGCTGTCACATCAGGGTGGTGGGTGACTTGATTATGCTGCAGCCTGGCACTCAGCCTCAGTAGCTCTCACGGGGCCACGGCACAGCCCAAATACAAGATGGAGCTACTCTAGCCAGGGTGAAGAGGACACCCGAGCCAAGTCTCCCTCCAAGTGAAATGATTATTGTAGAAGACATATGTTGAGGGGTCGTATTGAGCCTAGAGACCCATGGAGTGGAAGCCCCCACTGGCCGCCTTACACTGGAAGAACAGCTGATGGAGAGGCAATGGCGAGCAATTCCCAAATCTATTAAAGTCACGAAGAGGCACGAGATAAAGTAAGGATAGGTGAGCAACGGGAGACCAGCGAGGCGACAATTGAAGAACCAGCGAGGGCAAGAACAACTACGTCACAGCACCGCAGGAAACTAACAGATGAAGGTCAAGCTGTTGCCCGCAAAGACCTCAGGCACGTGCACAATCAAATGCTTATGACCTTAGCCTGTGTCCAACGTCCTTTGCATTGTAGTTTTTGATCCGACACAACAGGTGCTGGACACTATGACACTTCCTCCAAAGACCTTATGTGGTTAAAAACTATTGATGGGCGGGCTGAGTTCCTTACCCCATTGGATTGTGATCCCCATCAGTCCCACTGCTGAGTCTTCCCACAGACTCAGGACCATGAAGATACCCTCCCTTTGGGTCCCTGAGCTGTCCTCACTGGCCTGCTCCCACCTTGAGGACTGTACTTTCCCTTTAATAAACTTCTACCTTTCTTAGTACTTGTGTGTCAAGTATTTGTATGTCTTAGTACTTGTGCTCAACTCCATTTTTTATTTTTTCAGGACAACCAGAATTGGCTACAGACCCAAGACTCCTGGTTAGTTCAATAATACTTGTTTTCAGACCAGAAAACATTAAACATATCTGATGACTGAAAGAAAAAAAAGCCCCCTTAATGTTTGACATCTGTAATGATGCTCTACTGATAGGATTATTACTTTAAATAAATACGGTGGTGATTTTTAGAATATTGTCTTTCTTCTGACTAAGTCACCTGGGGACGATTTAGGTTGACTTTCCTGCCGAGGGGAGAAATCAACACCTCATGTCTAGCTTGGGTCTGGAAGGCTCAGGGTTCTGTTGGCTTGAAATTAGAAATGTACATTCCTATGTTGACTTTTTCCTACCAATATATCACATTCATTAATGCTCATATTTTCCATAATTTCATTTTTCTTCCTCACTCTTTCCTTTATTCCCCACCAACCCACCCATTTTGGAATCACTTGAGATTTTGTCCCATACTGTTGCTTTGTTCAAACTTGTTATTAGCAATCATCTAACTTTGCCTCTAAGTCCGGCTTAGCCTCTCCACGCCCGGAGGTTTATTCGTGCTTGTTATGATTTGGATGCGGAGTGCTCTCCAGAAACCTCGGCATTTGGGTGTTGTACAACACCTATGTGCTGTTTGAGAGGAGGGGCCAGGTTGGAGGGGGTAGAACACAGGTGCTTAACCCAGAAGGGATGGGTCCCTGGGGCAGAACCGGACAGGATAGCTCCACCCCTTCCTCCCTGACTTGGCTTTTATCTGTGAAAAGCTCCAGTCCAGCTCCACCATGTGTTTCCACCATTGTCAGCTGCCCATAAATGAACTGACAACTTCTGAAACTGTGAGCTAAAACAAATCTTCCTTTCCTGAAGTTGTGGATGTCAGGAACGCTGTCCCGGCAATGAAAAAGTAACTAAGACAATCCTGTAGACAATCTTTGATTTGTTTTTCTGGAAAACATGTAAGTGTGAATTTGTAGAGTCCTTTTCTATCTGGGCAACTTATTCTTTTTCTGACAGTTTGACCTGTTGGGTGTCTGGGTAACAGTTCAACTGTTGCACAAAGTGTCATACCCCAGTGTCATGCCTGGTGAATGTAGAAGTGCACGTCTGGAAGAGTGGAGTGGCCAGGAGGGAAACACATGAGTGAGGTCAGAGAATGGGAGGCACTGTGGGATTTTAGGTTCAAAATATCTCTTTAGTATTCATGGCTTTATTCCCTCGTGTTCCATAGCTATTTTTCAGTTAAACTCTGATATAAACCAGAGTGTCTTTCCATCATAGTAGGGCTGCTAGATTCAGCAAGTCAAACCCATCCAGCATTTGGGACATGTGTATACTAAAAATATATTTCTTCAGTGTGCTCTCTCCCCTTCTCTATTTGTCTCTGTCTCTTTCTCTCTCTCTCTCTCACCTGTAGACTGAACTCAGGGCCTTCTCACCAAGCTACATAGCCAGCTCTTTTCTACTTTTTTTTTTATTTTCAGAGATAATATCACTAAGTCACTAGGTTGTCCAGGCTGTACTCCAACTTGAGATCCTTCTGCCTCAATCTCCCTCAGTGCTAGGATTATAGGCATGTACCATCATGCCTGGTCCTATTTGCAATATTTCTGAAATCGATTTTAACTGTTCCCCAAGTTTACATGTTAATGGTATTAGGAGATGAGGACTTTGGGAGGTAACTAGAATTAGATGAGGTCATCAGGGTGGGGCTGCCATGAAGCACTGATGGCGTTATAAGAAGGGGAGGGGAGTCATGAGTGGGCACATTTACTCTCTCTCCCCCAATGCTGCCCTCTGTCATTTCACGATGAAGCAAGAAGTCTTCACCATGTGCTAGTGCAAGGCTCTTGGACTTCCAGTTTCCATAACCATGCGCTAAGTAAACCTTAATTTTTATAAAATACCAGCTCTCCAGTATGTTATCACAGCAACAGAAAACCGACTAAGACGCCCACCATGAGTACTGGTGTTTCAAATGGTCTGCTCCGCCAGCAAGCTCTCCGCAGAGAGGCTGGTGGGACTTGCTCACCCTGAAGGGATACGCCACAGAGGAAGAGCAGACTCTGTCCATGGTTCTGAGATCTGGGCCGGTCTCCTGCTGCAGCATCTCTGAACTATCCTGACTGGTAATGGGGAGGACCAGAGATCTGCTCTGCACTAACGTTGTGAGTACCCTGAGACACTGTGTGTCCTCCAGACAAAGACACAGAGTCATCCCTTAGCGACCTTTTAATCAGCATCTGGGAGAGGAAAGGCCTCGCGTCTGAGCTGCTGATCAATTCCACAGGCTGAGGCTCAACCTGCGCTTGGTGTTGACAGATCAGGCGGAGGAAGTCAGAAAGCCCCAAGTCACAAGCTTCTTCTACTGATGCTAGAGGAGCCAATGTCCTGGTACTCACTTCTGGTGACCCACATGTCCTTGAAGGTTGACAGCGAGCTCAAGATGGAGCCACCCACCCAGGCACCATACTTGGCAAATAGACAGGTGGATACCTGGATGGAAAGGGGGTGGGACAGTGAGGCACAGTGGGGAGGGAGGGTCAGGTGGCGGAGAGGAGAAGAAACCACAAAAACACAACTTGAAATTAGGGACTGTTGGTTTCAGCTTCCTGGCAAATATGATTAGTTATCACCCATTAAAGACTTTGAGCAGCTCACACTTGTGTTGTACTTTTAGACTATTGGGTGAAATGTACAAGATCCTAGAGAAGCCACGCCCTTGGCATTGTACTTTATAAAGGCTATACATACAGCCTATGACATTTTGTAGAAGAATTAGAAAAAAATCAGCCAACTAATCAATCACCAATAATCAAACACCCTCAAATAAAGCCTTCTACCCAGGGGAGCAGAGCTGTCAGGCCTCTGCCTCTAGCTTTGTTCTTTCCTTCACACTGAGCTCTGGAAAGTGCATACTTCCTGCAGGTTCTGTTCCTAAAGAGAGTGGCTTTCCTCACCCCAAAGGAAAACCTCCATACCCATTGGACAGGTGGAGCCACTGAGATGCCAGAAGATTAAGGCCACTTGCTCAAAGTCAGACTGTTGCCACCGTCATGCACTCACTAAGTTTCTGCAGGGCATGTGGGTGTATATATAAATAGGTATGAATTACTCTAACACATAGAATGCTGAGGCCTTCTGCAGGGATCTGTATGGAAGATGAGAAGCTTAGGGTGAGATGTGGAAACCCCAAGTTCCAAGTGGGAGCAAGCAGATACGATGCACTTTCAGACTTGGCTCCCCAATGCCTGCCAGATCTGGCTACCACCATCCTTGGCTTGGAAACCACTGGCTAGTTAAGAGAAGACATCACTAGAGTTTTATGAAGAAAAAAGAAGAAAGAGAAGAAGAAAGACATGTTGGGGTCAGGGCTGGAGACCAAGGAAGGAACGGACGCCCCATGTTGGGGAGACCGTGCCCTACTTTTTCTTCTGCCAACAGCTGTCACCCTGGACAAGTCATCTGCACCCTCTGTGTCTTAAGTATACACACACAGAGCCAGACAGAACTAGGACGGCACATGTGTTAAGAAACAAGAATATCACGGAAAAATGGCCAAAGGGTTGGAAAGGGCAATTATAAAAATACGTTTAAGAGAAAGAAAGAGAAAAGAAAAGCAAATTTTTTCCATCTATCAAGTTAGCAAAAGGGTTTTTGAAGATTAAGTCAGCTGGATGTTTCCACGGGCAATCTGACCATATGTTCACAAATCCCAGGTCATTTATATATTTCTGGCTCCAAAAACTTACATCTGGAAAGAGATACTAAAGGAAAAAAAAAAAAAAAAACTACTCCAGGCCAGGTCTAGTGGTGTCGACCTGTAATACCAGCACTCCGGGAGGCTGAGGTAGGAAAATCACAAGTTTGAGCCCAGCCTGGACAATTTAGCAACTCATTGAGACCCTGTCTCAAATAAACAATAAAAAGGTGCTGGGGATGTAGCTCAGAGTGAAGGCCCTGTGTCCAATCCTCAGTATGACCACCAAAAGGAAGCACTCTTTAAAAATACAAAGTGAGTTGGAGGAAATAAGGACAGACGCTTCAGTGCAAAAGCGTTCCTTACAGGATGGCACAGGCTGCTGAGAGAAACAATTACAGGTACTGTTCAATGGATGGTGGGGTCAGGTCCCAAAACAAACATGGTAAATCGTGAACCTTGTTGAGTCGAAAAGGCATGGAATACAGCTGATCTGGGGACCATTGTGACTCAGCTCCACAGCAGACCAGAGGGTCAGCGATTCACACTCACAAACTCAAGACTTCCACAACCTAGAGGGAGAACTGACCTGCAACAGCACCAGCCCAGGAGAAGGTCAAAGTTCAAAATACCAAGTACAGTTTCTACTGAATATGTCTCGCTTCCGCACCATGGAATGTCCGTATTTGAAAAGTTGGCCCCATTTGGACTAGCTGTTCTTCGGAGGTAGGAGTTATTTTAGGGAAAAATAAATGATGTGAACAATGAATAAGGCTTACAGATGACTGACAGGTGGATCTGCCTCCACGCCCCTTTCAGATGAGGTTTCAGAGATGACACATAGAAGCACTAAATTACCACAAAGTTACCAGAATGGTGTCACCACCAAGCTTCCCATGGAGAAGGGTTTTGGGGGGTGGGATGGTGCAGGGCACCTTGAGGACGGGAAAAGTCGAGAGAGCTGCATCTGAACCACAGCCTGATCCGGACAAAGACGGCCCAGGGGATTTCCTCGATGAGCTTGGTCAAGATACTTAGATTTTTCAACTTCAATTTGTTTTCCACACTGGGCTGCATGGAAGCCTTCTTCTTTGATTCAGTGAAATCCCATCACACAGAGCCTGAGGCCTCTGAAGAGTGGAAAAAGGACACGACAGAGCTTGGGGCTTCGAAACAAGAAGGCAGGATCAGGGATTGCGCTCCACTGACACAGAAGTTCATTGTTTTAGGTCAACTGATGGAGCAGAGGCCACAGACTCAGGAGATGAGAGCACACACTAGGAAACAGCTTTCCAATGCTGTGTGCCTTTGTGCAAAGCCATACAAGAAGATAGAAAGAAGACTTCATACTAGGAGGTGGGTTCAGTCCTCTGTTGTGAGTATGCATGAAGTTACATGTAGTATTTTATAGAGACAGCAGGGTTGAGAAGAAAGGAAAGGACATTTCTCCAGCAGTATGCCAATTCTTAACACAAACAAGAGGCCAACAATAGGGGATAGTATTTGTGTGTATACTGGCTATGTGTCTCTCTCTCCTCAGCCTCCTGACTCTTCCCTGCTGCTCCAGAGGAAGGGGTGATGCTCTCTGGACAGGGATTTGCTGTGCTTGCACTTTCACAGAGCACCCGGGTTTACTGCTGAGCAGATACGCTAAAGAGCAAGGGAGGGAAGACTGCAGGGGACACCGGCAGCAGGCGGCCGAAGAGACACAGAGGACACACGCTGGAGCATCTTCTCAGAGAGGGCCCTGCGGCAGCCTCTGCCAGTCTGAAAGCACGGGTGGAATGAAGGGGTAGGTGAAGCCTGGGGAGCTGAGGGGATGAGAAATAAGTCCACACCTCCTGCTTTGGATCCTGGCAGTGTTCTGTGGGTGGCAGAAGCAGGGGACAAGTGGCCACGGACAGGTCTAGAAGGGGAGGGAAGCTCAGAGCTAACTGCCTACTCCCTGTCTACGTGGCATCTCCCACGCTCCAACGGAGGACTCAAGAGCATCCCTGATGGCTGGCCAAAAGGAACAGCAGTGTCACAGTGGTAAGGGTCTCCCACAAGCCCACAGCATCACCAAGTGCCCGTGAATGAGCCCACGAAGCTTGCAGTAGCTTCAGGGACAGCTGGAGAGGCAAGAAGGATTCAGAGCCACATGGCAAGGGACATCATGTGAATATTCTCCCAAGAAATCCAGCGGCAGCAGAGGCTATGAGAGAATGCAGGGCCTTCTATGTAGGATCTCCAGCTAAAGAGCAAAGAATATGTCCGTTTTTGTTTAGCAGAAAGAGTCTGTGTCTATGAGAAGTTGCTGAACTCAGCTGGGTGTAGGCAGGAGACTGTCCTTCCAGCCTTGGCCAGCCACTACGCACATCCAACAATAATCTGCCCCTCCCCAGAGGACAGTCCCCTCCTGTGTCCTGCTGTGTATACAATCTGTTGCTTTCTCCACCACTAGGATGTAACTGCTAAAGATTCCTGCCATTCTTGCTCATTGATGCTTCCCCAAGGGCCAGGACCTAAGCTTGGCTCATCTGAAATATTCTAGAAATATCTGTGGAATGAAAGGGGAAGCCCAAAGGATGGTGCGGGAGAGTCATACCCTCACTTCTAGTGTAGGAGAAACAAGTTCGATTAGTTCTCTTTGCAGCCGTGATCTCAAGCCAGAGCAGGTGCCAGTGCCTCCAGACAGGACAATGTGCCCGAAGAGTGTCCTCCAGAGGGCGGGATTGCAGGAAGTGATGCTCTGGATGGCCAACGTGTGGATCCCCAGGGTATTTCTCCCTGTCAGGATGAGTGGGAAAGGAAGAACTTTGGGGAAGGAGTATTGGCTGACCCTATCCCTGAGCTTCTCCCTTCCACCTGAAGGTTCTGGGTAGTGGGGACCCCAGTTCCAGAGCCCCAAGTTCCACAGAGAACATTACGACCTCCCACTATGAGGTCTACATGGGTTGCAACAAGTTAATGGACAGACATGCCCAGCCAGCCAGTGCTCATGGTTGAAAAATTCTATTTTCTGTTGGGTTACCAGGGGAGTTTATATTCACATGTTACTGACAATTAGCTTCTCATGCCTTGGTATCAACTATTCCATGAAAGGATTTTGGCATAGATGGCATCTTTGTTCAGATGGCTTTGTGAAATAACACTAAGCAATCCCACCGTGGCTTATTATTTGGCCACACGCATAAACTCCCAGAGTGAGAACAGCCCCACTATCTGCGTGTGTTGCGTTACTGTCAGTGTGATATCCTGAGCTTCTCAGAGGGTGCTGCCTGTCTTTGCCTCGCTATCCTGGGCGCACAGAGGTCACTGGGCACAGAGCTGAGGAGGCTAATTCACAGGGTGGTTAGGGATATGCGTGGCAGGACAGCCCTGCAGTGCCATGAACTGAGCCTGTGTGCACGTTTGTTGGAGGCCACACCAACTCTGGGGTGGGGGTTCGATGCAGTGGGTGAAGAACTCCGCTTACTCCTCCACTTAGCCATCTGATATTTGGCGGCATATGCGGCTATGATGTTTTCAGACTATATCCCCCAAACAGTGTAGCAGGGAAAACAAGGCTTACTCGATCAGTGCCAGTTCCTACTAGGTGGGGGTGCTAGAGAAACAGGTCCCCCCATCTAACTCCCCTCCATCCCTAATGAATATAACAAGTTATTCTAAGAATTTGATTTCAGGGAAGGTGTGGTTCTCCATAACTCCTTGCAAGCTTCTTTCTCATTTGATGGTGAATTTTATAAGAAACCATGAGTTTCCCTATTCAGCTATACCAGCCCCAGACTGTAGCCATTCAACACTCATTTAAAAATCTTTATGGGACTGAGGGCATAGCTCAGTGGTTATAGGCATTACCCAGCAATAGCAAGGCCCTGGGTTCAAATCCCTAGCACCAAATAAGCTTAATGTGGTGGCATACGCGTTAATCCTAGCACTCTGGAAGCTGAGACAGAAGAAATGCTATGCATTTGAATTTTAGAGGCCATCCTGCACTACACAGTGAGTTCAGGACCAGCCAGGACTACAGAAACTCTGTCCAAAAAATAAAAAATAAAAAATAATTTAGATCAACCATATGGTTCATATTCCCACAAAACCTATGATGCTTGCTTTTCTGCCTTTGTTGCCTTAATTTTATATTTCTAATTATTTTGTAATGTGGAGTTATAAATAATATATAATACATCACGAAAGGGATGGGGGAATAGCATAGCGATTAGAGCAATTGCACAAGGCCCTGAGTTTGGTTCCCCAGCAGCACATCTGCCAAGCATGGTAGCACACACATGTAATCCCAGCACTCAAGAGTCTGAGACAGGAGGATTGCTCTGAGTTCAAAGCCAGCCTGGGCTACATACATGAAATCCCAGACAAACCCATACAGCACAGCAAGACCCTGTTGCAAAACAAAAAATAATATGTTCTGAAGGAAGTCCTGCCACCCAGTGTAGCCATAATCATGCTTGGCCAATGATTTAAGACTCGGAGCATGTTTCCTCTTATGTCAGATGAGATGATGCGGGATGGAAGGGATCTCTCACATATGAGGGTCAATGAAGCGGTAGGTAGGTAGTAGGCTATGTACAAGTGGAATACCTATCTGCTACTTGAACCAGAGTCTCCTCCTGGACCCCAGCACCTTCTTTATGGCCCTGTGTTCCGTGGCCCTTGTCTGGGCTAACCTCTGTGCCCTTCCCATGGACTCACCAATGAGGCTGGTCTGGAAGAGTGCCTCGGGGCAGAAGAAAGCCTCTTGCCCGAGGCTGACCTCCTGGCCATCAGGCAGCTGGATTTTCTGTTGGCAGGAAGACGGGGGGCTGGCTTTCACCTTCTCCTCATTGAAATCCAGGGCTGCGTAGCAGCATCTCTCCTTCGCATCCCGGATGTACTCTCGGTCAGCTACAGGACAAACAAAGAGTGAGGAGAGAAGAGGGTGCGAACGCAAGAACGCAAGTAAGAAGATTGCCCCTCTGCCGCCCTGTGTCCCCCGTCCTCTCACTCTGCAGGGCTCCTGGCCTGTGCAAGTGGGGCTGGGTGTGAGGAGTATATGGGTGTCCTGAGCAGAGCAGGCAGAGGCTGAAAATGCTCCACATGTTTTAAGTTGAGACCCTATTAAATATAGTGCATAGTTTGGGAGAGGCCAGAAAAAAGTCAAACTCAACTGTATCACTTACTGGACAGAGGTGTTATAAACTGCCAAGCTGTCTCCTGTGCTGGAGAACAACCCCACAGCCCACCAGCTCCCTGCACCTGGAAACAACTGAAAGGCTATGCCCCACCCCTTTCAAGATGGCGGACAACAGGCTTTAAGCCTAGCAGCCGCTTTGGCACTGTGGTTTTATACCCGGCATCATCACTGACTTCACTGCCCACCTGGAAATCCTACTCTTCAGCCCACTGACTGCCAACTTCCACCTTCCTTGGATCCCTCCCAGCTACCCTTGCCCAGATCTGCTCAGTCCTCGTAGCCCTAAACCCTGTGAGTATATCGCATTTCTTTCCCTCTGGTAGCTGATGCTGTTATCTGCTCCCTTCTCTTCCCATGGATTCTGGATTGCTGCAATCCCCTGGCATTTCCTCCTCCTTTACCTAGTTGGAGCTTTCATGCAATAAATCTGGGTTCATATCCTACCAGATATCTATAGTTAAGCAAGTTCATTATCCTCTCAAACCTCCTGTCACATCTGCAAGAATGGGATTAATCATCACTTCCTAATTACCGTAGGGATAGGATGAAATAATGCACAAAGATCTGTGTGTGAGGTGTCTGATGTGCTGTGACTTTGCTACAACAGTTCTTTTCACTTCCTCTTTCATTGCTGTTAATCCTAGTGCATTCTGTACTTCACTAGGCTTTCAACAGAGATTTCTTGCCTAGGAAGACCAGAAAAAAAAAAATGAAGAATTGGACAATGAAGAACAGATCGCTGGGACTAGGTGTCATGCAATTTATGCAAAACAGTAATGCAGTCCATCACCTAGGTGCACAAGGAGACACAGGTTCTGCCTTGTCTGAAGTCCTGGAGTTCGTATCTCAAAGTTAATACCTTACTACTTATGAGGTGTTGGTCAAACCTCCTTACCCTCCTAAGCCTCTTCTTGCAGTGGAAATAATCATTCCCCCTAATAGACATGTAGTGAGAAACAAGGAGAGAATGCGTGTGGAATACTGACTAGACCCAATGGCTTACGCAGGGAAAATCCCAATATCCCCACCATCACCATCATTGCTGCCACCATCATAATCAACACCATGATCACTGCCCTCCTCATCATAACAAAGACACTCAATGATCATAAATACAGAAAGGGTGGCTTTCAGAACTTGGTTGGTCCAGCCCATAAGAACAGAAACCCAAGCATCAGCTTCCCTGGCAGAAAATAACAAATATCCTACCTACGACGGCTGACATGTTCCCTCGGTCTGCCAACAGTTTCAGGAGATACAAGGTCAGGTCTTGCCCAGCTACATCCAGCTGGATGACTGACTGATGCAAAGGATAGCCATCACTGACAGGCACAGAGTACGTCATTCCTTCTCCAGATTCAATAGTTGTTCCTAGAAAAGAGAACATTCTGGCATCAGCATGTGGCATGCGAGGCATCTCTTATAAACTGCAAATCTGCCGGAAGCGGAGGGGCAAGTGGAAATGAGCTGAGGATAACTGGGGACAGCAAAGGGTCTGTGCTAAGATGGAAGAGACCTACTGTTTTTGAAGAAAGCCGGCAGATTTTCTTATTAAACCAGACACCTAAATAGTAGCAACAGCAGCCCAAATGCACTAGGATTCTCTGGATGGCACCCAAAGGTTGGGAAATTCCAAGCGCAGTGGAGGAGGCATGCACTCGCATTACCAAGGTCCACTAGGATGTGACGGTGCAGAAAGAGATAACACAGCAATTAGAGCACATGGCCTCATGTTTTATGAGGATGTCCAGAGCCACGTAGGGTTTGGGTAGTTGGCTCACCTCACCTTTGACCAAGACTTGCAGGTTTCCATGAAGCATGTTTGGGTCTGGACAACTTCCCACTCCAGCTGCTGTGGAGACCAAGGAGGGCTTTCCCTCCCACCCACAACAACTAGGAGGATAAAATCTGACAAACACCAAGCAATAAACTATAGTGGTTCTAAGAGAAACTGTAAGAAAAGAAAATAAACCACATGTGGTGGCACACACCCAGAATCCTAGCACTTGTTAGGCTAAGGCAGATGGGGAGAAAGTTAAAAGTCTAGCAAGACCCTATCTCAAATTAAAATTTTTAAAAATCAGTGCAAAGACCCTGAGTTCGGTCCTCAGTACCATGAAAGAAAAAAAAAAAAAAAAGGAAGGCCGAAAGAAAGAAAAAAAAATTTAAAGCACACAGAGACTACAATAGTAAGCCAAGAATACTCATGAGCATAGACACAAGACTCGAAAATAAAATTTTGACAAATCAAATTCAGTGATGTGTATAAAAAGGATAATATGACCAAACAAGTTTTGCCTCAAGAATGCAAGGTAGCTTTACCAGTCGAAATTAAACAATATAACTTAACATATTAAAGAACTATGAAAATCCATTTGATCACATGAATAGAAGCTGAAAGTGTATTTGGCAATATCCAACATACATGAGTGATTAAAAATAAAAGTTCCCAGCAAAGAATACAGAAGAACTTCCTTAAATTGACAAAAGATATCCATGAGAACACACAACTAACAGAGTCCTTAATGTTGTAAGAATGAGTGGTTTCTCTCTTGTTTTTATCATTTTGAATAACTATTGTACTAGATAGAGAGTCTAGTAAGCAGGTGACGAAAAAAAATACAAAGCTTCCAGTTTGGAAATAATGAAGAAATGTATAATTTGATTGTACAATTTGATTGTATAATCAATGTACAAAAATTAATCATAGAATCTGGTGATGTAGCTTGTTGATTGAGCACTTATTCAGCAAGCACAGGGCCCAGGTTTGATCCTCATCACCAAAAATCTTGTCTCTGCGCATAACAGAAGTGAACAATAAGAAACTGAAATTAAAATACTACTGAAAATGGCATCAAAATATATAAAACATGTAATAGGTAAATCTGATAAATGACACATATGGCCTATACACTGTGAATGACACAATAGAGCCAAGAGAAATCAGGACAGACCTAACAGATAGACCACAGTCGCCATTTGCTGGTCAGAAGAAGAAATATTCTTCAGAAGCCAGTTTTCTCCAAATGGATTTTTACATTTGTCATAGTTACTTTTTCCTTGCTAGGACAGAATATGCAATTCCCACACCTTGAGGGAGGAAAGATTTATTCCAGCTTACAGTTTCAGAAGGTCTCACACAGTTCATTCATGCAGCCTGCAACAGTAGACGCACGTGGCAGAAGCTGGAGAGCTGCTCTTGGCATCACAGACAGACCCAAGTTAAGCAGGAGTGAGTCTGTGTCTGGAGACTCAGGAAAGCCATAGCTTTCTCAGGAAGAAGCGGTAACCATGTTTCTTGTTCCTTCCTTTACTTAGTTCAAGTTGTTGGGCTGCCCATACCCTGGGTGGATGATACTCCCTCACTTCCTGGGCCACAGTCTGCTCCAGGAACCCCCCAACCTCAACAAGTCAACACAGACTCTCTAGGTCAAACCCAAGCATCCACCGCTTCTAGCCAGGTCCATCTCCCAATAGCACATGGGTCCATAGATGCCCCACTACATCCAAATGCATGAGGCTGTAATGACGGCAGGACTTACCAAACAGACCTCGATAATTACTCTGAACATGAATGGCTTCAACTCACCTATTAAAAGACATAGACTGGCTAACTGGATTAAAGAAAAGAAACCCACAATTTGCTGCTTATAAGAGACACACTTCACACATAAGGAAACCCGTAGACTGAAAATAAAAGGATGAAATTTAATATTTCATGCAACAGGGCCCAGGAAACAAGCAGAGGTACCTATATTAGTCTCAGACTCATCAGATTTCAAAACAAAACAGTTTAGGAGAGAGAAGGATGGCCACTAAATACTGGTTAACGGAACAATAGGACAAGAAGAACTCATAATTATCAATATATATGCTCCCAATCTGGAGCATCCAATTATGTAAACCAAAATTATTAGATTTGAAAGGACATATAGGTCCCAATGCAAATATAGTAGGGGACTTTAATACTCCACTATCACGAATAGGTAGATCAAACAGACAGAAAATCCACAAAAATACACAACAGCTAAATGACACTATAGAAAACTTGGACATAACAGATGTTTACAGAGTTTTCCACCCAACATCAACAGAATACACGTTCTTCTCAGGAGCACATGGAACATTTTCTAAAATAGACAATTTCTAGGTCATAAGTCATGTGTAAATAAACACAAAGGAATAGACATAATTCCTTGTATACTTTCAGATCATAATGGAATAAAACTGGGACTTAGCAGCAGCAAAAGAAAATACACAAATACATGAAGACTAAACAATTTACTACCGACCAAACAATAGATCACAGAAGAAAACAAAAATTTTATAGAGCTAAATGATGACAGAAGTACATCATATCAGAATCTGTGGAGTGCAGTGAAAGCAGTACATAGAGAAAAATTCATAGCCATAAATGCACATATCAAAAGAACAGAACAGTCACAAATATACATGTTAATGATGCACCTTAAGGAACAATCTAGACCAAAAAGCAGTAGAAGAAATTATAAAGATCAGATCTGAAATTGATAAAATTGAAATTAAAAAGACAATAAAAAAGATTGAGTCAAAGAGCTGGTTCTTCGAAAGAATAAACAAGACTGATAAACCTCTAGCTAAACTCACCAAAAGAAAGAAAGAAAAAGCACAGATTACCGCACTTAGAAATGAAAAGGGTGAAATTACAACAGATTCTGCTGAAATTCAGAATATTATGAGAAATTATTTTGAACACCTATATTCTAACAAGTTAGAGAATTGGGAAGAAATGGAAGACTTCCTAGACACATACAAAATACCAAAATTGAATGAAGAAGACATAAAAATCTTGAACAACCCCATTTCACACACAGGAATTGAAGCAGTAATAAAAGATCTACCTACAAATAAAAGCCCAGGACCAGATGGATTCACAGAAGAATTTTTTCAGTATTTCAGGAAAGAACTAACTTCAATCATTCCCAAACTGTTCCATGAAGTTGAAAGAGAAGAAATACTACCAAACTCATATCTGGAGGCTAGCCTTAGTCCCCAAACCAGACAAAGACTTAACCAGAATGGAAAATTATAAACCAAACCTCTTAATGAATATAGATGCAAAAATTCTTCATAAGATTCTGGCAAATAGAATCCAGCAAGTTATCAGAAAGATCATACACCACAATCAAGTGGGCTTCATTCCTGGAGTGCAAGGCTGGCTCAACATACGTAAATCAATCAATGTAATACACCACATCAACAAAAGCAAAAAACAAAAACCACATGATCATCTCAATTGATGCAGGAAAAGCCTTTGATAAAATCAACACCCTTTCATGATATAAACTCTGATAAAAATAGGTATAGAAGGGCCTTATCCCAAACTCACAAAAGTCATATATGCCAAATCTACCACAAATATCATAGTAAATGGAGAAAAACTGAGAGTGTTTCCCCTCAAATCAGGAACATGACAAGGATATCCTCTCTCACCATGCCTATTCACATAGTCCTTGAAACACTTGTCATAGCTATCAGGCAAGAAAATGAAATGCAGGGAATTTTCATTGGAAAGGAGGAAGTCAAACAAATCTTATTTGTAGACAATTTGATTATCTACATAGAAGACCCCAAAAACTTCACTATGATACTCTTGGAAATAATAAATTCAGCCAAACTGCAGGCTACAAAATCAATAGCTTTTCTCCACACCAACAATGAACTCACTGAGAAAGAACACAGAACAATCCCCTTCTCAATAGCCTAGCAAAAAATTTAATACCTAGGAGTATATCTAACCAAGGAAGTGAAGGATCTATATAAAGAAAACAACGTTACATGGAAGAAAGAAGTTGTAGATGACATCAGAAAAATGGAAAGATACGGACTTTCTCAATAAAACACCCAAAGCACAAAAGTTAACACCAGGGATCAACAAACAGGATTATGTGAAATTAAAAGGCTTCTACACAGCAAAAGAAACAACTGAGTATGGAGGGACCTGGCAGAATGGTTAAAAAAAATAAATAAATAAAAAATGGCCAGCTACTCCTCAAACAAAGGGCTATTATCAAGAACATACAAAGAACTGAAAAAAATTAGACCCTCCAAAATTAAAGGATACAATCAAAAATGGGAATCTGAAATGAATAGACAGTTCTCAAAAGCAGTCCAAATGGCCAACAAATACATGAAAAAAAGTTCAGCATCTGTAGCCATCAGAGAAATGCAAATCAAAACAACATTGAGTTTCTATGTAACTCCAGTAAGAATGGTTGGTATTAAAAACTTCAGAAACAACAAATGCTGGAGAGGTTGTGGGGGAGAAAGAACCCTCCTGCCTTGCCGGTGGGACTACAAACTGCTACAATCACTATGAAAGGCATATGGAGATGCCTCAACAACTGAAAATAGATACCGTATTTGCCCCTTCTCTATCTCTTCTGGGTATCTTCCCGTAAGAGACAAACTCATCATACAAGAGTGACACACGCAAGCTCACGTCTAACACATCATAATATATAATAGCCAAATCTTGGAAGAAGTCAATATGCCTGAGTACAGAAGACTAGATAAAGAAGATGTGGTATATAAAACATGGAGTATTACTCTGCCACAAAGAAAGACAAATTTGAATCATTTGAAGAAAAACGGATGCACTTTGAAACCATTATGCTTAATGAAGCAAATCAGGCACAGGTTAAATATCGTATGGTCTCTCATTAAAAACAAATCACAAAGAAGTAAAAGAGATGAAAGTAAGAAGGTAGACTTTGTGGAGAAGGAAAGAGGACATGGGTGAGGGCGTTGGGGGTTGGGAAGGCGTAAGGGGTGTGATACATAAAAAAAAATGTTAATTATGCTGACCGAATATCTTAGCTGTCAAAAATTATCTAAAATAATTTTAAGTAAATTAAAATGAGATTAATGCTAAAATAAAAGTAATAAATTAGAAAAAGAAAGTTTGGTCCCTGATGCAGCAGGGTCAGAGGTGGGGCATGCGGGAGATGAGTGGATCAACAGGACCCTGAGCTCAACGGCTCAATCCATTTATTGACAGTTTCATGTGGTATTTGGATATAGTGGGAACCTACCAGGGTCTAGTTGGAGGAAGTAGGTCCTTGGGGCATGTATTTTATAGGTATATCTAGGTCCTTTTCCTCTCTCTCTCTCTCTCTCTCTCTCTCTTCCTCCTCCTCTCCCCTCTGGGCACCCACCAATGGCCTAATGAGTAAGTAGCTCTCCTCAGTCATGCACACTTCTGCCATAATGTTCTGACTCACCCCGACCCAAAGGCAACAGAGACAGTCCTCTGTGGGCTGAAACCTTGGAAACTAAGAGCCAAGATAACTCTTCCCTCTTTTAAGTTGAATCTGCCAGGCCACTTGTCATAATGATGGAAAGCTATCCAACAGAAAACCTTTAGGTTCTGCACTGAGTTTTTGGCTATAACACTGAAGGCATAATCTACACAGACAAACAAATTGATATCTTGGACTTAATGAAAATGAAAGCCTTTTGCTCTTGCAAAGATACTACATGGGAAATGAGAGGTGAAGCCGTGGACAGGGAGCCTGTGCATGCAGAACACACACCCGGCACAAGCCTTGTGTTCAGGATAGGAAAAGGTAACAAAACACAAAAAAAGAACCACCTGGTGAGAAACCTGACAAAGCGCTGGAAGAGACAGCTCCATGGATGGCAAACAAGCACACAATAAATTGTTCAACACCACTGGTTGTTGGGAATATGTGAATTAAAGCCACGGCGAGACATCACTGTGCTCCTATTGGGAGGCCCGAAGTCCTGAAGACCGGACACACGAGGGCTGGGGAAGGTGGGGCGCACTGTGGCTCTCCCACATGGCTGAGGGATGCAAAATGGTGCAGTTGCCCTAGAAACTAGTTTGGAAGATTGATCTTTTTATAGTTAAACATATACCTGTCTCATGACCCAGCCATTTCCCTTGTAGCTAATTACCCAAAAGAAATGAGAGCTTGTTTCTGCACAAAGACTTGCACACCAACGTCCATAACAACTCTATTCATCCTAGCCCCAGACTGAAAATGACTTAAATAACCACTCCTGGGTGAACAGATAAATATCACACGGTGCTTAAAAAGGGAGCACTACTCAGCAATTAAAAAAGAAATAACCCACTGATGCAATAGCAGAGACAGTTCTCCAAATGATTATAGAGAGTGGAAAAAGAGTAATTAATGACCTCATGGTTCCCTTTATACAAAATTCCAGAAAATGTAAACTCATCTACTGGGTCAGGTTGGTGATTATCTGAGAACAAGCCTGAGAGGACAGATTTGGGAGGTGGGGGTGAGGGAACCTTTAGGGGTGATGGGTAGGTTTATTATGTTGGTTGTGATGATGGTTTTGCTGAGGGTAGCCATATGTCAGAACTAGTCACACTGTGTACCTGAAACATAAGCAGCTCATCGTAAGCCAATTATGCCTCAGTAGAGCTACTAAGGAAGAAAAAGGGGGTCAGGCAAATTGTCGAAGTCTGAATGCATCTTGTTTAATCAGAAAGGCTGAATGAGGAAGTTTTATCCATCAGGCAGGGAGCGGGCTGTGTGCCGTGATGACCCTCACCAGCCACAGGGATGCACAAGCTCAGAAGGGCAGGGCTGCCACAGGGCCACTCACCAGCGGTTTGGCCGGAGGCATACAGAGAAAGGACTCCTTGGTTGGCCAGGTAGAGGGCGGGTATGTTGAAGGTCTCGAAGAGGATCTAGGGAGAAACACCGGTGGCAGGCAGCCAGGCTGCACACACAGCAGGCCACTGACCGAAATCAGTGCCTAGTCCCGCTGCAGCAGGTGCTGACCCCGAGGGGATCCAGGCTGGGGCCAAGGCACACCCCCTCCCACAGGCTCCCGGCCTGCTCTGGATGCTGTATTCCCCAGGCTGTGAAACACTCTCAGCCTCCTTTCAGGGCCTTCTGTAACTGAGTAGATGGGTCAGAGGAGGGCACAGCAAGGTCTTACAGCTATTGCTGTGTCTTGACAGGAAGCTACTATCACCCACTTTGTGTAACCCTCATTGTCTTCAGGGGACGCAGACTTCCTGAAGTAAGTGTGGGATTTAATGGAATTCCTCCCTTTCGACTTGGGATGACCGTGCAACCAACCACGCTACCATCTCCTGTGTGGCACGACAAGCCAGACAGTGTATACAGACATAGTTTGTTCTAGAAATGCGGGATGGGTGCTGACTGTACACCAGCAGCAAGTGTGCCCAGGTGAGATACACCCAAGTATGCGATGCCCACCTCTCCACGTGAAACCTGCAGACAGGAATGTGAGCAGGCAGGAGGCAGAGGGGACTGAGCGCAAGCTGCCGGATGCCAGGCCCAGCCGCTGTGAGATTGGCCGGGGAGCGAATATCTCGTTGGGGATGGTGGTGCTGTGTTCCGTAGGGTCGGAAGGCGTTTCTGCTGGTGGAACTTGTTGCAGCATCACTTGAAAAAATGAAAAAGCAAGATGCTCCCACGTGTGCGCAGAGCAAAAGCAGGCTGCTGGGCAGGGCCGTGTGGGAACTTGTCCCGTTCCCTGCATGGGCCTCATCAGGAACATTTTCCACACTCATGGCTGACGTGCTGTACCTAGGTGCCTAGCATCTGGCCAGAGATGACTGGAGAGTTGCCTTGTGCCCCAGAGCATGCAGCCTCCCACGGGCAAGGGTAGATTCTGAACTTAACCAGCTGCTCAAGATGGAACTGAATGGGGTCAAGATAGTGGAGTTTTGTTCGTTTTAGAAACCACCACGAAGCATGATGGGTTTGCACATTGAGCTCCTCACTACTGGAAGAGTCACCAGGGCAGCCTGCCACCGTGCTGGGGTACTCACCCAGGAAGGGGGAAACACATTTGTATGAAGGCCAGCCTGTGCTGACTCATGGTAGCCTTATTTACCCTAAACCTGAGACTCCCACGGGTGAAGGACACACACATGTGGCATGTGGCCAGGAGGAAGGCCACAAACTCCAGGTGGGAAGACCATTTTGGGGATGGGACTAAAATCCGTCCCCAAGAAACTCCAGAGAAACACCAGCTTTGGCTTCCACTGGCCCCTGCAAAGCCTAAAGGCCACAGAGCTCCAATCAGCTCAGAATGTCTTCAGGTTTCTTTAGTCAAATGCCCACTGGATAGAAGAGTAAACTGAGGCCCCGAAGAGCATCATTTGCTAAAAGCTTGATGTGGACAAAGCTCTATTGCTTTGCGGGTATTAACTTGCTCCATCCTCACCACAATCCCAGAGAAGTACCATTATTATTCTTCCAGTGAGGAAACTGAGGCAGAGTGAGGACCATTAACCTGCCTGAGATCGCATGCTCTCTTGGGTCTTGAGCCATGGGGTGATAGCTTCTGCCTGCAGACTGGAGGGCTCAGTACTATGCCTCTGTCCGGACCCTGGCTGCTGACTGTATTAACTTCTCTGGAACATCGACTCCTGTGGACCTTTCTGGAACTCCTGTTAACACAGAATCTTCTTCGGAGAGAAAACTCAGCCCAATCCTGACTCCTGGGTCCAGGCAGGTCGGGCAGGTCTGGCAGCTACACAGAAGGCCACTGGCAGGGACAGGAGCTCTTCTGGATGGGTGCTGCATGAAGGGCCAAGGCAGACAGAGTCCACAGGAGCAGAAACATCCTTTTCCCCACAGAGTGGCCAGAGCCCTTCCTGCCCCTTAGAGTGGGAGTGGGGTCCTGGATGCTGCCTCCTTTGTCCTGTGGAGACCTCTGGCCTCCTATCACGCCCTCCATGGGCTGAATCCTTCTCCCAAGGGACACTTTCGGGTTCTACAGTTAAGGTCATCAGAGAGGCAGGTAAGGATGTTGTCCCTGAACACTTCCTGCCAGTTTCCTCTTCTGATGCCACTGCTCCCCAGAGGGGACCTTCTCTCTGGGTGCAAGTCACCACTGTTGCTCTTTAGGAGTTGGGGGAGCGGGTGTGGCCCCACTACTAGACTCAGCACACCACACCATCTGAGCTGCTTTCTCTAGGATGACCCCCGGCACGTGTGCAGTCTCCTTATTGATCTCTCCACAGGAGGAACCCAGGTGAGTGCTCCTCCAGTTTCGTGTTGAGGCCTGTCCTAAGTGGGGCGGATATGGAGAGAGGCAGGCAATGGGCCCAGAGGAGGCAGCACGCGCTGGAGGCAGGCGATATCCAACTCTGTGGCTGCTACCATAATGAGTTCTTTAGACTGACCCACCCAGGCCCCGGTATCCAGACTTTTAGATAAGCATTCTTGTGGTGGGTCAATGGGGGTGTCCCTGGGTGAGACTGACACCTGCTCAGTGGGCTGAGCGGAGCAGGCGGCCTCTCCAGCATGCATGGCTCAGCCAGTCACACAGACCTGAGTAGACTACAAGCCTGGGGGGAGGGCACCCCTCCCTGCCTGACCTGGCTGTGGAGCTGGCTTCAGTTCTTCCCGTGGAGCTCAAACTGAAACATCAGCTCTCTTGGGTCTCGAGCCGTGGGTGATAGCTTCTGCCTGCACCATGCTGCAAGAGCCTTTAGACTAGGGCCCCACCAGAGCCCTCCTACTCTCCAGCTTAGAGCCTGATCTTGGGGTGCATCAGCCTCGTAACCAAGCAAGCCAGTTCCTCGTGATGTCTTTTTCTGTAAGTACACACACATGCCTCTTTTCTCCCTGGCACAGTGGGAAGCAGCATGCTCCTGGGGTGAAGGCATTCCTGCCCTCCTGTCCTCCACCCACTCCACGAGACCCTTGTGGGCTCTAGGAGTTGTCGTGGCAGGTAGCCACTGTGCCTGGTGCACAGGGAACAGCAGCTTGGGCCCACTTCCACAAGCCAACTGTCCACATGCAGAAAGAGGGTCAGAGGTCCATTTCCGACTTTGTTTCACATGGGGTGCTCCTGCCTGCACTATGCTTTGGGAGCTTCTGGTTCCGCATCCAGCATATCACACCATGCGCAGGTGGTGCCTTGGCCCTGGGCCTGCCCCTCGGGCTACCGCCAGACTCAGAGGTGCTGGGCCAGATGGACTGCTGTTTAATTAGCCCATGAATATCCTCATCACGAGAAGGCAAGTGACGTGCTAAGAACACAAGCAGCCAGCAGGGACCCCTGTGGCCCCCACTCCACCTGGCCCTGCTCCAGCCAAAAGGAGAATTCTGCATTCTGCGATGGGCACTCCGGGCCAGGGCCCTCCAGAGCTCTACCACCTGGCTCAGCCCACCCCTCACCCTCCTCCTGGCCTTGTTACCTGGGACACTTTCTCTCTGGCAGATGTTGGGTTTAAAGGTGGTTCTGTCACCATCAGAGGATGCTGTTCAGGGACAATGTGGAGGGCCTGGTAGAAGGAGTGATGCCAAATCTGGGGGAGGGTGAGACAGGGCGGTGGGGTGGGCTGCTTGGGTCAGGGAGGGCCTGGCTGCTCAACCAGAAGGGGCGCGAGCTGTCTCTACTTATCGTCTCTTCCTCCATCACCTATCCCTCTATCCATATGACCCAGTTCTATTATTTGCCCCTTTATCTGTTCTTTTCTTCATCTATGCCATCTACTTCTATTCTGTTTGTCCTTATCATCTATTTATTGTCACCTCTCCATCCAGCTCTATCTAACGCTCTCTCTAGATAGATAGATAGATAGATAGATGACAAAGCAGAGTGGCCTTTGACTCTACGGGTTCCATATCTAAAGATTCACCCACATGGGGATTGAGAATATGATTTTAAAATATATCTACACTGGGCTGGAGGAACAGCTCAGCAGTTAAAGTGCATGCCTAGCAAGCACAAGGTCTTGAGTTCAGTTCTCCAGCCTCACATAAGCTGAATGTACCCAGGACAAACAAATTGACTTTAATGGGCCTGTGTCCCCATCTTAAAATTGAAAAATATTTCCTACTTCAGAGGCAATGTGAATATTACCTAATTACACTGTTGAAAAGCCTGATATATCCACTTCCCGCCACTTTCCTAATAAAGCACCACAGACAGATGGCTTCAACAGCAGACAGTCGCTGCCCCACGTCCCAGAGGGTGGAAGCCCAAGATCAAGATGTAGTAGTAGTGGTCCCCTGAGGCATCTCTCTGTGGCTTACAGCTGTCGTCTCATTGTGTCCTCACATGGCCGTCCCTGTGTGCATCTGTGTCCTGGTCTCCTCTTCTTGCAAGGACTACAGAGTCACGTGGATTAGGACCCACCCTAGTGACTTCCGTCTCCACATTCAGTCACATTCTGAGGAGCTCCAGTACGTAATTTTTGGAGCACACAATCCAGCCTGTGCCATCTATTGTAGACCTTGCCATGTAGTGGGGCTTCATAAACAAGACTGGTTACGAGGTAGAACATTCCTGCCTGCCCCTTAAGACGGAGGCTTTGTGTGTGCTAAAGGGACATGCAGGACAGTTCTGATGGTGATGAAGGTAGAAGAACTCTGGGCATGGGAGCAGTACTAGGTTACAGAAGCAGGAGGCACCATGGCGCCCACCCAGCAGCAGAAGACAGGTGGGCAGGCTCGTGCCTTGGTGCTCTGATGGCCCAGGATGTGACACAACCCAACAGGAAGGTGCATGGAGATAGGGATGGAGAGAGATGACCACAGAGGCACTTCAATTGGATAAAAATTGGTGAAACTCAGAGCTGAAGCCAGATGCAGACACAAAACCAGCTCTCCAGATGCAGGCAGGTAGCATGAGCGCTGCAGAGAATGGAGGGTGGGCACAGGAATAGCCCAGTGGTGTGGGGACGCTAGAAGCTGGGGAGCTGTGCACTCCAAAATTAAACTATACTACTCCAGCATGTACACTCCCTGCTATACTCAGAGCCACAGGCAGTTAGGGCCACTGCCTCAGCCAAACATCTGTGGACCTATCTGTGACTGGTGCCCCCCACAGCCAGTGCCCTGTAAGCCTTTCCTACATGGACTTAGAACGAGACTGCAGAACAAGGCAGAGGTAGCAGTATGACCTCTAAGGCTGCATCTCAGGGCATCACAGCTTCTGCTTGCCTTTGGGGAAAGCCAGTGAGCCTCCTACAGCATAGGTGGGTTTGCTCACATGAGATGTCCAGGAAAAGAGAAACCATCTACCAGCCACAGGATATCTGTCCCAGGAAAGCCACCAGATGACTGAGCCAACCAAGATTACCTGTCACCTCCTAAGACTCCAAGTTCCCAAGCCACAGAATCGTGTGAGGCAGAACCGCCCACTGCTCTTAGAGTGGGTGTGGGACTGGTTTGTCATGCAGTGTCAGCTCGTGTTACTGGATGAATTCTAGCCCCAAATTTATATGTTGAAGTCTGAGCCCCCAGTACCTCAAAATGTGAACTTATTTAGGAATAAGGTTGCTACAGATATAATTAGATAAGATCATATGGAAGTGGTACACATCCCTAGTCCAATATGACTTCTGTTCTTATGAGAAGGAGTAATAAGGACACAGACACAAACAAGGGAAAGATCATGTGAAGATGGACATCAAGATCGGAGCAAGGTATCTTGCAAGCCAAGGAGTCCCAGAGGTAGACAGCAAAACTTCCAGAAACCAGGGAAGAGGCCTGGAACGGATTCTTCCCATGACCTCCAGGACTGTGAGGCAATGGATTTCTGTTATTTAAGCCTCTTGGCTGTGGCGCTTCGCTGCAAATGTCCTGGGACACTCGTACCCTGCCTAGTGGGTCTTCTAAGGCAGTTATAATCTATCCAATCACATACAGGGGCCCAGGTCAGAAGCTTCAATTATAGAAAGAGAGGTTTAATTTTGGTGTATGTCTTACTTCCTATCACGTGGGACTAAGGATTTCTTATTCATTGTTGCCGTCAAGCCCCGTGGCAGTGATGTGGAAAGAGCAATTATATCTGTCTTTACTGTCAAGGAAACTGAGGACCATCAAGGTCCTGCCACGTGTCCTGCGTGATGTCAATAATGAGCCAAGGAGACAGGACTCAAAGTCAGGTTTCCTGCCTGTAGACTGAGATTCGTGGTTGGGACCATGATGTGATGTCTAGAGAGACTGAGAGCTAAGAATTGCAACAGAGCCCTTGGTGCCTAGCAGCAGACCCTGTCCTCAGGACCGAGGCACCCATAGGCAGTCCCGTGGCCATGTCCATCCAGTGGAAGAGGCAGCCCACCTTCTCCAGGTTGTCCCAGCTGGTGACAGCTCCCCGGGAGATGGGGCACTGCAGGAATACTTGTTCTCGCTTGTTTTGGGCCTCACTGCCAATGAGACAGTTTTCCTCTTCCATCCCTGTCAAGACATCCTAGAAAACATGGACAGTATGAATCAGTAGCCCCAAGTGTGTGTGGGGGTGGAGCTGCGCAGGACTCACCTGCCCTTGGCAGACATGACAAAGTATAGGGCTGAGGCTGGGAAGTGCTCCTAGTCGCCAAGGAGCCTCTCCAGCCTGGTGCACGGTTGCAACAGTGGCCTACAGGGGGCTTTGGCCAGTTGCCTACAGGTGAAACATTCCTGAGGAGTCACTGCCAGGACTCTCGGGTCCCCACTTTGCAGTTGAGGGAGCGGAGGGCAGCAGCAGAGACAAGCTGTGGCAGGGAGCCATAGAGTTATGTCAGGCACATCGGCTTCAGAGGGCTGGCCAGGGAAGGGTCTGTGGCGTGAGCCAAGTCCTGGCTTTCAGAAGATGAACCTCATCGCTGCTTTCAGGGTAGATGAGGCTTTTCATGACTTCATTGAGAAGGAATTCACCAGTTGGCCTGTGTGTTAATCAGGGTCACCAGTAACGAGATGTGGAGCTGATAGGATTAAATGTGAGAGGATGCTAGTAGGGAATGTGCCCTAGTGGGTGAAAAAGGGGAGGGAGCCAGGCAAGGTGGCAAGGCTATTAAGCTGGTGCCCATGTTGAGTCACCTGGGTGCAAGACAGAGGAAGGCTAAGGAGAAGGAATCCCAGACCACCATGCATTAAAGGAAGTTTCAGTAAAGACGTCAAGGAATGTCTGACCCACACTATCTCATCCTGGGTCTCCAGGAAGAGGCCATGCTCAGCAGTTGTCTGGGAGTAGAGCGTGCTGGGCAAGGGGAGGGGTGCAGAATTCCCCACCTTGCACTTCCAGTCCCCCCTCCAAGGCCTCTTGCTTAAAAGGCTCAACAAAAGCAGTTGGAAAGACAGTCTGGGAACTGTCATATATGGAGTCACAGCTTCAAAGCCGCAGGACAGATGAAAGACATGAAGGATAAAGTTGGAGCTGACAGGGACAGGGACAAACAAGCTGTGGTGGAGGATACTATGGCCTCAGAAAAATCTGTCCGAGCCTGAACCTGCGAATACGTCCTTCTTTTAAAAATAAGGGGAGAGGGTCTTTGAAGATGTAGGTCAGATAAAGATCTTAAGGAGAACCCTAAATCCAATAACAAGTGTCCTTGGAGGAGAAAGGCAGAGGGAGAAGAGAAAGCCCCATAGAGTGGGAGATGGAGAAAGAGTGAAGAGGGACAAGTCAAGGAACACATCTGGCCTCCGGAGCTGTAAAAGGCAGGAAGGACTTTCCTCTACAGACTTTGGAGAGTGCAGACCTGTTGATTTCCGACATCTGGCTTCCAAAGCTCTGGAAGAACAGCTGTGGGAAGCCCTAGGAAAGCAGCTCTGTGCTACTTGATAAAGCTCTCAAAGTGGATGGATGTAGTATGTTAACATCTTGCCTGACTTGGTCTGAACTACTCAAAAGGTATTAGGTGCCAGGCCAACAGGAGGCTGGAGGCAAGAAACCCTGGCCGGAAGTAGGCCTCTGGCCATGAGCTTCACAGTCACCAGAACTGTCAGAAATAAAACTCTCTTCTTTATGAACTACACAGCTTCAGGTTGTGTGTTATACAAGGATCGATTTTTTTAAAACACAGTATATGTTTGAATAAAAAATGATTATAGGAAGATCACAGGTCCAGCCAGGACAACGTAGCAACTTGGTGAGATTCTATTTCAGAATCAAGCACAAAAATAAATGGGCAGGGCATGTAGCTGACTGTGAAGGCCCTTGGCTTGATCTCCAGTACTACAAGAGAGAAAGAGAAGATAGAGAGAGGGTTAGGTTTCAGGAAGGAGAAAACATCTTTGTATTTGAAATTCTTTGGGTGGTGGGCGGAGAGGGCCAGAGGCCCCTGAGCTCCTGCTGATGGGACACAGTGGGAGGGGAGGGAGGACTCGTGGGACATTCTACTCTCTTCCCATGGCACTGCTTGAGGTAGTCACAGATGAAGCTAAGTCTGTGTACTGTGCGTTGGGAGCCACACCAAATGCATCCCCTCTCACTTGTTTAAGTAGATTGAGCCAGACTTTCCACCTTTTCTTATCCCTACACTCACCTGCTCCTGGGCTCTGGTGCCTCCATGCAACAGAAGTCAGAAGCCAATGTTAACGACTATGGTTTTATGTTTGGCGTTTAGGCAGCCCTTCTGGGAAATTCCCTGACTCATTTTCAATAGAAACTGTTAACACACCAAACTGGTTCCTTGGATTGTGGCTAGGACCCATCTCCAGTGCCTGCCTACTCCCATCCTTTCACCATCCTCTTTCAGGCCCCAGGGGTACACAGAGACTCTACCTTTTCGTAGGTGACCTGGCTAGAAACAACTAGGAGCCACAGACTGAGAAGTAGGAGATTTAAAGGAAAGTACTCGTGATGTTCTGGGCCAGGTCCAACCTGAGTCCTTCAGTTCCTTAAAGAAAAACATGCCTTTTGTCAGTGCCTAGAGTGTCCACAGATGGAAGTTGTCTCCAAAACTCACATGTTGAATCTCTAACCTCTCCCATACCTCAGAATGAAACTATATTTGAAAACAGGGTCTTTTTGCTGACCAAGTTACAGGAAGATCACTAGCGTGAGTCCAAATCCATATGAATGGGATCCTATAAGAAGAGAGTGTCAGGACACACACAGCAGACAACCACATGAGGACATCTTCAAGCCAAGGAGAGATGCCTCAGGTGGAACCAGCCCTGCCAACACCTTGATTTTGGACTTCCAGCCCCAGAATATGAAGCAAGAACTGCTTGTTGTGCAGGCTACATCTGACCTAGAGCAAATTTATACAAACCCATGATCAAGAGGTCTACTGGGTTTCACAAGCCAGTCCTGGCAGCATGCCTAAAGATAAGGAACCGATGTAGGGACCTGTGACTCCTTAGCCCAGGAAAGCAGAGGTAAGCCCACGGCCTGACAGCCCAGTCTGCCTGTTACCTGCTGTTTGTTTTTTGTACCTATGAGCCTATAAGCTAAGAAGGACTCTTACGTTTTTAAATGATGTTACTATTGACAGCAAGATCAGGGCAGTAGGATCCTGACGAAAAGGTAAGCTTCTCATTTGTCTCCACCTCTTCTGTCTCCATGCTCCCTCCCCCAACCTCTGCCATGGGTTGATGTGGCAAGAATCCCTGGCCAGAAGTAGGCTCTGGCCACAAGCTTCAGTCACCAGAATTGTCAGAAATAAAACTCTCTTCTTTATGAACTACACAGCTTCAGGTTGTGTGTTATACAAGGATTGATTTTTTTTAAAAAAACACAGTATATGTTTGAAAAAAATGATTATAGTAAAGATACATTGTCATTAACCCCCAAAAATGTTCTTTCTCACTTTGAATTCACTTATTCCCTCTTACCTACCACTTTCTTTTCTTTAAGGGTAATTTATATAATTATCTGAGAATCGATACAATTCTAAAACTGTTTCCACCTCTATTTAGTATTTAGACTATTATATAATATACAGAACATAAAATTTACAACATTCTACCATACATTGACTTGTTTGTGCAGACAAATATGTATGTGCATGTATCTGAGTGTATGTTAAAAAATACAAAAATGTACAAACATTATGATTCTTCCTTAATTTTGTTTATAATATAGAAAGAGTGGCATCCCCAACTTGACTAACTTAACTATCCTATAGAAAAAGGTTTTTTCTATATTTTCCAACTTACCAGTGAATATTAATATGCTGCTTAAAAATGTCATCTTGGACCCCAAGTTTATACAACCAGTAAATCTAACTTATACAATCAGCCATATATCTTTAAAAAGAAAGAAACTAAATTAAAACAATGTGATCTTTCAAACACTTGCCTGATTTTTCTGCTCTGATTAAAAGCAGAGGGCCGACAAAGAAATATGAGATAAAAATATATGAGAGGGCTTCAGGTCAAGATGGCGGCCAAGTAACAGAGCTGCACAATGTCTCCTCATCGACCCACTTAAAAAGTTGGAATTTAGTCATAAGCAAATGCCTATTCAATGTAGCTAGGACAGGCAGGAATACCCCAACAACTGAAAGCAGACCAGCGGAAGATTAGAAATCCTGAAGGAACATCGAAAGTGGAGGGAAAAAAAAAAAAAAACAGTAGCCTAGGAAGACGCCCCAGGCTGGCTGCAAATGGCTGGGAGCCCCAGGCAGCTGCAGATGGAGAAAAGCCCACGTGGAGCCTGGAATATCTGACTGAGCTAGGAGATGAAGGAGCACCCCAACAACTGACAGGAGGCCATAGGAAGGTCAGAAATCCTGAGTCATATTGAAAGTGAAGAAAAATAGCATTTGACTCAGCACAGTCCTGAGCTGCCAGCATCCACAGACCACAGACAAAGGAAAGCCCAGAGGCCAGAACCTTAGATTGAGGTAAGCATGAATCCGGGAGAAGGGGAAATTATCAGCAGATGGTAGGCCCAGCATACAAAAAAATGAACTTGCAGGTAGTGTGTACTACAGACACAATGTGAGCTCCCTCTAGAAAAGGCCTCCTGGAGCCCAGGGCAGAAGCAGCACTCCACAGCCATAACAGGCAATGATGTAACCAGGAGCCATTTTTTTTTTAAAAAAAAAGACCAAAACTGAACAAATTTAGAGTAAAAGAAAGCTCAGAAGAGCACATCAGGTCTTTTGGGGTCACCCTTAAACAATGCCTAGGAAGAACTGGCATGAGAGTCAGTTGCAGAGAAGAGAAAAAGGCTACCGACCTCCTGAATGGCTCAGTGTAGTGGAAGCACCTCTGAGGGTAGAGAGCCCTGCCCTTGGGGTGGGAAACCAGGACAGGTGGAAGAGCTTTGCTGAGGGACCCAGGGGTGAACAAGATACCTCAGAGTCCATCAGACTGTTAGGTCCCACCTCACTGCCTACTCCCAGCACATAACTAAGAGGAATTGCAGCTCCCCACCACACACTGTCATAATCGTTCAAAGAAACCTCTTAGCTAAACCTCTAAAGCGAAGTCCCTCAACAACAGAAACATGGGAAGAAGACAGGGCCACAGGGTACCCACAGAGATGCCTGAGACCCCAGAAACTAATGTCATGGGCCCTGAAATAGTGAGACTCATAGGGAAGAAAGTCAGAAAACAAATGAGTCAAACAACCAGTTCAACAAGATATTCTCAAAGAAATGCAAGCAATGATCAGCAGGCTTAAAGAGAATCTTAGTAAGCAAATAATGGTCCTAGTGGAAACAAACCTCACTGAGCACATTGAAGCCACAAATAAAAAGTTGGCCGAGGTAAATAAGAAAATGCAAGATATGAAGGAACATTTTGATAGAGAAGTGTGAAATCTAAAAAGAACTCTAGATGAAATTCAGGTTATAAAAAATACATGTAAACACAGGGAAATTCAGCCAGAATATTGTGAGGACAGAATTTCAGACCTTGTAGACAAGGCTGAGGAAACAAATGATATGATTAGGCATGACTCCAAAGTTAGACATGAGTAAAGTAGCTGGACACAACAGCTGATGGATGATTCAAAGAGAACTAGTCTCAGAATCATGATTATTGGAGAAAGAGCAGAAGACAGCATCAAAGGTATAAAGAATGTATTCACTGAAATAGTGCAAGAAAATTTCCCTAATATAGAAAAAGAAATTAACTTTCAGGTACACAAAGCCTATAGAACACCAAATAACCTCAACCAGCAACGAGACTCGCCATGACATATCATAATCAAAACCTCAGAAATACAACATAAAGAGAGAATATTAAAGGCAGCAAGAGAAAAAACAGAAATAATTTTACCAAGGCAAGCCCATTCAAATTACTGCAGATTTCTCAATGCAAACTTTAAAGGCCTGGAGCAAGATCGTTCAAGCTTTAAAAGACAGTAAGTGTCAACATAAGTTGTTATATCCAGCAAAACCTGAAAATTGAAGAAGTAAAAAAAATTTTTATGACCAAGAACTCCTTAAGAAATTTGCCACCACTACCCCAGCATTGCAGAAAATACTTTGAGGAATCTTTGAGAGAAGCAAAGAGAAAAGCAGCACCAAAAAACATGGAGGAAAGGAAACATCTAAAGAGAAAGTGTAACCAAAAAAAAAAAAAAAAAAAAAAAGGATTGGTATTTGAATCATTTGATTGACATTCTTCTAAAACAGTACTAACTGTCTCATTAAACCTGTGAATCTTCCCCCATAATTACTATTTTCAATAGGATATAAGTTTAAAAAACAATAATTATTTTCAACATGGGGAATTGGTATAATATCTTTAAAAATATGTATGCATGAAGCTAGGGATGGATAGGTAAGTAAAAGGACAAACCGAATCTGGCAAAATATCAATAATTAGTGAAATATGAGAAAACAATTTATGAAAGTTTTAAAAATCTGGAATAACTAAGCATGCCACTCTATTGCTAACTGTAGTATACTTATGTGGTGCAGATTTAATGTAGCAACTCGATGTAGACTTAAGATCATTTAATATAGCAATTCACTTATCTGGTGTTAGATGTAAGTTTATCCTAAGAAAACTGACAACCTGATTGTCTTTTGAACATGCAAACATTTATCTTTCAGTACTCAGCTAAGGAATATGAAATGTAACTTCTCTCTTTTTCTTGCTCACATTTTCTAGCCTCATGAATTTCATAGTTATAGTTCTTTACTTATGTAAACTAGTGGGTAAAGGCATGTTCGAGAATCTCAACAAAGATATAACAAACAGAAAAAAAAAAGAACTTTTGGTATATCACCCCAATAAAAGGCCCTACTGGACGCAGAGAAGAGGCATCAAGATATGGCCACTGCAGCTCATTCTAGGGGTGAAAAACACAAGCATTCTATAGAACCAAATGAGTGTGATAGTGGGAGTTACAGGGGGGACAGGGAGGGTACAGGAGGGATCATAATATTGACATGATACATATATGTGCACAAAATACTCAAGTCCATTGTAAACATTATGCATTTCATATATATATATATGGGGGGGGGGAAATGCCTATATGAGAGACTATCCATCTTTAATGTTTGGCTGAACAGGTCACTCATATTGATGTATCAAAAATATATTTTCAAGAATAAAGGAAATGAAATCCCCTGGATCATTTCTTAAATTTCTCACTCATTCGATGTCCACAATAGTAAATCTTATAGTCCATGTTAAAAGTAACACGTGTGTTATGTAACACACACTATATTGAAGAGCAAATCAAATAGCAAAAGGCCTAACAACCTGGGAGCACTCGGTCTCCTCTTTTCTTGCTTCATTAATCTCCACACAAATACATATGCCTGGAAAGAAAAGAATCTTGCAGTAGTTCCAAAATGATAATAATTAACTTTCCCACCATAAATAAAAGAAGCCCATGTAACCCAGGTCAATTACATAGAACATGGGCTGCTCCTATAATAACAATAGCAGACCTCCTGGGCAGCGCTTCTGTGGCCTGGAGCCTTGAGCCCTCACCGGGCACCGGCAGGGCTGAAGACCTTTGGTCAAGTGCTTACTTGACACTTTAGAAAGCAGTTCTGGAAGTTTCCTTTTGAGAGTGTCTACAAAGTATGATTTAAAAAAAAAAAAAACACCATGGTGAGTGTGATGCCATATGTCATTCAACAGAAAAGTAGCTCATAAAAATATTACCTCGTGCCATCACCTAATATTTTCAGCAGAATGGCACCATGCAACTTTGGTTCTTCCCCACAGTTAAAATAAGTTAAGCATTTTCAATCAATTCAGGACATCAAGGCAGTCACGACAGCACAATGAAAGATATTCATGAAAGAGAACTTTCTACAGCTGCTTAGAAAGTGGCAAGAATGACAGGATAATTGTGTTAGAAGCGAAGGGGAGTGTTGTGAGGGGAATTGATGGCATTGCGTATTTTACTGTAATAAACGTTTAAAATTAAATATTCACTGTATCATTTTTATCACACCTCATAGCAATGCAAACAGACCAAGACACTAACTCTGTAACCAGCCACACCACGGAAGCTGGTGGCTCTTCAGTATGACTGTGGGAAGTAGGTTAGACCTACAGGGCCCCACGCCCACCCCAGGACTGCTGAGGCAGAACTCCAGAGTGGGCCCAGCCTCTGTGTGTCACCCGCTAAGTGCTCCGAAGCTTCTGAGGCACATCCACTCCTGCCCAACCCAGTGGCCCAGAGGACCACCTTGCCCAACCCAGTGGGAGGGGACAGGGCTGAGCAGCACCCAGGGAGGCCACTGCCACCCCCATCACTCACACGATGCTGCAGTCTTCCTAGGACAGTTGGGAAGACAGCCGAGGGGACCTCACTTCCTGCGAATCCCACTTTGCTGAAGCCTGAGCCATAGTCACAGATGACAGGCACGCTGTCCATCTTGCCGCATGTGACCCCTGGATTTGGCTGCAGGGAGAGATCACACTGTCATTTGCGCCATGTGCTGCAACTCGCAAACCTAGAGGCACAGGGCAATGTGGTGACTCGAGCTGGGCCCTGCTGGGAGCCACTTTTTCGTTACAGGCAAGGTGATGGAACAAGGGTGGTTCGGGAACACTCTCTTGCGTATGGCTGACCTGGAGAAGGGAAGTAAGGAGCCAGCCGCTAGGTTAGGGCTCTGAGCTGCCACCTGTTACACAGCAGGTGTCTATGATGTCACAAGGCATCTGCAATAGCCCCTGAGCCCAGTAGGGGCCTGTGGCCCTAGCAGCCTACACACATGTGCTAACAGCCCCCACCTCCAATTCTCAGCTCAACGCTGCCTCTTCTGGGTGTATCTCTTGGCTGCTTACGCTGACTGGAGCCAATCTCTCCATGTCTTATCAGTTTGGAAAACACAAGGAAATATCGAAGAGGAAATCCTCTTACTCTCAGCCCCACTGCCCCCTGGTTTCCTAATAATATTTTGGTGGTTTTGTTCTCACCTTATTTTTATATATAGATTTTTTAAAGTTAATTACTATATTAAAAAATTGAATCCCCTCCCCTTTTTTGAGGCGGAGTCTCACGGTATTTCAGGCTGGTCCTGAACTTACTATGCAGCCCAGGGTGGCCTTAAACTTGTGGTAATTCTCCTGCCTCCCAAGGTACTAGAATTACCGACATGGGCCACTATACCCAGCTAATCTTAATGTGATGCTGGGGATCTGAATCCAGGGTCTTGCACATGCTAGGCAAAAGCTTTAACCACTGAGGTATTCTTTCTAGCCCTTCCTTTTACCCTTCTGAATGTTGCATTTTAATTCAATTTTAGTGTGACTAATGTTTTCTCCATTTAAAAAGGCATTTTAGGTTTTTTAAGAATGCAGAAAGATGACATGTTTATTGTAGAAAATAGAGAAAACTGTGAGGAAAAACAAACCCTCCCAACTCTTACTGACTGTAGATAAACTTTATCAACACCAAGGTGTTTGTCCATTAGTGCTCAAATGCCACAGAAGGGTCATTCTCCATGGCCCATGTGGACAGCTGTGCGCAGTACATGAGCACCACACACAAGGGCAACAAGGTGTGCCCATCTAAATGCCGGTTAGGTACAGTCGACCTCCGTATCTGCAGTTCTGTGTGCACAGATTAAACCCACAGCACGTGCAAAATATATTTTTAAAAACCACATCGGTACTGGATATGTACAGAACTTTTTCTTATAGTTATTTCTCAAACAATACAGTATGACTCCTATTTGCCTGGCATTTCCATCATAATATGTACTGTAAGTCACTTAGGAATGATGTAAGGTATGTGGTAGGATGTATTTCCGTGAGTAGAGCATGAAAACATTTTATATCACAGTCTTGTGCCACTTACTGATGAAGATATGTTCTGAGAAAAGTATCATTAAGTGGTTTTTGTCACATCAGAGAGCATTTACACAAACTAAGCAGCTGTGATGTCACTAGTGGCAAAATCTCATGTGTGGGCATCTGCTGTTGACCAAATGCATTGTGTGACTCGTGACTCTTGCATAGTGTTTCACAGCAGCAGTCTACTGTGAATCCTTAACTTTCCTTCCTTCCTTCCTTCTTTCCTTCTTTCCTTCTTTCCTTCCTTCCGTCCTTTTTCTTTTCTTTTCTTTTCTTTCTTTCTCTCTTTCTTTTTCTTTCTTTCCTTCTTTCTCCTTGTGTTTGTTAACCAGGGCTTTGTGCATGCTCAGCAAGTGCCTCCCACTGAGGTACCCACCAACCCCAGAGCCTACATTTTAGTTATCAAGTGACCCAGTGGTGAACACCTTTGCCCATCACTCTGTGCCTGTATTTTGGGCTATCTCCCGTGTCATACATCTCCTTAGAAGAACTACTTTGAAGAGCAAGAACTTTTTAAAGGCTTTTCAAATATTTTGCAGAGTTGCTTCCTGGGAGTATTGGTCAACTTGCCAATGCCACAACCAGGCATTTTCACCCTGGGCTGCCATCATTGCCACAGGCCCCAGTCTCCCAACGTCCTCAAGCTTCTCTGATGGGCCCCATCTCCCTTAATAATCACTGGATGCTCAGCGGATATTTGTTAAGTGGCTTTTGAATCCCAGTCTGTCCTTTAGAGAGCATTCATAATCCCTAGCTTTGGAATTTCTGCTGGTGTCTGCTTGATCTGTGTGCTGGCTGTCATCCCTTAAAGGTGGGGCTTTGGCTGGCTCTCAGAGCATGAGGGGATGTGGGCATAGTGCAGTGAAATTCCAGGTCCATGGGGCACCTCACAGATAGGAGCTCATATATGAATTTTCTGCCTGATCCTCACTGAAGTGGGAGTCTGTAGGGCATCGTTATGGGTATTATTGCTGTCCCTTGGCATCTGTAAGGAATGGGCTTCAGGATTCCCAGGGATACCTAAATCCATGACACTCGAGTTCCTCAATGAAATGGCACAGTGTTTGCATAGAACCTACCCACCTCCTTCATGTACATGAAATCATCTCTATGTGACTTATAATACATAATGCAATGTAAATGTTATACAAGTAGATTTACCACATTGCTTAGGGGATAAGGTCAAGAAAAGGGTTTGTACATGCTAAGTACAAATGCCAATTTTAATATTTTGCATTCTTGTTTGGTTGAATCTGTGACTGCAGAATGCACAGATTTGAGGCCAACCGTGTCATTACGATTGATTGTTGTGAAATGCTCCGGATTTGCCCTGAGTAAAGCAGCAAACAACAGATTTAGGAGCAAGAATCTAAGTGAGTGCTTTTCTCCCCAATTCTAGGATTGGGATGTGTGGAAATGAGTTAATTCTGGGGCTGGTCTCTTTGGTATAATAGCATTGGAAATCAAGAAATTAGCTCTACTGACATATGTGGTTCCCCCCCCCCATACACACACACACACACACGCACGCACGCACGCACGCACACACACATGCACACACACTTTTTTGTGTGAAATCATCTGACGTGGCTTCCATTTCTACCTCTGTAGCAGGAGGGAAATTAGGCCATGAATAATTGCACTGTTCTTCTCCTTTGTTTGAAAGTACTCATTCGGGGCACCTTGAGTGGGAGAGAAATCAGCTCAGAGCCAGGGAGGGGGTCCTCCAGTGGGCCGCAGCCCTGAGCTCACCTCATTGCGGTAAGCCAGGCAAGGCTGTACCTCCAGCATGGTGTATTTGACCAAGAGGTATCTTTCTACTCTACATCAGATCTTTCTTGAGCTTGTCAATCAAAATACTAAGTATCGATGAGCAAATAAATATGTAGTATTAACACAGAGAAGTCAAAATCTAAGAGATATGTAAAGGAAATTGAAAGAGAATGTTTAAGGAGAAAAAGCTGTTTACTTGCTGGCCGGCAAGAAGGGAAGACCCCAAGTTTTAAATACCATGTAAGGAGCACCGTGTGGGGGAGTTGGACAGCTTCTTCCTTCATAGACTATTGCTCTACCTGGGAAGCCATTTCTTTAAAAAATCAAAGTGACTTTTTTAATTGTCACCAGTGCTATCAAGTTAATGTGTGTCACAGACAGTTCCCTGCAGAGACCTCACTTGGTTAGGGCAGGCAAGAGAAGGGTAGCTTACCTGGTGTCCCAGACAATGAGCAGATTTTTTATTTGGCTCGATTGAGCCAAGTTTTAATTTTCAAGATGTGCAGTTGGTTGGGCCTGTTGGTACCTCTGTGCCCACAGTGTAAGTCTCTCTTCTGGAGCTTCTGGGATAGATTACTACGGATGACTCTGCTTTGAAGGATTTTTGGTAAAGGCTCCTCCACTGACGGTGCTCCCCAAAGGCTGCACTGGCCGGGAAAATGTGAGTCTCCAGCCTGCCAGAGATAAACACAGGGGTTACAAACTCAGCTGACAAAGTCCTACAGGGGTTCTCATGTGTGACTTTGTCAAATGAGACAAGGGTATGGAGTATGTCTGAACTCCACCTTTTGACCACTTTCTCCTTTTAGAGGAAACCTCTTATTCATCAGTGGTCACCCCCTGCCCTTCCCGACTGGGAACCACGAACACATGTTCTGAGTCTATAAATTCACCTATTCTGAGCATTCCCTATAAAGGAGACCACACACTAGGTGACCTTTCATTTTTGGATTCGTTCACTTAGCATATTTTCAAAGTTTATCCATGCTGTGGATCATGTCAGTGTTTCATTATTCTACATAGTTGATTAATATTCCCCTACATAGATCACCACAATTTGTTTACCTTTTAACCAGAGAATAAACATTTAAACTGTTTCTAATCTTTTTGCCACTGTGGACAGTACCGTTATGAAAACTCACGCATGTGGACATATTTTATATTTCTCTTAGGCGTGGACCTCGGAAGAGAAGTGTGAAGTCGGATGGGAATTCTGTTGAATGTTTTGAGGAATGCCCACACCGTCTTGCAGAGTAGCAGTGCCACTTTCCATCCCTACCTGCTGAGTATGAGGGTTCTAACTTCTGTGCCCCTTCAACAGCACCTGCAATTATTTAATTATTGAATTACACCTGCTCAGATGGATATGAAGTGGCATTTCATTGTGGTTTTAATTTATATTTCATCGGTGGCTTATTTGCACATCTTCTACTTGGATTTTTTTTTTTTGTTTTTTGCATCATGTTTCTTCAAATACGTTGCCTATTTTTAATTGGGCTATATGTCTCTCTTTTTTTGCACTGTAATAGTTATATGTGTATTCTGGGAACTAGACCCTCATCGGACGTACGTCTCAGTATCATTTTTATTTTTGTCATGGAAAGTTCTTGTATCAGCGAGATTCTTGAGAAGAACTTTTCTATCTTACCAGAAAATCCTCACATCTGTTGACAACTGATTCACGGTCTGTATCCCGGGCCTATGTGCTGTGCTCTGATTTTGCCATCCTGTGATAGAAACATCTGAACATAGAAACTTCCAGGACTTGTCTGGAAGGGTCCCAGACCAAGATCTCACTGGCAGCTTCCATTGTGTCATGGCCGTGTGGCTCAGCTGTGGCGCCAGGTGGGGGACTAAGAGGGGAGCAAGGGTTGCGGCCCTCAGGAGTTCAGGCTGTGGCGGGGTCTGCTCTCGGTCTGTTTGCTTTGTTGTTTGTTTTGCTCAGTTTGTTTGCCATCTCATCTCATCTTCCCCTCTCTCCTTTCTCGTCAGCACCTCTGCAATCCAATGTTTTCATTCTCAAAGGGCTGCCTGTGATTGTACCAGCATGGGGCATCAGCTGTTGCCGAGACCGGTGTCATTGTCATCTTTCCTACCGATTATTCCCTGTTGTTATGGTTTAGATCTGGAATGCCCCCCAAAGCCTCATGCATTTGGATGTTGTAGACTATCTATGGATTCCATGTGCTGTCAAGAGGTGAAGCCTGATCAGAAGGGGCAGATCACTGGGGCTTGACCAGGAAGGGGATATGCTATTCCCGCCCCTCTTACTCTCGGCTTCCTGTCCTGCCATGCTGTGAGCAGTTTTTTCTCTGGCTAGTCCTCCACCAAGCTCTTCCACCAGTGCCAGCCACCCATGAATAGATCGAGAGCTTCTGACACTGAGAGCTAAAATAAACATTTCTTCCCTTAAGTTGTGGACTTTGGGTATTATGCCCTAATAATGTGAAAATAATTAAGATACCCATCTTGTGGTGTCTACCACTTCAAGTTATGCCCACAGCACATAACACTCTATATAAGACTGTCTGTGATCACACCAGATGTCAGCTGGTGCTGGCACAAACCCCTTTTCCAAGGGCTGGCCACATAGCTCTGAGAGGAGCCTGAAACAATGGGGCTAGGGGATTGGGAAGGTGTTGCCTAGGCTTGCCAGAGCTCGTACTGGCAACAAGGGAGTGTGGGGACCAATGAGCAGCCTGTGGGTTAGATAATGTGCTCTCAAGAGACACTGAACTCATCACCCTGGTGCCTATGAATGAAAACTTACTTGGAAACTGAGTCCTTGGCAATGCCATCAGGTTAAAATGGAGTTATACTGGGCTAGATTGGATCCTACTCCTATTTTTCTGAATTAATTTAGATTAATGTCACTATTAACCTGTCCATTCTACCTTCTTTTCCAGTCACTTCCTGTTTATGTTATTCAGGTTACCAAAAGAAAACACACAATCCTTTTCATGCAATGGAACACTTCCTTTGAACTTATCATGAGATTTTACACATGACGTGACATGTCGGTGCTCCAGCACATGCATTCAGTGCATTCAGGATGTGGTTTCCTTTCCTTTTCTTTCTTCTATTTTTATCATCCTTTTTTTCTTTTTCTTTCTTTCTTATTTTTCGAGACAGAGTCTCACTCTGTAGTCCATGCTGGTCCTGAACTCACTTGGTAGCCCAGACTGGCCTCGAATTCACAGCAATCCACCTGCCTCAGTTTCCCAAGTGCTAGGATTATAGGCATATGCCACCATGGCCAGTTATTATGTGGTGCTAGGGAATTGAGCCCAGGGTTTCTTGCTTCCTTGTGATTAAAGCAGCTTGATCACTGAGCTACTCCTACAGTTCTCCTTTCCTTTGTAAATCACTTTATTTTCCTTATACTCATGGAAAAACTCAATCATGAGCCACAATACCCCTCAATTAAACATAAGCCCTAGCATGGATGCTTGAGTGCATGGGGGAATGATATAGACAGACGGATGATGGATGAAGAGATGGGTGGATGGAGCAAGGGATGAGGAGATGGGAAGAATGATAATAAAAAATAGGGATAGATGATAAATCCATCATTTGATCAGTCGGCAGATATGTAATAAATTCTTAGATCTTGCATCTCTCTGAATCTACTCAATCCATTTGATAAGAATCTATCTCCACGTGGCACTTACAAGAAGTGAACTGACATTCCTGCCTGCTGCCTAACCAAACTTTCTGCAGTCTTGGCACCTTTTATAAGAAAATGCAATTCAATCCTACAACTGTGCACTGCATACCAAGATTAAATAGAGATTACAGGAGGTGTTGCTCTGGACTGAGCTCTTGTGCTGAGCCCCACGGAACAAGCTAAACAGAACATGGAGTCACTCGTGCTGACTTCACCAAGATGAAATTAATTTCTTAAATGTCGTTCCTAAAAATCAGAAGTAACAGCTAAGTTTCTAACCTGGCCAGTTTCAATTGACATGATAATGAATTTTTTTTCATCTTTACAAAAGGTAACTGAACAGTATCTGATGTAAGCCAGCCAGTCACCTTCCCCTTGTTCCATCTCCCTGTCCCCACCCTACAGAGAAAGTAACTTTCAAATACATAATTCACTTTTTGCTCTTAGTTTCTGCTTTTCTTAGCCCCTCTGTCAACAAAACCAACTTTTTTCAAGACCATCAAAGCACTTCCTCTATTTTATGGGTCAAAGTATTGCCTGACTCTAAAATTGAAAAATAAAGCCAGCTGAGCCCTTTAAAATAAATGGTTGTGATCTTGTCCTTGACACTTATCACATTAGCAAGTTCTTGGATCTCCCCTGGGTCAGAGACCCCCCTACTCCCCCCTTTTTCTGCTGCCAGATCCTGTACATCCCTAATGCCCGCAGGATGCATGATGGGGTTTGTCCTTTTCCCCAAGAAGCACAGAGGACTGACAGAATACAGTTACTGTTTGCTTTTCCTAAGTAAATTTTGTTATTGGCAATGGCAATGTCACAGAAAAGAGGCCACATATAACTGTAAGGGGACATAAACAGAACATGATGTTCACAAACTTCTGGCTGAAAGTCCTGCACTACTAAGAAAATGTGCTGGTGACTGCTGATGTGCCCGACAGAACGGGGGCAAGTGAGGTAATCTAAGGGATAGGCATGAAGTGCTACTGAAGGTCCTCTACAGCTGTAGTCCCCAAACTTTGACCCCAGGGACCAGTTGAGTTGAAGTTTATTCTCCCAAGGACCAGGAGGAAAGGGGTGGGGGGGGGGGGGGCTTGTTATGCAGTAGGTTGTTGGAGAACAGCTTTGAAATGGCAGCAGCAGAAGGAGGAGAGAGGGAGCAAATCTCCACCTTCTGTCTGATCAGCAGCGGCCTTAGAACCTGATAGGACCGCACTGACGGGGTAAGGAGGGGAGCTTCACTTCCCACTCACCTCCTGCTCCTGCTCATCTGTCCAATTGTCCAGTTCTTCCAAGCCCATGGACCAAGATTAATCTGCAGCCCAGGGGTTAGGGAACCCTGCCCTACATGGCCTCGGTGTGCCCTGGCTCTGGTACAACACTGTTTCTGCCTCTAGGGTTACCACTCATAGAACATTTATGCAAAAAATCACCTTAGCTCAGTGTGCTGTGGGCTACAGAAAGACAGTGGCCTTGTAAGTTGGTGGAAGTCTAAACAGGGTTCAGATGGGAGCAGTATAGCAGAGTGGGTGGGGCTGTCTGGACAAGGGTAGTATGCACACACTCTCGCTGTCCATGTCCTCTGTGTTATACCACCTGATGATTCACTGACACAGTAACAGCCCCAGTGGCACCACCAGGAGTTTTCTGTGGCCAGCACTGTGCTTTGGTAGTTCTTTCAGGCAACCTGGTCACCCGTGAGGGTTGGGTGGCACCTCTCTCTCTCTGTCTCTCTCCTAAGGAAACACATGAAGTAAGACTTCTAGTCAATGACAGCTGCAGCTAAACTTCAGTGCCAAGCAGACCAAGTCCCTACCCTAGCTTTCTATCTGAGCAGTACCTGCAAATGGCCATAAATTCTTCACAGCTTCTCCAAGCACAAGGTACAGCCCAGTTCCTATTCTTACACCTGGGCTGGACTTATGACCCCTTTGGCCCATGCAAGTTCAGACCTCAGCCACAGAGGAGCTTCCTTCCTGCTATGGTTAAACCACCATGGGAGTCTGAGCTAGCCTCTTGGAGCAGGAGAGGCAGAGTGGAGGAGATTGGACGTGCCCAGCCAACAACCACATCCACCTGTCAGTCTCCCCCACCATGTGCCCTGGTGTCTCCCATGGGTTCACTGAGACAGTAACAGCCATGGACGTGTTGTGACTGACACCATGCTTCAATGGGGTAGACGGGATTTGTAGGATGTAGCTACCATTTGTTTTTTCTAAGCAAGGTTCTGTGTGGGAGCATCACAGAAGAGATGTCACATATAACTGTCACGGGACATCAAATGAAGCATGATGTTTACAAACATTCTGCTAATAGCCCTTTTATTACTGAGAAAGGTTGCTGGTGGCTTTATGGTAAACCCAGGGCATGAATGATCCTAGAGAGCCGGGACAAACCAGCCCAGACCAGGATGACTCCCAGCTGAGCCACAGACTGGGAAGTAACACAGATGGCTACTGCTACAAGCCAGCGAGCCTCAGGAAGGCTGTTGTGCTGCAAAAGCCGACAGCTACCCGCTGTACACTGCACCTGCACTCTGAGCCAGTGGTCTTCCCATGCCTCCACAGCCTGCTGTCCACTGGCCCCAAGTCATCCATTCCTCAAAACAAGTATGAAAGACACGGAGTTGCGGAGGAGGTTATTGGAAGGAGCACAAAAATGGTTTAAGCCAGAGCAAATGCCAGTCCAGCGTTCAAATCTGACCCACTATCTGTAAATAAAATTTTATTAGAATACAGTGATGCTCACTTACTGACATGCTTTCATACTATCAGACAGAGCAAACTAGTTGTTCATATATGGCTCACAAAGCCTAGAATATTTACTATATGATCCTTATAGATAAGAACTTGAAAACCTCTAGACTTAATGCCCTCAACATTGTGGAGGTGGCTCCCAAGGCATGGACCAGCCTAGCATAATCAGCTTCTCTCTTAGAAACGCAATACTTGGGCTGGAAGAATTGCTCAGCAGTGTGCCCAGGAAGTCAAGACCTTAAGTTTAATTCCCCAGCATCACATAAGCCAGGTGTGGTGGTGCACTCTTGTAATTCCAGCACTTGGGAGGCTGAGGTGGGAGGATTGTCATGAGTGTGAGGCCAGCCAGGGTTACCTAGTGACTTCAGGACCAGCCTGGACTACAGCAAGACCCTGTCTCAAAAAAAAAAAAAAATGCAATTCTTGGTTCTCATCCCAGATTCTCCTGGGTCTGAAGCGCTGAGGGTGAGGCCAGAGATTTTAGTTGAGGAGACCTCTCGTCAGCTGGTTCTGATGCCTGCTGCTCAAGGCAAGATAACGCAGAGACTATGCTCAGTTCTAGAAATCTAGTGTGTTGTTGATATCTCAGTTTAAAAAGCATTTCTTCTGTTCTCAGTCCTTCCTTTTGGGGAATAATAATCATTTTTGCGTCTTATTTTCTGAGGTGATTTGCCCTTAGCAATATTAGAGCCCTGATGAAAGTCACTCAATGAGACACCTGCAGTCCTGGAGGAGCCACCACTCAGCAGGAAGGACAGAGGAGGTGACCATGCTTCTATCTTTCCCCTCCAAAATAAAACATTTACAAAGGGTGCACAAGATAATATTTGCAGGGCTCTTCGGATACAAAATTACTCATAACAAACATAACTCTTTATGTAAGGTATGATTGAAAAATATAGAGAATTATAAACTTTTTAATAATTTACTATAACAAAAGACACATCACTACAAATCCCCTTCAGCATACCCCCTCTAGCTCTAAATGCACTTACCTGACCACTTCTGCCACTTTCTGAGACAGTTCTGGAAGTCCTCCTCTGTGAGAGCTTTTAGTTGCCCTCTTGGTGTTGAGGCAGCCAATTAAACTCAGCTATCCTGAGTCAATTCAAAGTGTTTATCTTCATGGTCATTTAGACTTTGGGGAAGAGCCAGAGTCATATGGGGTCAGGTCCCGTGATTAAGGTGGATGAAGACCCGCTATACTGTTTTCATGAGCCTGCCTTTCTGCACTTAGCAACAGCATTCACTGAATTTTTGATCACACCGCGTAAAGACACTCAAAAAAAAAAAAAAGTCTTTCCTTCCAGGACTATCTCAGAAAGTGGTAAGAATGCTGGGATATGTGGGTTCAACTTGAGAAGAGTATTTTGGTGATTAATTGCAATGTGTCTTTTACCATAATAAATGTTTTTTTTTAAATACAAACATTCACCACATACTTTAATCATACCACATATATAGGTACAAAGTCAGGGTGATCTAACAAGCTTATCTTGGGTTTGTCTGGGTTTTTGGTCATAACATGAAAGGAATTATGTCCCAGAAAACCTCTGTGTCCTTAGCATAATTGAGGCTGACCCTGTGCCTGAGACTCCAAGCCAGGCTTCCCCATGGAGGGCTGGGCATGAGCATTCAGGGCTGACCACTCTGACAAGCATGCCCGATGCCACAGCAAGAGCTCAGCAGCAGAGCTGGGGCAGGCTCTGGGCCTAGGGAGCCATGGGCGGTGGCCGGGCAAGTACCAAGGCAGTGGCTACACATGGGGCTGTCAGGGATTTCTGCCAGACTGAGTGCAGAACCCACAGAGCAGCAGGACAAAAGTGCCTAGGCATTGTGCGAGACCGGGTGCTCTGGGAGCGCCCTCTGTGGCAGGCCACTGTGCTCTAGAACTGGCATCTCTGTCGCCACAGGTATTGGTGCCTGCCTCCAAGTCAACAGTGAGGTTGGGGTTCCCTAACTGGGATGTGCATTTGCAGCTCACTCACTAGAGCCCCCAGGAAATAACACGGCAACCCTCATGGCCAGAAACAGATGCCCAGACCTGGGTGCTTCCCCTGCTTGGCACTGAGGGCTGCACCGAAGATGTAAATCGTAGGAGTTGTTCTCATGCTTATTGTAGACTTCTGTTTTGTGGCATATAGTATGACACATGTAACATATTTGGAATAACTGCTTTTTTAAAACAAATAAGGGACTAGCCCCCCTATCCCATGTGAGGTGTCAAGTGCCCTCCACATCCCTCCCCATTGGGGCCCCCAGTGTGTGTGTGTGTGTGTGTGTGTGTGTGTGTGTGTGTGTGCATCCCTAAAGAAGCTATTATTTAGTTTTTGCCAAGTTTTGAGCTTCAAAGGAAAGAAATAATTACCCTGCATATTCTTTCTGAGACTTCCTTATTTCCAGCCTCTTCTCAGATTCATCAAGCTGGTGCACGTAGTAGTTGGGGTTCATTTTCACTACTATATAGAATTCCATGCTCCACCATATGTGTATATACTAAGTATACTCAGAGATATTGCAGATTTGGTTCCCGACTACCATAACAAAGGAAACATTCCAATAAACTGAGTCACATGAATTTTTGGCTTCCTGTTGCATACAAAAGTTGTACATACACCATACTTTAGTCCATTCACTGTGCAAAAACATGCATCTAGAAATATGTGCATGCTGTGCCAATGCATTTTAATTGTCAACTTCACTGGATTAAAAGACTCCTATAGTAGTGATTGGATCATAAGATCATTACACCCATTGGTAGATTAACCCACCATTTCCAGCTGAACATGTGGCTAAGAGGTAGCATTAGAGGCCCGCCTTTAGAGCCCCATCTCCCCGTGCTTCCCAGCCACTGTGAGGTGAGCAACTTCCCCACCACATCCTCTACCATGATATTTCTGCCCTGAAGCCAGTTCAGAACTGAATCCTCTGAATCCATGAACCAGTAAACTCCTCCTCCTCTAAGTTGTAAGCATCAAGTATCTTGTCCCAGTAATGGGAACGCTGACTAACATATGCACCTCAATTTAAAAACAGTTATTGCTGAAAAGTATGATGGCCATCCAAGCCTTCAGCAACTCATAATATCTTTGCTTTGGAGACTTTTGTCTTGATGTTCATGGCCACTGACTGAGCAGGGTGGTGGCCACTAAAGGTGTGGTGGCTGTGACAGCTTCTCCAAGTTAAGACCACGATGAAGACACGTTGATTCCTTCTTCCATGAACAGTGTCTCTGTGGCACATGATGCTGTTTGAGAGCATTTTACCCACACTAGAACTTCACCCTGCTGCTGCCCCGTCAGCCCAGCTCATGCAACAGCCTAGCTCCTTGGCTATCATCTTGCAATGTGCACAGCATCATCATGGAGACTAGATTCCATGTCAAGAATCCACTCTCTTTGCTCTTGGAGCCCCAGTCCTCTTGCTATTTTCACCATCTCTGAGCACGCCCACACAGAGACACACATACACGTACACACACTCACCATCTTATATGGGCACAGCTCATGAAGACACAGCCCAATCCGGTTATAACAGTGACATCAAAGATTGTTGATCACCAAACAGATACATTATAATAATGGAAAAGTTTGGAACCTTGCTTGAATTACCAAATACAACTCAAAGATAAAAAGTGAGCACATGCTGTTGGACAAATGTCACTAACAGATTTGCTGGGCCAGAGGTTGCCACAAACTTTCAATTTGTGAAAAGTGCAACATACGGAACATGCAATGAAGTGAATGCAGTACTACCAGGTGCACCTGGGAAGCGCGTGATGAGCCCCGGAGAGCCAGAACACCGTCCTGCAAGAAGGACTTCAGCCATGATCTGGAGGACGTGATGGTGCACAAGGGGAGACAGAGCAAACTGGGGTGGGGGGTGAGGGGACATGGAGGAAGCTGAGCTGTCCTCTTCTCCCTCATAGCACTCAGGAAACCCCTCTCCCACTAAACAAATGTTAGTCGATTATTTAATTTCTGCTGAAGCAATACCAGCTTGTTCTCCTAGGCTCAGTGTTACTTGACTTGGTCCTGCCAGGGTCACCATACATATATATTTATTCCTAGATGCCGGTGATGAAAACCAGGGCCTTGCACATGCTATATAAGGGCTTTACCACTGAGCTGGGCCCAGCCCCAACACATACAGATTTGGACTTGAGCATTTATTTGCATGTATCATTACACTTAGCACGTGTCAGAACTTTTTTAAAAATCCCTGCCAATGCCTGTAGGAGTAGAGAGTGTCTTGCTCGGTCTTTTCCACTCAAGTCTTTTCCATTCAAGATCCCATTTCCTGTACCCGAGGGCTTCACACACCACCACCGGGAAGGTGCCCGCCTTTGAGTTGGCCGGCAAAGCCTGAGACTCTGGTGTGCGCCGGCTGCCCCCTGGTGGCTGCTCGCTAGAAAGCAACGCCCGCTTCCAAGAGCTGGGAAAGAGGGTTCTGCACACTACTTCTAAAACTCCTGCTGTCGTTTCCACCCTTAAAATTTAGCCCTAATATGTAACATCCAAAAAAGTTCTTAAAACTTAATAGAAAGGGAAGAAGCCATTTTTGTACTTACAAGGTGGGGCTGAATTTTTTTTTAATTATTATAGTAAAAGATTCATGGCCACTATTCCCCTTGAAAGTCCTCCCTCTTGACTAGAATGACCTGTCCCAACATTTGCACTACTTCCTGAAGCAGCCCGGAAGTACCTCTTGGTGAGTGTCTTTGGTTACGCTGTGTTGACGCCTTGAGGTCCTGAACTAATTCACAACATTCATCTTTCGTGGTCATCTTGACTTTGGGGGAGACAGAACTTGCACATCGCCAGATCCTGCGATTAGGACATTTGAGGAAACATCTTGGAACCCCGGTCTTCCTGTCGGATGGCCCTGAACAACAGCATTCACCCTATTCTTTTATCATATGCCATAGAGACACTCCCAAAAGAGGACGGCTTCAGAAAGTGGCAAGAATGCGGGAAAACCGTGTTTAAAGCGAGGGTGAGGATTCCAAGGAGGACTGACAGCAAGATGTATTTTACTGTAATAATTTTCTTTCTTTTTTCAATTCTTGTTTTATGTTTTGCTCTGTAGTCCAGGCTGATCCTGAATTCACTATGTAGCCCAGGCTGGCCTTGAATTTATGGCTGTCTTTCTGCCTCAGCCTCCCAAGTGCTGGGCCACCATGCCTGGCTAGTTTTTTCCCTTTTTATTACTGTATATATGCTATACATGATGGCTACAACAAGTGTGAGTATTTTGTACACAAATTTATTGTGTCAACATTACAATCCCTTCCCCTTCCCATTTTTGGTCCTCTTGTTTCCTCACCACCTTCCCTAATTCCCACTTTCACACCCATTTGGTTCCATAAAATGCCTGTATTCTGGATTTCTCCTATTAGAGAAACCATGAGATATTTAACCTTTTGTGTTTGACTTACTTCGTTAAGCACGAAGGTCTGCCTGGCTAATTTTTATGTGGTACTAGGGACTCCAACCCAGGGCTTTGCGCACACTAGGCAAGTTGTCTAACCACTGAACTATGTTCCCAGGCCTTTAATAATTTGTCAAATGTAAACATTTACCATATGTTTTGGTTACCACTTGTACCTATTTAATTAAAATATCCAGATCTGGGTTCAAGGAAAATCGGAAGACACCTAGCACCTGTCCTAGCCAGGGCAGTGAGTCTGTCCAGCGCACCCTCTGTCTTGCAGGTGGAGCTTTACTGGAACACACCCTTTTACTGCACAGATGCTTTCTGGTGCTAGGTGATAACTTAGAAGGCCTAGAAAATTTATAATCTGGCCCTTTTGGGAAGAAGTTGGCCCACTCCTGACAAGGAGCCTAATCGAGACCCTGATGACACCAGGAAGGAAACTTCATGCTTAGATTGGCTGGCTGTTCATTCATTCAAAACACTGTTGCATGGCCGGCATTATTTCTTAGCAGAAAAAAATAATCCTAGTGTTTCCAAATCAGGAACTCCAGCATTTCCAGTTAGTATGATGAGTAAAACTTGTTACAATATTTTCCTCTCAGAACAGCATCTTATTTGGGGGGCTTCTGTTCCTGAGCCCACTATCATTGGGCAGAGTCTCCCCAGCCAGGATGTTGGATCAGAACTTATTACCCTCTCGTCTCCACCTTCACCTGTGTCTTCTGATAACATTGGGGCCACATCCATCTTGCATAGAGGAGATGGGAGAATTCTGGCCTGGTCTGGTTAGAGGGCAGTCAGGCAAGAGTGCCCTAATAAGACCCTCCTCTCCTTAGACCCATGCTCTGCTTGTCTAAATCCCAGACCTCTGTGGACAATTTCTTGTACCCAGAAGCAAGCTCACTGTGTCACAGGTGAGAAAGGCAAAAGTTTACAAAGTTCAAGTGTACACTTGGAAGAACATTTTGATGCATGTTCATTTACCAACTGCCATATGCAGACTGGATGGGTGTACACGCATGTCGAGTGCAGAAAGGCAGGTCTGAGACTCACGGGTGCGTGTGCTGTGGGAGTCCCCACGTGAGAGCTGCCTCCCACTTAGTGACCGCCATCTTGATTTAAATGTGGACCATGCTTGTGACAGCAGAACTCATAATAGCTAAACTTTGGAAGCAGCCTATGTGTTCATCAGTGGATGAATGTGTAAGGAAAATGTGGCATATATATATATATATATATTAGAGTGCTACTCAGCCATAAAGAAAGGCAAATTTGTATCATTTATAGAAAAGTGGATGCACCTTGCAAACATAATGTTTAGCAAAGTAAACCAGACACAAAAGGGTAAGTACCGCCTGGCTTCACTTGCATGAGAAATCCAACATATAGATGACCAAAAGAGCAAACTGAAGGAGAGAGAGTAGGAAGCAGGAAGGGAGTCTGCAGAAACAGGAAGAGGACCCGAGCTTGGGTACTTTGTACACATATTTATCATGTCAACATTACACAATAATGGGGGTGAGGATGGGGAGGGAGAGGGAGGTTAAAAAAGATTTAAACGCACACAAGCCGCATGGGATTAGTATGTGAACTAATATGTATCACAAACATATACAAATAAACATGGTATAAAGAAACAAAAATGTGGTCTATGTGGCCCCAGGCCTTCCACTTGAAGTCTGCGGCCCTGGTCACAGGAGCTGCATATGAGCACGTGGCCACCAAAGGCACCAAATTCCGGGCACTTTCAGAAATTAAACAAGGTTGTGGAACCACTTGGATTCCATTTCCACCCAGAAAGAAGTCTATTTCTAACAGCTGGAGGAAGAAGTTAAATAAAAAAGGTCATCGTGAGAACACATAAACCTGTTAAGTTTCACTCGTGGAAAGCTTGAAACTCCCAAAGCCCACTTTGCTCAGGATCCTCGACAAAGCCATCTCACCTGTGCGTTTCCCGGATGAGGACGGGGCATCCATCGGCTGGCTCCTCGGTTCCTGGTTTTTCGGCGTCAGTCCGACTTGCTCAGGGACGTTCTCACTTCCTATTAAAGAATAGACCAAGGGAGGATGGGGTGGGAAGATTGCTGTGTGTTCAGGACTAGCCTCGATGTCTCCAAAAAATCACAAAACAAAGCAATCCTGGAAGTCGTCTTTCTTGAGTCTGTGCAGTGTGGCTGCCTTGTAGTCCTGAGTCAGTTCAAAGCCTCTTTCATGATCATTTTGAGTTTGGGAAAGAGGCAGAAGTCAGGGGTGCCAGATTGAGTGAATAAGGTGAATGAAGGTGTGCTAGAATGTTCTCACTAGCCTGCCTTCCTGGCTGATAAAGCTGGGTTGTTGTGTTTGCTTTTGTTGAGACAGGGTCTCACACTATTGTCCAGGCTGGTCTTGAACTCACATCAATGCTCCTGCCTCAGTCTCTTCAGTGCTGGGATTACAGGCAGGTGCCACCACACCCAGCCCCAAAGATTTCAAAAATTAAACACTAAGCATATCTCAGCCAAACCAGAGTGACTAAGACAGGGAGCTGTCTTAAGAAATCATCCAGAAGTGCCCACCCCGCCCTCCACCTCTGCATTAGGGAGCAGTTACTTCCTGTAGCTGAATTAGACAACCACTCAGAACTCTGTAGACATCACACGCTGAAACCCTCTGACCACCCCAAGGAAGTTGGCAAATCTTTGCACCCTTCTCTGCGGGGCGCAGGATATAATGTGACCCTTGCTTGGTAGCTGGGCTGTCTTTATACACAGTAATTGTACTGTGTTGTAATAGAGCCTGACCCTAGGGCCTCCGTGTGACACAGCCCCTGCCAGAGGTGGCTCCAGATATTATCTTTTGTGTTTCATATTTGCATTTCCTTTTTTCCCTATATCTACCTTGTGATTATTTTGGAGCAGGCGACGCTCCCAGGCTCTGTCCTGCTGCAAGGTTTCAGGACACCTGTGCCTTCACCTGGGCAGGGAGGGATGCAGAGCAGCACTACCCCAGCCTGATAAGGGAAAATGGAGCAGGGGACAGCAAAGAAAGAGCCCAGGGTCGGTGGGGGGTTGGGGGGGGGGGCAAAGACAATGGAGAGAGGCTGGAGAAACAGCACAGCGGTTAGAGCGCTTGCTTAGCAAGCGCAAAGCCCTCCGTTTGATTCCTCAGCACCACATAAGCCAGATGGCACATGCCTGTAATCCCAGCTCTCCAGAGGCTGAGATAGGAGGATTGTTATGAGATCGAGGCCAGCCTGCACTACATAGTGAGTTCAGGACCAGCCTGGACTCCACAGCAAGACCCTATCTCAAAAAAAAAAAAAAAAAAAAAAAAAAAAAAAAAAAAAAAAAAAAAAAAAAAAAAAAACCCTCCAAAAATCAAAGGAGGAATTTCCTTTCCTCAACATCCAAGCCCGTCGGGCGTGGAGTGGTGTGGGAACGGCTCTGTGTGGGCACACTGCCCACACCTCGTGATGGACAAGGAGGCGCATGGTCAGAACAGGGTGAGGGCTTCTGGAACCCGGGCTTTCTCAAAGGCCCAGGGCACTGCCTCTGTGAGCTGAGACGTGCACAGGAGCTAAAATAAGAGTACGTGATGTCAACACCTCCCTTCTGTTCACCAGGCCTGTTCCTGGCGTTTTCATGAACGTGGAGCTTCAGGGCCACTCAGCCTAGGCTCTGACAGCCATCACTTGGCACCTGCACGGAAAAATAAATCCTTCTCCTGCTGCTGTGAGCCCTGAGGGGCCGGGGGGGGGGGGGGGGGGGGGGGGGGGGGGGGGGGGGGGGGGGGGGGGGGGGGGGGGGGGGGGGGGGAAGAGACTCGGGACTTTAGGATCTTATCCAAAAAGAGAGCAGGAACAAAGAACACGGGAGGAGACGGGGTGTGGGGCCCTGGAGCTGGCAATGAGGATGTTGGCTTCACAGGGGCTGTGAGCCCAGGAAAAGTCACCGAGACGCGACACTGTCGCTTCCTCCCGTGGGAGGAGAGAATAACGGAAGGAATGAAGGTCCGGAAAGGGACAGGCTGCGGCCAGGGCTAGTCACCATGAGGGCGGGGCTGCAAGGACCCTTGCGTCTCCTGCCAGGGGCTCTCCCCGCATCAGTGCCCACCGCAAGCTGAGGCCCTCTGCAATGCCGCAGCCACAGGGCCTCATGACTTCGCAGGCCTGGGCGGCCTCCCCCACCCTCGTGTCCACTACGCGTCTGTGTGCACCAGTGGGTTTTCTCTCTCTACTGGAAGACCGGACGCGCACAGACTGAGGTGCGTGCCTCGGGGTACACAGGGTAGCTTTCTGCTCACTTACACCGTCATGAGCGGGAAAGACAGATTGCTGTGTTTCTAGCCCCTGGTTCCCTTCCCCACCACACCTGTTCCCTTTCCCCATGCATGCTGCAGTACCCAGCGGGGCTGCCACCCTTCTGTGGTCCCCCCTGCAGCTCCCACGTGCGGACTCCCACAGCTCACGCACTCAGACCTGCCTTTCTGCACTTGACACGCGTGTACACCCATCCATGCTGCTCAGCGTGAGAGTCCCGGGCCTGCCGCTCCCACCCCTGCGTGGCACCCCTCCTCCCCACGGGGTGGGTGTACCTGTTTTGTCATCCTCCCACTGACATTCAAGTTGCCTCCTTTTTTTTTCTATTCACACTATTGTCACTATGAATATTCTTTTTTTAATTTAACTTTTTTTGTAAATACATGAATTTTAAGTTCTGTAACACATTAGAACCATGAGGTTTGGGGCATTAGTGAGTGTCTATTTCCACCCCTTTTTCAGGGGCTCACTCCTTTCCTATCTGGCCTTTGCCTCTCTTTCTACTCCGCCATTCATGTTGGGGCCTTTTTATGCTATTATTTTTGTGCATTTCATAAGAGTCTTTTATGCTTGGTCCATCTCACTGAGCATTATTGACTCTAGGTGACCCAATTTTTGTTCAAATGCTTCATATCTTTCTTTATGGCTGCATAGTATTCCATCGTGTTTAGGTACCACATCTTCTTTAACCATTCCTGCATGGATGGGCAGGTGGGTTGCTTCCAGGATTTGGCTATTCTGAATTGTGCTGCTATAAACATGGACATGCAGGTGTCTTTTTGGTATATTGACTTTATTTCTTTTAGGAATATGCCCAGTAGGGCAGTAGCTGGATAATACGGAATTCCCATTTTCAGCTTTCTAAGGAACCTCCAGACTGCTTTCCATGGTGGTTGTACCAGCGTGCATTCCCACCACCAATGGAGTGGAATTCCTTTTTTTTTCTGCACTCTTGCCAACAATTATTGTTTTTTGAGTTTTTGATGTAGGCCATTCTCAGTGAAGTAAAGCGAGACCTCAGTATCATGTTATTTGCATTTCTCTGGTGGCCAGTGATGAAGAACATTTTTTCATGTGTTTTTGGCCATTTGTGCTTCTTCTGAGAAGTTTCTTTTATTTCAGCTGCCCACTTCCTGACAGGATGATTTATTTTAAGGAGTTTTATGTTTTTCAATTCCTTGTATATTATAGTTATTAATCCTTTGTCTGAAGTGTTACTGGTGAATGATTGTTCCCACTCTGTGGATTGTCTCTTCACCTTACTGATTGATTTTGTTTTGTTTTGTTTTTTTGCTGTGCAAAAACTTTTTAATTTAATGAAGTCCCATTTGTTGATTCTTTCAGAGATTTTTTTGTGGTCTGTTCAAAAAATCCTTTCCTGTCCCTATGCCTTCTAGGGTTTTACCTATTTTGTCTTCCAGTAAGCTGAGTGTTTCTGTTTTGATGTCCAGTTCTTTGATTCATTTTGATCTGATTTTAGTGTGTGGAGACAGATATGGGTCTAGTTTGATTCTCCTGCCTGTGGAGACCCAGTCTTCCCAGCACCATTTGTTGAAGATGCTGTCTTTTCTACAGTGGATTCTTTTGGCCACTTTGTCAAAGATCAGTTGACTAAGGGTGTTTGGGTTTGTTTCAGTATCCTGAGTTCTGTTTCATTAGTCTTCTTGTCTGTTCTTATACCAGTACCATGTAGATTTAATCGCTGTTGCTTTGTAGTATTCTTTGAAGTCTGGGATTGTGATTCCTCCAAATTTGTCCTTGTTATTCAGAATTGCTTTAGAGATTCTGGGTCTTTTCCGGTTCCATACAAATTTTAAGGTTGTTTTTCTAGTTCTGTGACGAATACAATTAGCATTTTGATTGGTATTGCATTGAACCTGTAAAGTAGCTTTGGGAGTATGGCCGTTTTGACAACACTCATTCTTCCTATCCAAGAATATGGGATGTGTTTCCATTTTCTAAAGTCCTCTTCAATCTTTTTCTTTAGGCATTTGCAGTTTTCTTTGTATAGGTGTTTCACCTCTTGAGTGAGGTTTGCTCCTAAGTATTTTATTGTGTTGTTGTTGTTGCTATTGTGAAGGGGATCGTTTTCTTGATTTCTTTTTCTTTGGATTCGTTACTAACGTATAGGAATGCTATTGATTTGTGTGTATTGATTTTATAACCTGCTACTTCGCTGAATTTATTTACTAGTTCTAAGAGTCTTTGGGTGGAATTTTTTGGGTTTTCTATGTAGAGCATCATGTCACCTACAAATAGGGATATCTTTACTTCTTCCCTTTTGATGTGTATTTCTTTTATTCCTTGGTCTTGCCTGATGGCTCTTGCCAAGATTTCAAGCACTATATTAAACAGTAAGGGTGACAGTGGTCACCTTGAAGTTAGTGTGAATGCTTTCAGTCTTCCTCCATTTAGGATTATATTGGCTGAGGGGTTGTTGTAAATAGCTTGAATCATATTGAGGTAGGGTCCTTCTACTCCTATTTTCTTCAGAGTCTTTATCATGAATGGGCACTGGATTTTGTCAAATGCTTTTTCTGCATCTATTGAGATAATCATATGATTTTTATCTTTGCATTGGTTAATGTGGTGTATTACATATATTGACTTGCATATGTTGAACCATGCCTGCATGTGTGGGATGAAGCCCACTTGGTCATAGTGAATAATCTTCTTTATGATTTGCTGCATTTTGTTGGAAAGGATTTTATTGAGTATTTTGTCATCTATAGTCATCAGAAATATTGGCCTGTAGCCTTCATTTTTTGTTGGATCTTTTTCTGGTTTCGTAATTAGAGTTATGCTCGCTTCCAGAAATGAGTTGGGCAAGTTTCCTTGTTTTTCAGTTTCTTGAAAAAGTTTGATGAGCATTGGTACTAAAACTTCTCTGAATTTTTTAATAGAATTCTGCTGGGAGTCCATCAGGTCCTGGGATTTTCTTGGTTGGAAGCATTTTAATTACTTCCTCAATTTCACAGATGGATATTGGCCTGTTCAAATGTTTATTTTCTTCTTCATTCAGTTTTCGTGGTTGTTATATGTTTAGGAACTCATCCATTTCTTTTAGATTTGTAAATTTATTAGTGTAAAAACTTTCAAAGTAACTTCCTATTATCCTTTGGATTTTCTTTTTATCTGTTTTAACTTCAACTTTTTTTACCCTGATTTTGCTGATGTAGATTTTCTCTTTCCTTTTTTTTTTTTTGTGAGTTTAGCAATGGGTTTATCTATCTTAAAATTTTTTAAAAAACAATTTCTTGTTTTATTTATTTTTAGCTTCTATTTCATTGATTTCAGCTCTGATCTTTATAATTTCATTTCTTCTGTTAGGTTTGGGGTTAGCTTGTTTTTTTCCGAGTGCTTTGAGTTGTGAGGTTATTTATTTGGGCTTGCTCAGTTCTTTTAATGTGTGCATTTATGAAAATGAATTTTCCTCTTAACACTGCCTTCATTGTGTCCCAGAGGTTGCATTGTGATATGTTGCCATTGTCATTTGTCTTTATGAAACTTTTTATTTCTTTGTTGATTTCTTCTGTAACCTAATGTTTATTTAGAAGAGTACTGCTCAGTCTCCAATGGTTTGAGTTGTATCTTTTGATTGTGCTGTAGCTGATTTCTAGTTTAATTCCACTATAATCTGACAAGATACATAATATTATATCAATTCTCTTATATCTGTTTAAGCTTGTTTTGTGGCCTAGAATGTGATCTATTTTGGAGAATGTTCCATGAGTAGCTGAGAAAAATGTGTATTCTGTTTTTGTTGGATTAAAAATTCTGTATACATATTTCAAATCCATTTCTTCTATAACGTAGTTCAGATCTGCTATGTCTTTGTTGATTTTGTGTCTTGCTGACCTGTCTTCTTGGGATAAAAGGGTATTAAACTTTCCCACTATTACAGATTGGAGTTTACATGTTTTTTGAAGTCCAGTACCTTTTGTTTTATGTAGTTGAGTGTACCACTGCTCAGGGCTTTTTAGGATAAGCATTCCCTAGGACGTTACTGGGTGTGTGTGTGTGTGTGTGTGTGTGTGTGTGTGTGTGATGCTGACAAATCCGTCACACATGCTTGCATGTACCCACACCCATAGCAAACCTGTAGAGAGGTTTTTCACTCCATAGACCCCATTCCCTTCTGTCTTTCCATTTTGTCCTCCTACTTATCACACATCTGTCCTGCAGTTTTAGGATTGCGTTACCTCGAGAATTTTAGAAAGACATAATCACCCTGCATGGCTAGAATTTGTTTCCTGGTTCCACAGAATCCTCTGAAGATGTTTCCAGGTGGCTGCGCAGATCAGTGGTATGCACTGTCCACTGCTGAATACAAGTCTGTAGTTTGGACAACCATTCACCCACTGGAAGACCCTTGGGGTGTTGCCCACTTCTGGTGAGTAGGAGCCAAGCTGCCATAATGTTCGCTATAGGCTGTGTGTGATCATAAGGTTCTATTTCTCTGGTGATAGCTGGGGATATCACCTATTTTAAAAATCAGGAATGAAAAACAACAGCACCATAGAAAACATGCCCACAGGCCCTACCCTTAGGAGAGGCTGGGCAGAGCGGCCATCCTGCCTGATCCAAGCTCAGCCAGCCTCCCGTCTCGCCTCCACAGTGCTGCCCTCTATGACATCTCTTGCATCCTGGAAGATCCTCTCTGTGTACCTTCACAGCCAGAGTGGGATGAGGGGAGGGATGGATCCAAGGCCACTGACCCCGTGGAGGACACAGGCACCTTCAGAGGACCCTTCCAGCCACCCACACCTTAGCGGCTCTTGCTGTACTCACCCTTGCACAACTCCAAGTCTAGCCCCTCACTGAGGATGATCTGAGTGCTGGGACAAAGGACAGAAGCCGGTGGGGCCACTGAGAAGTGACAGATGGCTGGTGCAGGCTGCGGGTTCTGCAGAACTATTTTGAGAAATTTGCCAATGTGATTGTCCAGCCCATGATCACATGGACCTTATTTTCATCCCTCTAGCTACCAGAGAAACTGAATAGCTTCCAAATCTTCACTGGTCATTGGTAATTTTTAAATTTTTTTTTTAATGACAAGTAATAATTGTACAGCCATCCATCCCTCAACAGCCTAGGGTATGGGTTCTAGGACCCCAATGACCCCAATATCCATGAATGCCTGAGTCTTTTATGTAAAAAGGTGCATTATGTGGAACACAGCTATGCCCCCCACTATACTGCCAACATGGCCCAATTTTGCACAGAACCTCTATACTCCCCACTGCAAATCATCTTCACAAGACTTCACAGTCCATATATGGTATGAGTGCTGTGCAAATGTTGGCTAGTCTGTATTGTTAAGGAAACAAGTAAAAAAGTGTTTGTGCATGTTCAGATGGACATAATTTATTTTTAATATTTTCAGTGGGGGGTTGAATCTATGAGTATAGGACCACCACATGTAGAATGGCCCAATGTACACACATGGGGTACAGGATGATGTTCAGACAGTTGGAATGGCTAACCCTAGCTAGCCACACACCTATCGCCTTAACTACTTTTCTGCGGTAAGAATGTTTAAACTCTCTCCTTTAGCAATTTTGAAATGCATAAAACATTTCAAAATGTATTATTAACTATGGTCACCATTCTATGTGATAGCTCTCAGATATTTACCCTCCTGAGCGGAAATGGCACATGTTTATACTCCCGGCACTGTGAGAGACTGAAGATCACAAGTTCGAGCCTAGCCTGGGAAACTCGGTGAGATTCTGCTTCAAAATTACTAAGAAAGGTCTAGAGATGTAGCTCGGAGTGAAGGCCCTGGGTTTAATCCCAGTATCTCAAACAAACAAAACAATTCTACTCTCCGCTCTAAAGCAACATTTTGCACCCTCTGGCTGACATCCCCCTTCTGCAGCCCAACTGTAAACATGGACACTTAGGTTTAAACTTGCCTTTGGCCACTCACTTGCTAGCTGTTAGTTGAGGTAGGTGCTTTAAACCCCAAGCCTCAAGCTTTCTGGGAAATGGGCTATGTTGTCACAGGAGTATGGGGTCTGCCAGATCTGACAGAGGTGAGCATGTCATAACTGAGAAATTACTTAGTATCCTCCCAAAGGTGGGTCTGAGAACCTATGCTAGAGCTAAGCACAGTAGATTCTGTGACCTACCTTGTTTCACAAGGCTGGGGGAAGGTGTCCTGTTTTAAATCTCCCCATGGGATGACAGTGCCTGGGCGTGCCCACGCAGAGTCCTGTGCTGGCCCCATCCTAGGGCTGTTGAATGCCTGGTGGATATACAAGACAGGCCTTTTGTCTAGTCAGTGAGGAAGAAGGCAGAAGGCCAGGAAGCCTTACCAGGCCCAGAACTGTGGCTCTAAGGGCCTGAATGTACTTGATAACCAACAGTGGCAGAGGCTGGCGAGGTCTAACCTCCTCTGTCACCTCACCCTTGCCCAGAAGGATAAGTCAGCTGTACCAGACAGCGGGCAGGGCAGGTAGGCCTAGAGCTGGCTGGAGGGAGCAGCAGCCATGCATTAAAGCCCCGTGTGCAAGTGCACAGTGCAGAGATGAGACCATGGTCCACTCAGAGAGGCAGATAGAAATAACACATGTACAACCAAAACAAAACATAAAAAGAAACTTGGCCAAAAGAGATACATCCAGGACCGGAACCCAGGGCTCCCCCACTAGGTGAGGCCAAGAAGCCCTTCTCACAGGAAGGCAGGAAAATGGTAACATTTACCCTCACTTTTCAAACAAAGAAGCTGAGGCACAGGGAAGGTAGCTCAAGTGCTAAGGCCTCACGGCCTTTAACCTGTACCAGAATTCAAATGTAGGCAGTGGGGCCCAGATTGTGAGCGCACAACCAGCACAACCCAGCCAACTTAAAATAACTTCACTCACGATCTGGGAATAAAAGGAGGGACCAGTGGCATGTGCTCAGTAGATGCCCCCACTACCGTGGTCCATTCTTCTCTTTTTTTTTTTTTGGGGGGGGGGGGGGGGTGGAGGGGGTATTTGGAATCAAGCCCAAAGTCTCTGCACTGAGCTACATTCCCAGACCATTTTTAGTTTTGATTTTGAGACAAGGTCTCACCAAGTCATGAAGATACCTAGATTAAGCTCATAC
>PVKB01002922.1:223352-239625 GCA_004027205.1 Ctenodactylus gundi
GTGTGTGTGTGTGTGTGTGTGTGTGTGTGTTTTCACCCAAATTCCCAGTGGGTACTGGGAAGTTTAACATTGGGCCCAATCACTGTCATCAGGTTAAACGTTCCTGGAGCGCCCTTCTGCACAGCCCTGATAGATCTGTGAGGCTCACCCAGGACAAAGAAACCACACCATTGTTTATCTGAATGGGGAACATTTAATACAAAGAATTATCAACTATGTTCTCAGAGAATCATATCCAAAGAGTTTTATAGACTTCCCTGAGGTAGGGAACAGTGAGTCAGGTGAGCAAAACTTAAAAGGGGATCCCCTCTCAACGCTGGAACTTCTCCTGGCTGGGGAAGGTATGGCACAGGACCCTGGATGGTGACATTTTCTATCTGAGCCAGAGTCTGTGCACAGTCATCGAGCAAGAAGGAAACACTTGCAGGGCAGGCAGCCAAGGTGATGGGTGGTACCCAAGCTGGGCCCTGAGAGCCCAAAATCTACGCCAGAAGGGCCACAGGTGAGCGGCTGATGGCCTGCACACACACAGGTGCCATCAGATTCTCCCATGCCACTCTGCTGACAAGCAGCTATGTAGCAGGAGAAACAAATTAGAAGGCTTTTCCTCTTATAATTGTTCCTGGGTGCTTTCTGCTGACCAGCTGACACTGTGAACCTTGAAGGAACACTTCCAAGGGCCCAGGGCACTAGGGAGCACAGGTGACAAAAGCTGGATCTGGACAATTCACGTATCTTACAGGTCCCACTACAAATTTTATTTAGCAAGAATAAGTGCAGCCCTAACCTCAGGGAGCCCAGAAGGTGGCCCTGACAAGCACCAGACAAGCACCAAACAACTAGTTTGGCAGTGTGGCACCTGGGTCTCCTAATACAAGGAAATTGTCACCAAAGGACTGATACAGGTGACTAGGTCACCCTCCTGCCCTCTGGGTATCAAATGATGAAAACCAGTCCTTTCTGCTGGTGGGAAGGCAGCTGGTGTAAATTCAGAATTCCCCTGGAACAAGAGGACAGGAAAGAGTGCTAATATTGACTAGATACCTACTAAGTGCCAGGCTCTTTCCATTTCACAGATGAGGAAACTGAGGCTCCCAAGGGCACAGCCGAGAGGCCAGCCCTCATCATCCAGCTCCATGTGTCCTCTGGAGCTGCTGAGGGGCAGTTTCTTAGAAGATTCCAGGCAGCAGGCGATAGGGCACGGTGGTAGTGTAGCGCACCCAGTCCCGGCCATACTTGTTAGCACAGCGGTCCTCGTCACGGATGCAGCGATGAATTAGCAGGATGGTCATGTAGATGATGTAGAAGTAGGGCAGGAGGTGGCCCCCACCGCAGGCCAGGCAAAAGGCCAAGCTGCACATCAGGTCACCTGTATAGTTGAGGTGACGGGCCACACCCCAGAAACCGGACACCAGCAGCTTACTATGGTGCTTCTGGCCATCAGCTGACATATAGGAGCACTCGATGACCTTGGGCTTCTGGCCCCAGATGAGGCAGCGCCCATCTGTCCTGCGGAACAAGTCCTTCTGATGATTGGCCATCCGGAAGATGTAGTAACCCACGAGGCCGAGCAGCAAGACACCCATGGCGTGAGGTGTAGAGAGCTGCACAGGGTGGTACACCAGGTACAGGCCCTGAGGGGGACAGAGACACTGTAAGGACTCACAATAGTACATGGGAGACATAAGTGTGGGACTGAGGTCCATCCAGATCTGCCTCAGGCACCTACTCAGAGGATTGCTGTGAACTTCAAGTACAAAAATATGCCTAGGTATGGATCTGCCTGCTACCTATGCATCTATACATACAGATGCTCCTAGATTTACAACTGGTCTAAGTCCTAACAGCCCCACTGTAAGTCAGAAATATGCTAATTCAAAAATGCGTCTAAAGCTAGGAGAGCAATGCATACCTATAACCCCAGCACTCTGGGAGACCAAGGCAGGAGAACTGCAAGTTCAAGCCCAGCCTGGCCTGTTTAGCAAGACTGTCTCAAAATAAGAAAAAATTAAGAGGGTGGCTGGGGATATAGCTCAATATGAAGGCTCTGAATTTAATCCCCAATACCACACAAGTGCATGCTCATGCACACGCATGCAAATACACACTCTCATACAGAGCATTTAATACACCTAACTATCCTAGCTTAGCAGCACAGTACATCACAGGTCACTGGCTATTGTCACTGGTGATCATGTGGCTGGCTGGAGCTGCACATCAACAAAGAAAATCATACTGCAGGCTATTATACACAACGCATACGATAATTCCTTGGTACATACAGGGGATGGGTCCCAAGATCTTTGCACAGATCCACAAGTGCTCATGTCCCTTCCAGAAAACAGCACAGAACTTGCACAGAACCTTTGCATATCTCCCTGTATTCTTTAAACTATCTCTAGATGACTTATGACCCACCATACAATGTAAACTCTACAAAAAAAAAAAAGCTGTTACATTGTGTTTTGTGTTGTTTAGGGGAAATGACAGGAAAAGACGTCTACATATGTTCAGTACAGACACAGTATTTAATATTTTTAACCTGCTGCTGGCTGAAGCAATGGAGCCCAAGGATGCAGAGGCCAGGTCTGCAGAAAGAAGTCGGGTACTTGTCATAGGTTCACAGGACTGGAAACACCTCCCAGAATTAGCATCAGCAAGCCTGTAGCCAGCCAGGTAGAGAAATGAGCCCAGCTAGACTACTCAGGGCTCTGTGAACCTACCGTGAGCACTAACATTAGCCTGAGTCCAGGGTCTTTACTCCCTGTGCCTGTGCTGGGAGCAGCTGCTGCCCCAGGGCCCTCGTGCAGGCAACCAGACCCCCTTGTCACGTCACTACTATCCACATGACTTGGACTAGCTACAAAACACTCTCACTAGTTTGCACCTGAGCAGCCGGAGGGGCTGGTGACCAGGCCTTGCATGTCCTCCACTGCCGCAGAGATGCCTAGGCAGTCCCCCAGGGTACCAACACATCCCAGGGGCAGGAATGAACGTCTGGGCCGAGTCCCCACACTGGCTGCTCCTGAGCTCCACCCAGCCAGACTGGGTCTGTGCCTGCCTGACTTTACAGAGATGATATAGAATGTGCTCTCAGCCTGGCTAATGGCCGCACCTAAGAGGCCATTAGGTATTTCTGACATCCATGCTGACTAGACAGTCCATCCCCAGCTAACGATGGCTGGACTAGGATAGTGCAGAGTGTACTCATAACCATTCTCTACAAACAGAGCTGTTTGTAAGCACTACAGTGTTCAGCACATCACCCAAAGTAGCCTTTGCATTAGAAGCTCTTGCCCCACTGTGGGTCAATGCACGTTTAGGGTAGCCAAGGCCACACTACATGTGGTAGGTGAAGTACATTAAATGTATTTTTGACTTTCAGTATTTTCACCATATAGAAGGTTTTTTGGGGTCAGCCCCACCGTAAGTCAAGGAGCATCTGTGCTCCATAGAGCATTCCCTTCTCCCTAGACACGGGGGGCACTTCTGATGATCCCCAAGGACAGACACTTCTAGAAAGAGCAAAGCTTTGCCTGGGGCACGGGGTCTGCTTGAGGTCAGTCTTGGGATCCTGAGGATTACACACCCAAGTGCCTGCCAGGCTAGTCGCTATATCTCAGAGAGACTTGCTCTACTACCGTGGCCCCTCCTCACCTGAAGTGTGTATAGGTACGGCAGCCACACACAGTCGCCCCAGCCCAAGTACCAGCCAAAATGGTCATGGCAGATGTCAATGGTCTTCAGGTACCAGTTTTCATTCCAGAAGAAGTCCAGCACGTAGATGGCCTGAGAGATGGGAGACTTGTTACTTCTGCTACTACCTCTTTCTCCCACGACCCAGATGGGGCCTTGGACAATGATTTGGTCTGTTATGGGCAGGAGGCGGCACCCAATGGACACTGTTCAGCTATTCCTGCTTTCTGTATCAGGCCTGAGACACGGGGGTTAGGGTTAGTCCTTTTCCTTGAATCTGCATGCAGCAGAGGACAAGGAGGCCACACATGATCACAAGGTTCCCACCAATGCTCCTGGGAACCAAAGCCTGGAGTGTTAGCAGTGAGAAGGCTCAGGACAGAAGGGCTCAGGGCCAATTCTTTAGGAAGTGGCTCCAGGTACCCTGGTCCATACCAACATGAAAGCCCAGCAGATGAGTGTCCCCGTGTTTCCTCTATCATCTCTCCTTCTGCACCTAGACACACATGGCATGGCTGCATGGCCAAGTGGCCTATGTGCCTCTCCAGGGCCAAGGAGACTAACATCCACTCACATAGGTAGACAAAAGGGGAAGGGGGCCCTCTCTTTACTCCCCACCCAGGAGATAGGACCGTGTGGGGCAGATGCTGCAGAGGCCATAAGCTATCGCCAGCCAGGACCATGATGGCCTTCCACAAGACACCACAGCCATGCTGCCAGGATCACCAACATGCTCCCCGCACTAACAGATGTCCTCTAAACCAAAAGAGTGAGGAGCCTTCATGTAGCATTTCCTTTTGAAGAGGGAGCAGCACCCCAGCACAAGACCCGGAATTGCCCACAACACCCACATACACTCTGCTTTCCAGGCCTCGGGTGTCGGACACCCAGCCTAGCAGAACCGATCCCCTGTCAGCACCCCCACCCGCTCTCCCTCTTCCCTGGCACAAGAGCCACAGAGAATGACTACAGAAGGCCAGGAAGTGGCTGTTCCAGGGGAAAAGGCACTTCTTCATTGTCCAGTGAGTCATGAGCTCCATGAGGGAGGTCCAGCCCTAGGTGTCCCACCCAGCCTAGGCTCTCAGGACCCCAAGCAGTGCTTGCCACAGGCCACCCATATATCAGAGCTGCTGTAAGGTGTGGGTTCAGCCCATCCAGATCCCGCCACTGTGGCCCTTCCCTGCTCCAGCATTCAGATCCCTCCACCCAAGCCAGTTCATCAGCATTCTGACTGGCTTCCTTCATGCCCTAGGGCCGACCCAGCTGCACCTCTGAGCAGCCCGTGATTTTCCTGAACATACCCGGCCCACACCATGACTACCCTACTTGGCACACCTTTCCAGAGTCTCACTGCTATGTAATAAGATAAAACTTCCACAGAGCTCCAGGTGACTCTCTGCACAGGTCATGGGCCCTCCATTTATTTACCAGGCTTGCTGTGTCTCTCAGTACGGGGGCTCCACAGGCTTCTCCTACCTGCAGCAACTCTTCTGCTCTCCCTTGACCCAGGACCTCCAAGTACCCCTATATTCCTAAAGGAATATAATCCCCAAGGGAGATCTCCCAAACCAGGACAGGCAGTGTTATATCCTCTGTCCCCTCCACAGGGCTGGGCAGTGCCAATCACATGACAATGAATTCTTTCACCACATACACTGTGAGGTCCAGGAAGGGGCTGACTCTGAACAATGGCAAATTAGGGAACAGCGAACTCTCTGGCTTTCAGGTTTTCCCGAGCTTGGCAGGTGTCAGTGCCACCTTACCCTGGCGGCAAAGGGATTCTACCTGCAGGATGTTAACCAGGATCATGGAGTTGGTCACTTGGCCATGTAGCTCTTGCTGTTTAGCTGCATAGGACAGATTGATGAGGGTCCAGGCCACAATCCCCGGGCGTCCGTTGAAGAACAGCTTGAAGTCAAACCACTTCCCAATGCGAGGGTTAAACTCAATGCCCATCATGTAGTTGTAAAAGAAGTTGCCTGTGAATTTGCTTAAAAAATATAAGACACATTACTTGGCAAGTACAACTTGTCCCATGCAACCCACCTTGCTGCTGTGAATATGGGCAGGTTGATGAGGTGGCCCTGGGGAAACCTGGCCAGGAACCACAAAGATCCATGTGGCAGAAGATGCTCCCATCCCTGCTCACATCTCCAACACCTCCATTAGCATTTCCTCCATTCAGCTATGGCTGAGTCACCCTTACGTAAGAGTGTGTGAGGTGCTTGCTGTCCCAGGGGAGGCTGGGAGACTGCACCTGGCCACTACCAGCTCACTCCTCAACCTCCAGAGGCGCTTGACACAGGCACAGGTGAGCAGCAACACAGGCCCAGAGGGACTAAGTTACAATTCTGCAGCCCAAGCACTTGGTATAAAGGAGACACAGGGTACTCAGTTCTCAGAGCAAGTGAGATCACCAATTATGATGAAGTAAAGAATGAAAAAAGTCACTGTGCTCAGAGGCAGGTGCCCCAGCTACAGCGCCTATGTCTCTACTTTGCTGGGCATGTAAGACCCCTGCTGGGTATGATATGCTGTACATACACAGAATTTCTGTGTTAATTAGAATACCACAGTTTCATGTCTAGTTTCCTCAGTTAAGCTAAATGGAAAGATGCAAAATCAATAAAGTCCACAACAACTGATAAGACTATAAAGCAGTGAAAACAGACCTGTGGGAGCCATAGAAGTCCAGACTTATTATTAGTAATATACAAGCTACAAAATCCCATCATCCAAAGTCATTTCAAGCTACAAAATCCCATCATCCAAAGACATTTCCCAAGAGCAAAGCATAATAAAAGGAACATACTTGTTTTTACTTGGGTCTCCAAACTAAATTTTGACTCCCACTGTCTACAACTGGCTATATGAAAAGCCCATCAAACATTTGCTGATGAATGGGTGGGTGGGTGCATAGGCAGGTAGGTGGTAGGTAAGGGGTAGATAGATGGGTAAATGAGCAGATCGTTGAATGGAGGAATGGAATGGGAAGAGATGGGAGAGAATGGTCAGCTGACTACTGTTCAACACAAGGCTTCCATAAGACACCAAACCCTGGAACTCTCCCAGGAAGCAATTACTTTAAAGCTGCTGAGATAACAAGACTCATCTCTGTGGTTGTTTGTTTTAGGCCACATGAGATAGTCCAAAGATACAGGCAAAAGGATGCCTTTGCTCCCACCCAGCCAGATCAGTTTCCAGCTCTCCTGCTCCCATGACAACTCTACAGGCAATGACTCTGTCATCAAAGGCAGACTTGGAAGCCTTTAGCTGCATTCTTTCTGAGACATGAGAAATCTCACACACACACACACACACACACGCGCGCGCGCGCGCGCGGATGTTCCCCAGAATTAAGGCAAGTTTCATCCACCTCCTATTCAAAAGCATCTCAATCTTCAAGGCTTGATATCCTCCCATCCCAGGGCAGCAAACTCAGACCAGGTCAAGGGAGTCCACCCTTTCAAGGCTTCCCTAAAGAACATACCAGTCTTTAGCAGCTGTGGGAAACAGGTAGCCCTTGACCATGGCAAATGTGGACACAGTATAGCCAAGGATGTTGGTGCACCACAGCAGTGGAATCCAGTTGTCAAATATGATAGTGGGTGAAAACCAGGACAGGAAGTAGGAGTTGGCAAACCACAGAAAATGTGTGATGAGCCAGGCTTGCAAGCCATTGACCTCATACTTGTTGACAATACCTGCAGAGGGAAGATTTAAAAATCAAAACACTTTTCTGACCTGGGTCAGGTCACTTAGCCTGGCTATAAGTGCTTGGCTGAGTATGTCTAGAGGCCAGCCCTACTTGCTCTCTGAGCCTGTCCCTATAGACTCTTGCCCAGGACACCTGGGCACCACCCCAGAGGAAACTATCCAGCTTCTGTAGTAATCTCTAGCTTACAGGCCCAAAACTTTGGGGTAGCCCACAGAGGTGGGTTGAGGGGCTGGCCATTCCTGGTAAGTCCTTAGGAAGGGAAGGAAGCCGACAGCCTCTAGTTTTAGCTGTTCTCAACCACCACTCAAGTAACGGGGTTGCAGCTTGTTGGTGCGGTCAGGCCAAGTGGCAGCAGGAGCAGAGCAGGAATCCCTGGACTACCTTTGTGATTACAGTGACACACCTGTGTGCATGTGAAGCCAGGCACCTATTGGTTTTCAGTGATGAAAGGAGGAACACAATGACTCACTAAGGCATCAACCTGTCACAGACATGAGGAGAGAGCCAGGGGCTGGGCAGTACTCCACTGACTGAGGAAAGTAGTTTCAGCCTTGTGCCTGAAACAGCTCAGGCACTCCCTCACCTCATGTCTGGGTGCTGTAGAAGATATCCAAACTAAACTCATTTTATCTGATGAGCAGGCTACAGGGCAGATTTGGCAGGAGGCAGGCCCACCCACCTAAGCATGAGAACTGGAGCAACAGGGTCAAGGCACAGGTTACCTGCTGGGGTCACCGCCCCTTCCTGGACTCCTCCCACGTAATATGGCAGAAATTTGTGGCAGAAGTCTGGAAGCAACATGTACAGAAGTACCTGAAACAAAGGATTTGGGGGTCTGTGACCTGCAGAGCACAGCTGCTTGCTTTGACCTGGCCTGAATTTTATTGGCAGAGCACAAAACATCAGGACACGGCCTTACACATCAATGTTCTATTCCAGAGAGCTATGGCTCCGTGAGCTCTAAGTACACCTGAAGGGACTACTGAGCAGACAAGTGACTCACCTCCCTAAAGTACCAAAGCCTATGCCCAGCTGTAGCCTTTTCCTCAGGGAAAACACACTAGTCCTTCTCTGTCCCTTTGTGGAGGGCCAGTAGAAAAACCTGAGATAGAACTGACGTACCATAAAACCCACCTGCTTATAGCAAAAAAAAAAAAAAAAAAAATCAGTTGTATTCGATGAACTGACAAGGTCAGGCAGCCATCACCACCATCTAATTACAGAACTTCCTCATCGTGGTAAAGGGGAACCCCATTCCCATTGGCAGCTGCCTTCCATTTGTGCCCCTCCCCAAGCCCCTGACAACCACTCCTCTTTCTCTGCAGATTTGCCTACTCTGGTTTTTCTGTGTAAACACAGTCACACAAGCCATGGTCTTCCGACTGGCTTGTCTCTTTCTCAGAACGTGCATCCAAAGTTCATCCATGTCACAGCGTGTACCAATCAGCACCTCATCCCTTGACCTAATGAGAGTGCAGTGATGGACAGGATAACTATCCACTATTCACCTTCCTCTTGGCTGAGAGACAGCTGCGTTGTTCCCACTGTTTGGCCTCTGGAAATCATGTTACTTATCACTTTTACCCAAACCTCCAGGTAACCTCAAGGGGAGGGAGTCTGGAGCCTAAGACTCAGGCCCTAGGGAGAAATAATGGATCTTGATGCAAGCTTTCCTTAGGGAGGGAAGCCCCATTTTGGGTTTAGACACAGCAACACTGTGCCTACCAGGTCACTGGGAAAGCCACTCCTCCCTGGTGGCTTCCTAGGACAGGATTCTAATGGCAACCTGCCGGGAAACACTGGCCTTGGCTTTCCCAAGCAGGGTCCCTTATACCAGAGTGTTCCCATGAGGCCTGAAACCTCCTTCCCACAGTCCTGTTCCAACATGGGCTTCCTGGTGGGTCACCATGCCTTCCACATAAGCTTGCTCATTGTGCCTAGCATGTCTCAACAGGACTGGGCTCACGTCTGAAAGCAGCAAGGTGCCCAAGCATGTGTCAGACGCACCATGATGCCAGCAGGCGTTTCCTGCCCTCTAGCTGGAGGTAGCACTAAGCACATCTAATTCCAGGTAATACCTCAGGAACGTGAGCATTCATTTGAGCCACTGTGCTGCATCCCAAACAAAGCTAGGAAGATGCCAGGCATGCTCCCTACCATTGGGCCCAGAGCACAGCAGGAGGGGACTGACCTGGAAGGTGACCCATGCGGTGTAGATCTGGACAGCTTTCACTGTTATGGGTGGGGTCTTGGCCCAGATGTCTGTGAGACCAGCACGCCTGGTGACTATGTCCAGGACGGGGGCTGTCAGAGAGCAGCTATACTGATCACACGCCATGATGAAGTAGTACACGATGAGGGGGGCAAAGAGCAGCAGGAAGATGACGCTGGCCAGGGAGAACCAGTCCACTTCCCTGCGAGGAGAATGGCAGGCAGGGGTCACAACAGGGCTTAGATGCCCGACCTCACAGGGGTCTCTGAGATGGCCTTGTGTCTGGAACAGTTGTTTACACTAACTAGCACCTCACAAGATTATGCTGCGAGCTGTTAGTGCAAAGTACTCCCCCAACACTCTAGGAGGATCAACTGACCTGCTATCCTACTGCCTACCAGTAGACACCTACGGAAAGCCCAGAACACAAATGCAGGCAGCTTCATGACCACCAAGGCCAGCCACTTCTTTGGTCCAGGCCAGTGAAGACATTAGCCCCCACCCAAGCACTCAAACTGCTCAACATGAACTGAGGACCATGACAGCAGAGAAGACACATGTGCGGTGTCCAACTGCCCTTTGTGTCCTATCCTCTCTCCATTGTTGCTGACAGATGTTGAATGACACCAAAATGCTCCAAAATCTGAAACTTTATGAACACCGATATGATGCCACAAGCAGAAAATTCCACACCAGCCCTCAGTTGGCAAGTCGATTTCAGAACACGAGTGAACTAAGAATATTGTGTTGTATCACCTTCTCAGGCTATTTGCATAGGGTATAAAATATAAGTGAGCTTTGGATTTAGATTTAGGTCCCTCTCCAAGACATCTCACTTACATATGCAAAATTTCAACATCTGGAAAAAAATTAAAAATCTGGAATATTTATGGTCCCAAGTATTTCAGAAACTGAAATAGTTCCTGGTTTCTTCTCCTTCCCTTTTCTTTTTTTAATTCCTCTTTTTAAAAGTTTACTTCATATATGGACTGGAAGAATGGCTCAGCAGTTAAAGCACTTGCCTAGCAAGCGCTAAGTACTGGAGTTCGTTTCCCCAGCACCACATTAACTGGGCATGGCAGTGCACGCCTGTTATCCCAGCACTTCGGAGGCTGAGGCAGGTGGATTGCCTTGAGTCCAAGGCCAGCCTGGGCTTCATAGTAAATCCAGGACCAGCCTGGGCCACACAGCAAGACCCTGTCTCAAAAAATAATAATAACTATAATTACTTATTTTTAAAAAATAAAATAAAATTTTACTTCATAAAATGGGAAACCATTTACCTTCCATTAGTTGACAAGAAAAAATCATTTTTAAAAAATTGGTCCACAATGATGCCAGATTTGAAAACCTTTGAGACCCCACTTTACTTTTTAGCTGGGAGAAGGGGGAGAGCTCCTTACCAGGCACGGCCCCACTGTCCTGGAGCTGCAGCCTCGCCATTGGCTGCACTGGTTGGATTCCCAGTCTTGGGAGCATTCGGCTGAGATTTTGAAGCCATAGGCCCTGAGGGAAGAAGACACTTTGCTCAGATGGTCCCAGAGACAGACTCCACCTACTTAGGCTCACGGTACTGGCCTAAGTCCAGACAATTGGACTAAGGTCCAATTGAGAAGGTCTTGAGAAGTCCACGCCTTCTCAGGACCTTGTTGCTGACAGCAGATTCCAGTGTGGAGAAGACCGTGTCCTGCCCTAGGCTCCCCCTGAGTCTGAGATCCCTTCTCATCTGGCCTCTCCATGTCTGCTCTGGCCCTTTGCTCATCTTAGTTCTTCCTCCAAACAGCAGCAAAATGCATTTCTAAGAGCACAGACCGAATCTTAACCACCTTGTCTCCTCTGCTATAGGGACACAGGACCTTTATTTGTCTTAAATATGGGTCACTTCATCCCAGTACCAGTTACTTTGCCTGCTTAGATAAACACATTTAAAGGTGGCCTTGTTTAGGGCTCATGTAATGTGTCCCCCAGGCAGTAAGCCTTCTCTCACCAGTCAATCAAAAGAGCCTCCACCCTAAGATCCCAGTCAAGACACTGGACCATTTACTTTAATTTCTGAATAACTCGCTTCCCCACGTAGGTCCTTCCATTTGTGTTCAAATGGATGGTCTGTCTCACTCCATGAGAAGGCCAGCTCCTAGGAGTACAGGGGAGGCACCGTATGTCCCACACATCACTGCACCCTTAAGACTTCAACAAGCACCCCTAGTGATACTCAATAATCACCTACCTAAGAAAGGAGAAGGGATCAGAATTTCTCTAGGTACCAGAACTGCTCAAGATGATTACAACTTGGGGGAAACAGCGACTTCCCCCTTTCCAAGACAAGCTCATGAAGATTTAAAATATCAAAAATTGAGAGAAGATTCTCTTGAAAGCTTTAAGAGAAAACCAGTGTTGAGAATCACGGTAGCTTTCACTTCTTACAAGCAAGCTAGACTGCACGTGACAACACTGAAACACTTTACAAATTCTAAGGGAAACTTTTTCTCAATCTAGGATTCCATTCCCAGGTTATTATGTAGAGAACACAGCAGCATGCCTGGAACTTGGGAATCCCAGAGCTGCTATTACGGTGTGGATGTGGACACCCCCGCCCCCCGAAAAGCCTCGATGTTGTGGAGTACGTACAGAACCATGTGCTATTAACGTGGGGCCAGGTTAGAAGGGGCGGATCACTGGGGCTTGACCAGGAAGGGGCAGATCACTGAACGGGACCTGGAAGGCTCCACCCTTTCTTGTTCACGTGGCTTCCTGTCTGCCATGCCATGAACAGCTTTCCTCCTTCTAGGCCTCTGCCATGTGCTTCCACCACTGTCAGTCACCCACGAAAGGACCGAGACCTTCTAAAACTGTGAGCTAAAATAAATCTTTCCTGCTTTAAGTTGTGGATATCACGTATTTTGTCCCAGCAACAAAAATGTAGCTAAGACAGATGCTTAGGAAATACACAGAGAAAGGTAAGTCCCAGGTGACAGTTAGGCACTAAAACTAGACAGAAACCAGTTCGCATTGGTATAAGACAATGGCTAAGAAAGAGGGAAAAATAAAATGATAATTTATATTGTGTCTGAGAACACAGAAATACTATTACTATGAATAACACATTCAGAAAAAAATTAACGATAGAGGCCTAGAAACATTTGCAAATGGAAAAAATGAAGAAACTGTTAATTCCAGGAAAAACAGAAAATCATATAAGGGAATAAAAACAAAAGCAAACCTTATAGTACCCACTGTACTTTCAAGATCTACGGCAAAACTTATGTTAAAATTTAATTCTCACTGTGAGGTGTTAAGAGGTGAAAATTTGATTTAATTTTGGTGTTTGGAAGTGGAGTCTTAAGGAAGTAATTCATGCTATACATGAGGGGCCCTAATCTGATAGGACTGTGACTTGTGAAGAGAAGCAGAGACCTGAGCTAACATTAGGATGCCTTCCCTCACACCTGGACGGAGTCTGCCAGATGCAGCTGCCCCATCTTGAACATCTCAACCTGTGGAGCCATGAGGTACACAAACCTTTTTTTTTTTTTTAATAACTTAGTACATCTGTGGTGTTTTGTTAGTGCAACAGGAAATGCACTAAGGCAGAGGAACATCGCTTGGCCCAACAATATGCAACAGCAATTCTGCCACATGATGGAAACTCTACGGATTGACTCTAGGATGGATGGAAGGGAAGTGCAGTGCTCTCTTTGCCAGCCTAGGCATTAAAGCTGGAATGATACAGAGACCATTCACGAGGTCCCTGCGCAAGGATGACAAGCAAATTTGCAAAGAGTTCCACACAAAGGAGGAGGAGCAGGGAACGGAGATGAGAGGGGTGGGCTTGAGGGAGGGAGAGGAGAAAATCCACAAGGGTGGAGTGGTAAAGGAATTAAACAGGTACAAATAACACAAAAGTATCTAAAAGAACAAAAAGTGTTTACTGAGGTAAGGCAAGATTAGAATGTAGGAAACACTACAGGATTGCTTTTTCAGCAAACTTCTAACACTTTTTTGTGTGTGTGATCATAAATTAGTATAACAGGAACTTATATTCATTTAAAATATTCCCCAGGTGAAAGGCATTTTCGTATGCATGGTGAGAACTAAAGTGCTGCACCTACTAGCATGTCACCATGCACAGATGAGCTGATGGGGTAGCTAAAATGTACAAGCAGAGAGCAGAGTTCTTGATGGGCAAGGACCACACCTGTCGGTACAGGCGCAACAGCTCCTTGCTTGTATTTGTAGTATTGATGCAGACAAAAGAAAATGGTTCCTGAGAAGTAGTCACCCTCCAATAACACCGATCTCAGGACCAGAGCCACCTGGCTCTGCCAGCTTTCTTTCTTTTTTTTTTTTTCTTCTTTCCCCCAGTACTAGAGACTGAACCCAGGATCTTGGCACTGAACTACATTCCCAGAGTTATTTATTTATTTTGATGCAGAGTGTCACTAAGTCACTAAGTTGTCCAGGCTGGGCACAAACACACAATCATCCTGCCTCAGCCTCCTAGACTGCTGGGACTACAGGCATGCACTGCCACGCCCAGCTCCCGTTTGCTTTCTACAGTTTCATTTCTCAGAAGCTCTTGCATGTTTCCTGCTGAACAGAATCTCCCACACTTCAGCTTAGTGTGCAGCCCCAGTCACCATCTCAAACCCAAACAGCAAATCAGTAGTCTCTCATCTGTGGTTTTCAAATTTAGAAAACCCAAGTGCCAAGTGCACATCAGCCTTAGGAACAATCAAATGGGACTGACATGCTTCACCCCTCTGTGTACAGATTGTGCCCAGGACGTGGTGTCTGCCACCAAAGTTGTTCATATTACCTAACATAACATTACAAAAGGACTGGGTAATGTGTATACTCAGAACGAAGGAGACAGCAAAGCCACAGATAAAAGATAAAAGGTAAAAGGTATATCTTCTGGGGGTTAAAACAAAATCAAAGTGGGGCATGGTGGCACACCTGTAATCCCAGCACTTTGGCTGAGGCAGGAAGACTGCAAGTTCAAGCCCAGACTCGGCAATTTAGAGACTTAGTGGATCCTATCTGAATTTTAAAAATTAAAAATGGGCTAGAGGTGTTTAATCCCTAATGCCGCAAAACAAAACAATTTTTTTTAAAAATCAACACTATTACACAATGGAATATTACTCATCTATAAAGACAGATAGGTTGGAAGCTTTTATAGTTATATGGATACAACTTGAGACCATCAGGCTTAGTGAAGTGAGTCAGAAGCAGAAAGTGAAATATCAAATGGTTTCTCTGATAGGAGAAACCCAGATCACAATTATTTCACAGAACTTATTGTGGGGAATAATGAGAACTGGAGGGGATAGGGAGGGAGTGGGAGGATCGAAAAAGGAGAGGGGAAGGATTTGCAATTTTGCTACGATATATATATGCAGAAAATACTCAAGATCAATGTAAACTTTACGTATTGCACTTACACATATCAACAAAATGGGGGGGGGGGTAGCAACAATATTTTTTTAAAAAACACCCAAGCAAATGTTTTAAACTGGCTCAGAGTTCATGTTCTCCAATTCCCCCTCTGTCAAATGAACTGATTTCTGTAATAAAATGGAAAGATCAGCCTGATAACAAACAGGTGGTGGGGAAGACAGGCGGGCAAGGGGCTCTAAGAACATTTTATTCTGCTTCCAGAGCACCAGTCAGCAGCTGACACCTAAAACCCAGAGCTGCCACGTCACCACCTGTGCCCACCCTCAATGCATGGTCAAAGACCCCTCACCTCAAGCCTCTCTGGTCAAGTGGCTTCACGGCAGAATGAAGTTCCTGTCTTCAGCTGGCTTTTACAGCGCCCAGGCTCTTAAATTTCAAAAGGCTGTGTGATCCTTCTCCACAGGCTATGCAACGTCCTGCAGGGGACACAAAAAAATGTCAAAGACCTCAGGGAGCTGGCCCAGCCAAGTAGGAGGCAGATCAGGACCCACCGCTGCAATCAAGTGAAGGACAAGATCAGTGTTCCAGGTTCAGATTCAAAGAGGACCTGGGGGGTCTCTGGGGATGGAGGCGTTGGGCATTCTCTCCACAGAGCTCTGAGCCTGGCTTGGCAAAGGGCAAACAGAGAAGACTGAAGTGGGGAAGTGCACTGCAGCCTACACGAAGGCAGTGCTTCCACACAAGTCTTTCCAACACATCAGCTCAGATGCAGGCCTGGTAACCAGTAAAAACTTCAAAAGGCATTTTCTTTATAGACACTGACAAGCAGCTGCTGTGCATGTGAAATCCCTCCAGAGGCTTCTTGGTGTTGGTGGGCACTGTTCCACTTACACCTTCCCACCAGCACATTCCAGGAATCACCAAGAAGTCTAGATGACCGAGCAGAAGAGGGGGTAAGCTTGGCTCCCTGAGGACACACCAGATTCTCTGGCCATCCTGAGTGTCGCATGGCATGAAAGTCTATGCTCCTGAAACATCTAAAATCTGTGATGGTTGTCATTAGAAATGGATCAAAAAAGCTTTAGTGTCCCATGTGTTAAGTCAAACTGTTGAGACTCAGAGGTCTCTGATAGAAAGGGGTCATTGAGCTTTATGGACACAAGCCAAAGGTGACAGTACAGCTTTACGGACACAAGCCAAAGGTGACAGTACTGGGACAAATTCCTGAATTCACCTATTACTCCTTG
>PVKB01002923.1:0-120068 GCA_004027205.1 Ctenodactylus gundi
TTTTTTTTTTTTTTTTTTTTTGAGACGGGGTCTCACTAGGTCACTAACTTGCCCAGGCTGTATTTTAGTTTGTAATCCTCCTGCCTCAGCTTCCCAGAGTACTGAGCTGATAGACTTGTTCCACAGGGCCGAGCGTACTTCATTCTATTAAGAGGATTTGGTTCTTAAATGATGGTGGCACAGAGCACTGATTTGGCACTAGCTTACAAGTTGGGAATCTTTAGGGAATAGGTGGGCCTGGTGACGGGCAGGCCTATCATGTCAGCCCATTGGGAGGCTGAGGCGGGAGGGTCTCAGGGTCAAACCCAGCACAGGCAATTTAGCAATCCTGTGAGAATCAACAGTAAGCAGGGACTGGCAGTGCCGCCCAGTGGGAAGGCCCTGGGGCATTCCTGGGGCGGACAGACAAAGCAAGGCGAAGGATCCCTTGGTGGCACAGTAGCAGTGCTCCTGACGCTCCTGCCGGGTGGGGCGGCTCCTCTCCCACGGCCTCCTCCCCATGCAAGCCCATTGATCACAGATTCCACCCAGAGGTGTATCCATCAGCGTCTGTAACCAGCCGCGCTGATGGGAATTCTTGAGGTGGCTCTGCGGATGGCCCGGGCTCTCCATCTTTACAAACAAATGAGTAAGCTGACAAGCAGGGTGTTCAAAACACATTTAACCGATTGATTTTCCTTCCTCTTGTAATAAGGTCCGGAGACATATGAGCGCACAGGGCGAGCTGAGCGCAGAGGAGTGGGCCATGCACAGGCTCCCCAGAACCGGGCCGCCGAATCCTATAAAGCACGCCCTCGCCCATTTCTTTTCTATCTAAAGTTTGTTATTGCAATAAATAGCTCTTAGAGAGCTGACGCCTTTTATCTCCGCGTGGCACAATCTTTGGCAGTTCCAGGGGGCACACGTGGCCACCCTCCACAGTGCCCCTTGGGAGTTTTGGGGTGTTGGAGTAGAATTGTTTCTACCTTCCCTTTTAAGTAGAGGCCCTCGGGATGGGGCGCTGGCCTGTCATCCCCGCACTCTGGGAGGCTGAGGCAGGAGGATCACAGTTGGAGCCCAGCCTGGGCAACTTAATTACTAAGAGACCCTGTCCCGGGGATATAGCTTCAGTGAAGAGGCCCTGGGCTGGATCCCCAGTGCCCCGAAATAAGGAAGTCAGTAAGTAACAAGCAGGCACTGCAGGATTTGGCCACCGATGTTGTCGGCAAAAGGCCGCATGTGATGTCTGTGTGTGGCGCCCGTGAGGTCAGCGTGGTGATGGCGTTTGCTTTCTGTGTGTCCCCCACAGCCCGGCCCTGAGTTTCACCTACCCGTCTGCCCCAGTGTCTCTGCACATGCACCAGCAGCTCTTGAGCCGGCAGCAAAGCTTAGGCTCGGCCTTTGGACACAGCCCTCCTCTCCTTCATCCGGCCCCAACTTTCCCAACACAGAGGCCTATTCCGGGGATCCCCACGGTGCTGAACCCCGTGCAGGTCAGCTCCGGCCCTTCGGAGTCCTCACAGGTGAGAGGGGAGGCTCCCGTCCTGGTCGGTCCTGGTCACCGCGGCCCCTGACACCAGGGTTGTGTGCTTTAATTTTGGGACAGAATGTGTGCATCTGTTACTCATTAAACAGGAGCATCTTTACCAGAGGCCCTTCTCACAGGAAAGCAACCTGTTTGCAAAGGTCTTGCTCCTGCCCGATTCCTCCTGAACACAAGTAGCGTGCATGACTGTGTGGCTCTCGTTCAGCCCCTGCACGCTGCCTCTGCTGCTGGCCATCGGGAGATGCCCCACAGCAGCGGTCCCCCGCCTTTTGGGCACCAGGAGTTGGTTTCTTGAAAGAGAGATGGGCGGGGTGGGTGGCGCTAGAATTGTCACCTCAGCTGCATCTCAGATCCTCAGGCAGTAGATTCTCATCAGGAGCGTGCAGCCTAGATCCCGTGCATGCCTGCTCCTGTGAGAATCTAATGCCACTGCTGGTAAGACAGGACGTGGAGCTCAGGCTGTCATGCGAGTGACGGGGAGCAGCTGTAAGGACAGGGGAAGCTTGGCTTGCTGGCTTGGTGCTCTCCACCTGTTGTGTGGCTGGGTTTGTAGAATGACCTCTGAGAGTCCATGGCCCATGATGCTGGGGACACCTGCCTTAGACTGAGAATGAAACCAATTCCTCTGCTCTTACTGCTGTTCTGAAACCACTTGGAGACGAATGCGGGAGCTGTAACTAAAGGCCTTCATACCCACTGCGGGAGCCTCTGGAAGCTGAGGGTTCTGACTCACTGAAGGGTCGTGGAGAATTTACACTGAGGGGGAAATGGAAAGCTGCCTCCTGCGTGCACCATGCAGCTTCAATCTCCTCACCTGACCTCTACTTCCGGGGCCTAGGGCATGAGCAGAGTCATGGTTCTGTTATTACCAGATAGGCCTGCTTGTCTCGAGTCATACACAGCTTTTAATTACCGTCCCAGTCATTGATCAAAACCTCATCTTTGTCTCTGGCCCTCGCCCACGACCAGCAGAACAAGCCGACAAGTGAGTCTGCAGTGAGCAGCACCGGGGACCCCATGCACAACAAGCGCTCCAAGATCAAGCCTGACGAGGACCTCCCCAGCCCGGGCGCGCGGGGGCAGCAGGTAGGGCCCAGGCTTCGCCAGTCAGCGGCTCCCCGCCTTCCCTGTGGTGTCCCCAGCCCATGGTCCTTCTCCAGGCGCACCGTGGGCCTCGGCCACACCCAGTATGGCAGGTCCGAGGCCACTTACAGGGTGATTAAATGTGTCTGTCTACCTTGGGTGCAAGTGAGCACTTCAGGAATCCGTGGGGGTGCTTGAGTTTTTGTCTTTGGTACTGGAAATCAAACCCAGGGCCTCCACCCTGAGCTATGTCTCTAGTTTGTGATTTGAGACAGTCTTACTAAGCGGCCCAGGCTGGACTTGAACTTGCAGTCCTCTCGTCTCAGCATCCCAGAGAGCTGGGATTACAGGCCTGGGCCACTGCACCTGGCTGTATGTGCTGCTTTTCCACATGTGTAGTACTGGAGCACCAGCCCGGGACCTTCACACTGAAATACTTTCCGAGTGCATGATTTATTTTTCCTTTTCGAGACAGAGTCTGGCCAAGTTGCCCGAGTTGGGCTTGAACTTGCAGCCCTCCTGCCTCAGCTTCCAGGGTACTGACCGTGTTCGCCCAGCTGAGACTACGTGAGAGTTTACCCAGCTGTAGTTCAGAGAGTCAGTGGTTGGAGTCCCTCGTTGCTGTCCTTGGCTGTGTCCAGGAGTCTCTCCTGATCCCTGACTTGGGGCCAGAAGACTGAGCTGATCCTGACCTTACACAAGGACTGAGCTCAGGTGTTCCCTGGGCTGACTGTTGTTTTTTCACGTTTTGCTCCCATCACCTGCAGGAGAACCAAGAGGAATGCAGACATAACTAACCTGTGGTTAATTGGGTTCTGGACTCTGCTTATAGCTCTTGAACCTCCTGGGCTCATCTGAGGAATGTGTGGGTTGTGCCCTTGGTGCCATCTCATGGGTGCCATGAATTTCTTCTCCCTGATGCAGGGAAGGCCTTGATGAAAGTTAATTCTTCAAAATAAGGGCTGGCCAAGGGGCCTGAACATAGCCTGCCCAGTGGCGGAGGCTTCAAGCTGGGCTGGGAGGATGGCAAGTTTGAACCCAGCCTGGGCAACTTTGCAACTCAATGAGACTCTGTCTCAAACTCAAAACTAAGAGTGGGCTGGTGACATTGCTCAGTGCCAAGGCCCTGGGATTAAGCCAGTACTTAAAGCAAACCAACCAAACAACAACAAACAGGACTGTTCTTTGAGAAAGAGGCTACTTGACCAAACAGTTCTCTCCTGGGTTTTATTTTGTGTTTTCTTCTTTGGGTTTGTGATGATGTTTTAGTTTATTTTCAACTTTCTATTGAGGACAGCAAAATTCGGCCTCACCTTTTTTTTAATTTTTTGGTGGTGGTGGGGTCTTTTTAATCATTATTGTGATTTGGGCTGTATCCCTGAATCACAAGTTGAAAAAAATCTCAGAAGGTATGCTTAGGAAATTTAAAAAAAAAAAAAAATGCACCCAGAGGTCTCTAGGTGTTAAAATTCTTCAGTTCACAGAGCTCAGCAGATAGACCCAGGTTGTCTTTTTGTTGTTGTTGTTCTTGAGACAGGGTCTCACTCAATCATACGGGCTCATCCTGAGCTCACTGGGTAGCCCGGCTGGCTTCAGATTCCTGACTGTCGTGGTGCTCAGCCTCCCGAGTGCTGGGATTACAGACATGTGCTGCCACACCTGGTTAATTTTTATGTGGTGCTGGGGAATTGAACCCCGGGCCTGTGCTTGCCAGGCAATCACTCTACCCACTGAGCTACGCTCCCCGACCCTGGCTGTGTTTTATTTCCCTGAAAAATTGTATTAGGACGAAGGCACTGCCTCTCTGCTTTGCTGTCTTCCTTCTCAATGTCTGACATTCCCCTCTTTCTTTTTGCCCTCCCCCCCCTTCCAGGAGCAGCCAGAAGGCACAACGCTTGTCAAGGAGGAAGGGGACAAAGACGAAAGCAAGCAGGAGCCTGAAGTCATCTACGAGACCAACTGCCACTGGGAAGGCTGCACCAGGGAGTTTGACACCCAGGACCAGCTCGTCCACGTAAGTGAGCAGCGCTCGGGGCTGTGACCGTTGCTGGGTGACCTTTCCACAGAGGTTGACGTCTCTGACCCTGCCCCGTGTCACGTTTCTTCGTGAGCATTGCTGCTGCAGACTGGAGGAGGCTTTATGACTTTCTGAGAATAAAGAAATTTCTGAGCTATAGTGCCTGACCTGTTCAGTCAGCTAGAGCTCAGCATAAAATTCAATAAAGTCTTCACCACAGTGTAATGACTCCGAGCCTGTAAGCCACAGAACACTATTTTGACTTAGCGACTTTGATGGTTATTGAGTAATAGTAAGCTGGGCATGGACTGTTATTAACCTTTTATCCAAGTCTGATTCCCCTCCAAGACTCCGTAACAGCAGAAGCCATCACAGGAGGTCAGGATTCTGGTTTTTTTCTCCTATAAACCTGAGGAATTTCCATTATTTTATGCAGCAATGAGTGCTCACCAAGTCTTGTAAAAGTCCGTTCATTTTTCTTGGATGGCGACTTTGGGGACACCCTGTGCCGTTGGTTTTGTGCCCACATAATTTTTCTCACAGCATTAGTTTTACTTCAATGACTATGACAAACTAATCCTGAGCAAGCAAGTTTTTATATTTTATATTTTTAATTTATATGTGGAGTGCTAGGGATAGAAACTCAGGGCCTTCATGCTGAGCTACATTCCCAGCCAGCCCGCCCATCCATCCATCCATTCATCCATTTGTCTGTCCGTCCGTCCGTCTATCTATCTATCTATCTATCTATCTATCTATCTAGAGACAGAGTTCCACTAAGTTGTCCAAGCTGGGCTCAAACCTGTGACCCTCCTGCCTCAGCCTCCTAGCATGCTGATATCAGAGCCCTGTGCCATATGTCAGACCTGTCATTAGATCCACCAGATGGACTTAATGTGTTTAGATGTGTTTAATGCCGTGTGTTTTTGAAGAGCTCATGGTAGACTAACTGGAAATCACCTTTTGTCTGTGGAACCAGGCCTGGATATCTCTTACTCACAGCCCTGTGTGTGTCTTCAGATGACTCATGACCCAGAATTCCCAGTCATTCCACCTTACAGGGGCTTCATGGTACCTGGTGCTTTCTGAAAGGCCAGTGCCATGTCTCTGGCTCATGGAACCAAGAGCAACTGGCATAAATTGCATCGAGAGCATCCAGAATACAAAGATCCGGGCTCAGACAACCCTGCAGGGGCACAGGGAGGTCTTGGAGGAGGTCTCATCAAGTAGGGTGGTTTTATGACTTTCTGTAGGATAGAAACTCGAGCAAAACAGCCTTCACTGTGATTTCTCGTTTTACATGTACATGCGGGTGCACACACACGCAATCACACAGAGTCATTTGTTTATTCGCGGTAACTTTGCCTTTTAAAATGATCTCGCCAGGCCTGATGGTGCAGGGCTATCATCCCAGCACTCTGGGAGGCTGAGGCAGGAGGATCTCAAGTTTAAGCCCAGCCTGGGCAACTTCAGTGAGACCTTCCCAAAATTAAAACTAAAAAAGGGTGTGTGTGGCCTGGGGATGTCTCATGGTGTGAAGGCCCATCCCACACGGTGAGGATAAACAGATAAGCAAAAGATCAGTGTGTCTTGTCACTCCCCGCCACTTCCGTTCATATTACACACTGAAGTCACAGAGGTCTCTTGCATGTGTTTGTGAGCTGTGTGAGCTTTTAGAGTGTGCCTACCCCATGCCTGGCAGGTGTGTGGCGTGCTGGGGCCAGTGGCAGGGGTGGAGACTCGGCTCACTCGGTGTGTTGGCGGGATTCACCACCACAGCAGCAGGATCCTGCCTCCGTTTCTTTTTCAAAAATGTCTCGTCGTGACTGTGCACAAAGACTGACAGGGTTTTGGAGCATAGCAAAATGGGAGAAAGTCGAACGCTTTTTATTAAGGTATATTTTCAAATTTTCTTTCATGACTGTAATTTGATTTTTCCTTCTTTCATTTGATATAATTTTTAAGCCAGCTCTGACTTTCTGGTTCTTTATTTTTGCTATTTTAGTAGAAATTACAAAGATATTGTAATAGTAAGTGGGGAAGTTGGAAATTCTTTTTAAATAAAAAGAAATGTTCTATAATATCATATGGCATGGCTATTTTAGCAATGTAAGTAGTGAACAATATAAATAAAAAAGATTGGGGCAAAGCTGCTATTTGTGGAAAAGATGGTTATAGGGCTACTTGACTTAAACACCGTCCTTAGCCAGGCCTGGTGATGCAGGCCTATCATCCCAGCACTCTAGGAGGCTGAGGCAGGAGGATCACATGTTTAAGCTTCAGCCCAGCAACTTAGCCAGAACCTTCTCAAGATGAGATTGTGAAAAAGAATGCGGATGTAGCTCAATGCAAAGGCTCTGGGATCAATCCCCAGTACTGTTAAAAAAAAAAAAAGTCAAAAAATCCATCTAAGGGGTCTGGGAGTGTGGCTCAGTGGTAAAGCACATGCTTAGCCCATGCAAGGCTTTCTGGTCAGTGCCAGTAGTTTTTTTTTTCCTTATGATGAGTAGCACAGTGTCATGATGGCCTTTTGGAGAATAAGGTAGTCGTTCTCCAGGGACAGTGTGATAATGGCTCCCTTGTTACCGGAGCTTAGTGTAACTCCGCATTTTGAATGAGTTAAGACGCCTGTGATGGGTTTTTGTCTCTGAGGGTATGGGGTGTGTGTGTGTGTGTGTGTGTGTGTGTGTGTGTGTGTGTGCAGTTTTGTTTTTTGGTTTTCATGCTACTAAGGATGGAATGCCTGGGGGTTTTACACTGAACTACATCCCCAGCCCATATTTTATTTTATTATTGTCTCTGCCCAGGCTAGTCTCAAACTTTCAATATTCTTGACTCAGCCTCCCAGAGTGCTGGGTTTACCACCTGCGTACCAGGCCCAGCAGGGACAGGTAGTAACATTCCTAGGGTGTGGCAGCACCTTAATCTTGTCCTGCCTAAATGACAGTAAGCTCTTACCAGATAGTAAGTGGCACAGGTGCTTGCTTTTCGTCTCCCCATGATGTGCTTCCAGGGGCCTGTGTCACATCAAGGCTGGGCTACATAGGCTGCCGCCTGGACAGCCACCGTGTTTTCTGCTCTATGGATGTTGTCCTTAAAAATCCATGAGTATGCATATTGTTTTGGTCACTTTCTTGTCGCTGGGACATGATACCCAACGCTCAGGTCTTTAAGGAGGAGAGGTTTGTTTCAGTTCCATTTTCAGAGGTCTTAGTCCATGCATGGCCAAAGGGCTGGTGTGGAGGAAAGCAGCCCATGACAGCCTGGCAGGAAGGAGCGGAGAGAGCAGGGCCTGGCCCAGGGCCCTGCCTCCACAGGCCACCTCCTAGCAGCGCCAGAAGTCATCCCTAGCTGATCCAGTTAACCCCCATGATCCGTCCACCTTCCATGTAGTTGAGGCTTTTGGCAGATATTCCAGATCCAAACCACAATACACGTGTACAGTGGGTTTCTTTTTGATTCCAGATTGACTAAAAGAAATTCATGTCTGGATTAGAAGAAAACCCAGTATGTTACTTCTGTGATACTCAGTCTGTGCTCAGTTGTGTAAGTCTATAAAGTTAATTAAGTGAATTAAAAATTATAATTCACAACAATGGAAGACACTGGTTCTCAGTCATAGCCCTGCCTTTTTACAAACCCCGGATGTACAAAAATTCCAAATTTGTGCATTGAAACTGACTTTACCTCAAGTGACACACACACTGTCCCACTCCTAAGTGATCCTAGTAGCACTTCCTGTTCTGTGAACCTAATAATAATATCAGTGGTGGCCTGGTATACAGTAGGTGCTTTCCATTTTGTGGGTGTCTGGCGATAACCAGGGATTGCCTGGCGTACAGGATGTGCCTTCTATGTTGGGTGTACCTAGGGACATCAGCAGTGGCCTCGTATACAGTAGGCACTTAGAGTTTTGTGCAAGTGAAGGAGTCACTACTTGAAAGCCACCTAATGACCTAATTGCTTTGGTGGCAGATGGAATGACTACGCATTCCAGAGTTCACGTTTTTGGGGACTCAGAGCAGCACTAACTGTGCTCCTGCCTGCGACTCCGCAGAGAGATGTTTTGGGGAGCCCGGTGGATTTCCGCGCCGTGTCCACCCAGGAGCCGCGGTAATAAACCCCGTGGCCGCTTTGCCTTATTTATAGCCGTGACCCTTTTTCTTTCCCCTCTTACAGTTAATAGAAAGATTCATGATTCTTCATGGTTGTCTATCTAGCGTGTGACAGTCCCGACTGCCTGCTAAAGGAAGTCACTATCTATAATTGATATCCCTTTGTGGAATAGGGTGCCGGCTGCAATTGGAGGGCTTTGCTGAAAGCTCTTAAATCCTGACAAGTTCCCCCTCGTTCCGGTTCACAAGCTGAGCAGCAGCGGGGCTGGAATTCCAGAGTCATTTGAACCTGGGTGGGGAGGGTCGGGAATGGGTGCAGAAGGAAGACATGTGTTTCCTATTAGCAAATCACAAAGTTGAATAGAGAACCAGGACCTGGGCTGACCTGGCCTGCCAGGTCGTTATGCGCCCTCCATGTCCCCTTGAAAAGGTGACCTCGTCCATGTGAGTCCCAACAGATGTTCTAAATCTTGCCTCTTCTTCGCTTCCCCTTTATTTCGAGCCCCTGTCCCGCTCCTCAGTGGGTGTTTGTTCTGAGTTTGTTGATCCCTTTTTTCTGTGTAGCAAGATCCCTATTGGGTCTCATTGCTCTCAAGTTCCTGTTACATTGGCAATAAATTCACTTGTAGGATGAGGAGCTAAGAAGATAGATGCATTTTTTAAAAACTGTGCTTGTGGTTGCACTCTGTCCCTTTCTTGGTGTCAGTTAAAACAGAAAGGAAGCTGGGATCTGTGATACAGGCCTATCATCCAGCACTCTCGGAGGCTGAGGCAGGAGGATTCCAAGCCGAGATCCCCCAGCCTGGACAGCTTAGTGACTTAACGAGACCATGTCTGAAATAAACGCTAAAAAGGGGCTGGGGATGCAGCTCAGTGCAAAGGCCCCGAGGTTCAGCTCCTGTTACCCCCTCACCGCACCCACACACACACACTAAGAGAGAGAGAAAGAAAAGAGAAACAAACCACAGAACAGAAATCAAGAGGTGCATATGGTATAAAAATTAATTTCCTATACATTTGGCCAAGACAGAATGTATTATCGATTTGTCCAGACACGAGCATTTTATCTTCTTTTGAAAGATGTATTTTCTAACATGTTAAAATAAATTGAAAGTCGGTGATCTTTCTTAAATTCCGGTTAGCCAGGTCTTTGTTGCTATGCTTCACGTGACCAAAAAAAAAAAAAAAAAATTCTTTTGGCAGCGGTGGGGATGAAGCCTGGGGCCTCCGTGCTGTGCTGCATTCCCAGCCTACTTTTTGTTTTTATTTTGAGACAAGGTCTTCCTATTTCTCCCAGGCTCGCTGTGAGCTTGAGTTCCTCCTGCCTCAGCTTCCCCGAGTGCTGGATGACAGGCTGTGCCGCGGGTCCAGCTGAATCGTCAATTGCCAGGCATTTCTGAAGGTCACTGGGTCATCTCTATTTCTGTTTCATAAATAACAACATAAAAAGTTCTCGCCAGCAGTGGTTTAAGAAACATTTTTAACTGTTTCACTCCCTGGGTCCCCTGCAGAGTGGCCCGTGCAGGGCCGTGGCCGTTACACTAGATGACTGTGTCCTTGGGGAGGGCTGGAGCTGTGGAGAACACGGGCTGTGCTTTGTCAGCACCCAGCGTCAGCGTAGCATTCAGGTGGCCGTGACCCCCATTTGTCTCTAGAGCATGGTGACGTGGGTACCCGCCTACTCGGATTCTCCTTGCTTACGTAGGCTGCATATTTTAATCTCTGAAAGCAGGGTCAGAGTTCTTTCATGCAGTTACAATCACTGGTACTGCCATTTAGGGGCAAATTTTAGTGGGGGCCTTGTTCCGTAGGGCTGTCATCCCAGCCCTGGGGGGCTGAAGCAGGAGAATCACAAGTTCAAGTCCAGCCTGAGCAACGTAGCAACTTAGCGAGATCTTGTCTCAAATAAATAATAAAAAGGGGCTGGTGATGTAGTTCGGTGTGAAAGCCCTGTGTTCCGTCTCCAGTACAGCAAAGAAAAAAATAAGTAAATAAAAATATATTCTATACATCAGCAGCAGGAAGAAGGACTTTGTTCTTCATGTTGTAGAGATCTAAATAGAGAGCGAGCCATGGAATCGGTGAAGCGCCAGCATACCTGCGGAGACGTGAGGAGGAGGGGACGGGAAGGCATGGTTTTCGTGTTCATACCATGGCATAAATTTGCATTTTAAATGATTTCCAAGTTGCATTGTTCACCCTTGCCTAAGAGAAAAGTGTGATAGGGTCTACGATCTGAGACGGAATTAGTTTTGTGCACACATAAAACCCAAAACAAATGCGTGGAGATTTTGATCTTGCCTTGTCCTCTGTGTGGAGCTGCTTATTGTTGGGAAGTACAGCATGGGAAATACAGGACTAATGCCCGCGTGCTTCCAAGCCGCCCTTTGAAAGGTTTGCCTTCAGGGTCGTGTTCTTTGAGAAGCTTCGGAGGGAACTGTACTTGCAGAAATTGTTCCCGTGACGGCCCAGACCCCGTGGCGCAGGCCTACAATCCCCAGCTGAGGCAGGAGGCTGGCAAGTTCAGGCCCGGGCAGCCCTCTTTGGGATCCCTTGTGTTAGCAGAAGCTTCTATTCCTCTGTCTTCTTTTCAGAATAAAGCTATCCTCTTTGACAATAAACAAACAAAAATTAGCCTAGCCTGGGCAATTTAGTAACTTAGTGAGACACGGCCTCAAAATTTAAAACAATGAAAAATGGGCTGGGGATATAGATCTAGTGAAGGCCCTACGTGCAATCATCAGTACCACAAAGAGAAAGAAAGGAAAGAATGAATGAAAGGAAGAAAAGAAAGGAAGGGAAAAGAAAGGACAGACGGACAAACAAACTGGTCCCTTGAGTAGACACCCCTCAGGAGACGGGACTGAGAGGCGGAAGAGGAGGGCTGTGTGGTCCCAGCTGAAGCCAGCCAGGCCCAGCTGGAGCTCTGAGTGGCCGCCGGTCTCTGGTCCGACTCTCAGAGTGACCTCCTCCCAACCACCTGACCCTCCTGAATGTTACTTTCTCACTTACCATGGTGTGAAACAGCCCTGAGAGTCAGCGACGTCTCTGCTCTCCAGGTGGAGACCATGTGCCCTGGGCCTAACGAGAGGCAGAGCAGGGCCGCCTGAGGTCAGTCTGCCTTGCCTTGCTTTCTGAGTTCGACTCCCCAGGGTCGAGTCGGGTAGGGGATGGGAGTGGCGTGGTGGGTTTTGTGGCTTCTGTGTGTTGGCTCTCATCTAAAGCTTATGTTTTATGAACTGTTGATAAACTGGGGTTAGACCTGAGGAAGCTGGGAGGCCCTGACCTTCTCTTGCCCAGGGTATAGTAGAGCATGGGGCTCAGCCAACGCTGTTTACTCCCTGATCTTTGGTTTTTGTGAAATCAAATAAAAGTGCTGAATTGGATAGGCTTTAGTAAAGGACAGCAAGCAAATCTTCCTCAGGTGCCCTAGTAGGCAGCAGGAGGGCTGTGTGGCACCTGGAGCCCTGGGCGGGGCTCTTCCTGCCTCTTACATTAGGAAGGACAGTGGAGGCGGATAAGGAGGGGTCCTGGGACTTAGCAATTGGCATTGGGTGCAGTATGCTCAAAATATGTGGTGCATGGTTAAATAAAAGGATTTTATAGCCAGGCTCAGCAGTGCAGGCCTGTAATCTCAGCACTCCGGGAGGCCGATGGATGGCAAACTCGAGCCTAGGATGGGCAACTTAGTGAGAGGTAGAAAGACCCTGTCTCAAGAGCAGACGTAAGCATGGGCTAGAGTTGTAGCTCGGTGTGACAGCCCTGAGCTCCATCTCCAGTAAGTAGATGGCAGTAAAAGAGATTGTCATTCATCTCCCTCAGAATCTTCCTCCTTACCCAGGTACCTTTGCCCCTCATTCTTGCCGCTTCCTGGGCAGTTCTGGGAGTCCACTGTTGTGTCTTTACAAAGTGGGACCAAAAATCCATGCCATCTGCTGCCAGGTGCCACCTGACAGAAAGGCGGGCCCCACAGCGCATGGCATGCGTCCTCACCTGCTGCAGTCCCCAGGGCTGTCACTGTGCTGCTGCTGGCTCTCGGCCAAAGTCAAAAGGACCGTGAAAGGTAGAGTTTAAAATGGATTCAAGACACTAGGGCGGCAACTACAGTGCCATTGCTTTTGAAAGTGGCTGGAACCGTAAGTGCCTTTGGAGTGGGGGCCGGATTGAGAGCGGGGTCCACAGCGGTATGTCTTTTCCTAATACACATTTCTTTTAAATTGAAATGTTCCCCGTAGGCTTGCTTGCAGGTTTTGGAAGTCCTCTGTCCTGGAGCGCCGTGTGTCCATGGCACACCCGCTGAAACACCTCTTCAGAATCTCTGAGTTCTCATTTCTGTCGCCTGCACGAGCATTTTCCTCTTGAAAGCCTTCTGGTTGATTCTGAATATTGTAGATGAGATTCCGGATTCTGGATTCCGCCAGTAGTTGTTCTTCTAAACCTCTGGGTATGGGCCCGCCTCATGCAGAAGGGAGTCATGGTCTCTTCTGGTGAACCTGTGGGGAGGATTTAAAAATACCTGCCTAGGGCAGATGTTGCGGCACACCGCTGGGTGCCCACCTCGTGCTTATCAGCGTGGGAGCAACTCCAGCAGACCAGCTCTGTCCAGCGCTCTTCGGGAAAGCGTGCTGAGGGCCCAAAGGTCCTCAGCCGTGACTCTCACCATCCTAGCATCCAGCAGGCACGTTGCATATGAAAGCAGAGCTTAGACACGCAAGGACAGGTCAGTCCCATCAGAGAGGGAGAGACAGAAGCTGGAGTATAGTGAGCAGCATAAGACAGGATGGAAAGTTGGCTTCCTGGTGCAGGTGAGATCCTAGGATCAGAGAAGAGGGTGTGACTCGGCAGGGAACTTCTGCCGAGTAGCAGGACCTATGGCCTGGGCACATCGTACCTGGGACCTCTGAGGGCGGGGTCGTCACTGTGAGGACAAGCAGCATTCGATCTGTTTCGTTTTATTTTTTATAGTGCTGGAGATTGAACCCAGGGCCTTCACACCGAGTGAGAGTCCCAGCCCATTTTTTATTTTTGATTTTGAGTCGGGGTCTTGCTGAGCTGCCCAGGCTGGGCTCAGACTTGCAGTACTCCTGTCTCAGCCTTCTGGAACACTGCGACGACAGGCCTGCACCGCCACTGCACCCAGCTGCTCTGAAGTATTGCTTATGTGTACCACACTTGCCCTGTGGCAGTGCCAAGCGAGATTTGTAGCTGGCAGACTCAGGTTCGAGGCTTGTTTCTTCCCCTGGACACGGCCTTTGACCTTCTGACCCCTGTATCTTCATTGGTGAAATCAGTGTAGTAGTGGCCTTGACTCCATAACGCAACCAGGACAATCAGCCAAAGAGTAATATTCAGGAAAATGTTAGTGATTTTCCTTGCAAAAGTAGACCATGTGGCAAAACTGAGAGGTTGCTCTGTCCACGCCTGCCACCTGTCCCAACATGGTTTGGGTTGGTATTCAGGTGCTGGTTGGGCTTGCTTAGCAGCCTGAGAGAGAGCTGGAGACCCTCCCCGGGTCCCTCCCCACTTTGCTCAGGCTGCCTTGAGATTCGGAACCTCACCCTCTTAGTGTCACCTGGTATCCCAGCTCACTTCCAGGGACTTTGCTTAGTGATGACCCTGAACCAAAAAATCCCAACCTCAGCTCCCCGGACTTCGTCATTGTCCTTGGCAGAAGGGGGCAGGGGTTGTAAACACACATGTGCTGTGTCTTGTGTGTCATGAGGTATTGCGCTGCACCCCTGGCTCTGCCCACTCAGTGCCAGTAGCACCTCTTCCCCATCATGACAGCCATGACCTTCTCCAGACGTTGCCCAAGTCTGTGGATACAGGGCGGCTCTAAAGCTTGTCCGCTCCTTTTTGAGGGTGGTGCCTTTTGGGACACCCTGTGTGTGCACTTTAATCCTTGCGTAGTTTCTCATCACATTAGTTTTAGTTCAAGCATTGTAACAAATGAATCTTGAGCTAATAAATTTTTGTATTTTGTATTTTTAGTATTTTTATATGCATGACAGACTCAGGGACATGCTGTATATGTATGTTTGTGATTAAAGAAAAAACTTCTCAGCCAGCCCTGGTAGCACAGGCTTATAATCTTCGCACTCTGGAAAGCTGAGACAGGAGGATCACATCTTCCAGCCTCGCCTGATAACTTAGCAAGTTTGTGAGACCTTGTCTCAAAGTCACAAAAGGGGCGGGGGAGGCTAGAGATGTAACCCAATGTAAAGGCCCTGTATTCAGTCACCAGTACCAGAAAACAACCTTCTTAAATGTACTTTTAGAATGTCCAAGTTGAAAAGATGAGCCGGGGTTGGTGACACACCTGTAATTCCAGTACCTAGGAGACTGAGGTAGGAGGATCACCATGAGTTCAAGGCCAGCCTGAGCTACACAGTGAGTTCAGAACCAGCCTGGACTACAGAGTAAGCTTATCTTAAAGAAAAAAAAACCACCAAACAGCATCCTGATTGAGGTGTGTGTGTGTGTGTGTGTGTGTGTGTGTGTGTGTGTGTGTGTGAGTGAAGGTTGGTTCAGTCCTTCTTAGCAAGGCCCGTCACCAGCCAATCCTGCATTCTTGGTGAAGAAAGTTTTTCAGTGTTCTTTTTGTAGCCCAAGGAGAGCTGCTCAGAACCTAGCTTCTGTGACCGTGGTCGCAGAGGGCAGGCTTTTGCCCTAGCGAGCAGTAGAGCTCTGTTTCCCAAAGCAGAAAGCAGTTTTCCAACACAAGGACTTTTGAAAGATCCTGAGTGTTTCGGTTTTCCTAGGTTAGCCAGATACCGCCCGTTGGGTGAATTGTTTCTCCAGTGCTAATGTGGACCAGAGAACTCTGAGTGGCTTATCCTGAGTACCATGTATAGACCAAGGTTAAACTTAAACTGCCCACCCTCATCCTACTCATCCCTGGAAAGGGAGACACTTGGGACATCTCCGGACAGTGCTGGAAATCTGACTTGTTCTTATATCTGTCAGAAACTGTGTCTGATGTTGAGTAAGTTACTATACAACTTCTATCTCAGCTTCTCTTCTATAAGGCAGTGGCAACATCCGTCCTACCTTCTGCAAGGATTTTGTTTTCAGGAGGAGGGTGGTACTAGGATTGAACTAAGGCCTCTGTGCTGATCTACATCTCCAGCCTCTCTGATTTTGACATAGGGAAGTGTGAAGTCGCCCATGCTGGGCTGGCACTTGGAGTCCTCGTATCTCAACCTCTAAGAGTGCTGAGGTGACAGCAGGTGCACATACCACCACAGCTGGCTCCCCTAGGGATTTTATGTTAATTTGTTGGATTTTTTTGTTTGTTTGTTTTGGCTTTGGTTTTTTTGCAAGGCAAGAACGAAGTTGTATAATGGAAGCGCTGCGTACTTCTCCAGAGTGTCATTCACAGCTGGAGGAAACAGAAGCCCTCGAAAGTGGTAGAGTAAACCAAAGTAAATGGATAACAGGAAGATTAGGGAGACTTGATGAAAATGGAGCAAGCAGTTTGCAGGCATTTGTCCACTGGTGGAGGCCGCGACCCTGCCCGCTGCTGCCCACGCCGCCCTGCCTCACGGCCACCGCACTCATTCTTGGCATTGGCACTGGAAGTGAGAACCCGGGCATGGCAGGCCTAGGCAGCTGGGGCCATGGGGAGTGGAAGGACCAATCCCTGACCTTGATGTCACCCCTTTGGTGAGGGGACGGGATCAGGAGTACCCTAGGCGTGCTACTGCAGCAGGGCAATGGGAACAGGGTGAAGGGAGCAGGGACGAGGAAGGTGTGTGCTCCTGAATACCCAAGTGTAGTTAAGGCAGAGAGAGACAGCGCCTAGGAGGTGATGGGTGTTCCAGCCTTCAGAAGGCAGGAGCAGGCCTGGTGGCATGGGCCTACAAGGCCAGCGCTCTGGAGGGCTGAGGGAGGATGGTTGTGAGTTGCAGTACAGTCTGGGCAACTCAGGGTGTAGTGTAGACCCAGTCTCCAAAATAAAAATGGGCTAGAAATGTGGAGAGTGAGCTCCGTGGGAAGGCCCCGGGTTGGTTCCCAGCATCACATACGTGTACACGTGCACACGCACAGCCAACCACGGGGGGACAGGTGATTCACAGTTATCGTTCTGGCAGCTGATGTGAGTATGGTCTTTGATGTCCAAAAAAGAAACCGGAAGTCTCCTAGTTGGCCATCTGAGCCGGGGAAAGTAATTTTGCCCCGTCTCCCCCTGCTTGTGCACCTGCAGACTCTGCTTCCGCATCCTCAGCAGTGGGTCCTGTCGCTCCCTTCTCTCTCTGAAGCACTGCTAGGGTTTGGGGAAGGAGTTATCCCTGATAGCATCGGGAAGATCCTGACACACTGCTAGCCCGGTTTTTAGGGCCAGGGAGGTATGGTTCAGTTATTAGGATCCGTCTCCATTTTCTTTTTCCATTGTTCTGTTTTCTTGATGCCTTTCCTTTCCTAGTTAAAAGGTATATGTAACCTTGAGTTCCAAATGTGTCTTTTTGTGTGTGTGTGGTAAAAGGGATTGAACCCGAGGCCTTCACGCTGAGCCACCTGCCCAGCCCCTTTTAAAATTATTTTATTTTGAGGCAGTATTTCCTTTACTTGCCAAGTTGCCCCCAGGGTGGACTTGGGATCTTCCTGCCTCAGCCTCCTAGTGTGCTGGGAATGCAGGTTTGGGCCACCTTGCTGGGCTCTAAATTGTCTTTCTACTTAAAAGAAAAGGCCAGCCCTGCCTCTTCTGCCACACGCCAGGCTTTCTTTGGGCGGCCAGTGACAGTGTTGTCCCTTATCGGTTTCCTCCAGGCTGCCCTGAGGGAGTGGCGTCTCCTGGGGGGCTGTCGTGGCGGGGCAGGCGGGCTCCTCGGTTTCGGCCTCCCTCCGGGCTGCAGTCTTTCTCCTGGCTCCTCCGGGAGGTGGCAGAGGCCTGTGCACCTTCGGGCGCGGCTTCCCTGGCACCTTGAAGGGGGCTAACCGCTTCCTGCTCCTGTTCCGGAGAGATAAACTTCCGGGGAGCGTCCTGCTCAGCCACTTGGCTTCTGGCGGCAGCTTTAATTGGTAAAATGCAGATTTCTCTTTTTTTTTTTCCCCTTGATCAAGAGGGGATTATTCTTGTTATCGGTACCGAGCATCTTACTCGAAGATGAAAAACCTTTGCAGAATTCCAGATGCCAGCGCTTCTGCAGAGGTTTTTTTTTTTTTTTTTTTTTTTTTTTTCTTTTTCTTCCTGGCAGTGGACGACTCAAAGAGAAAGTATGATTTATTAGCCCGTAATGGCTCTCCCCAAGCCTGGCCTAGGCACTCCTGATTTGTGAAACTGCTTAATGGGGCCCGCCTTGGGTGCCACTCAAGCCCCAGGTCCGCGAATGGCGGGGAGCCCCCGCTGCCCCTCGTGGTGTGGGGGCGGGGGAGGGAGGGGACGGGGAGAGGGGGCCTCCAAATCCATCCCGCGCCTTTTCCAGGGTGTAGCAGATAAGCCACCGGAGGAAAGATTAATAGCGAGGCGTGTCGCTATCTGTACCTGCTTGTCGATCCTCTGCAACAGGCCTGACTGCTCAGCATGGAAATTATTGATTAAATAGAAATTGCTATTAGATGGGGGTGTGATCCATACTCACAAACAATGGCGGCGCCCCTCCTCGGGCCTCGGCCATGGTCAGCTTGCTTCCCTTCTCCCCCTCGCCGTAATTTATATCACGCTGACAGTTGGGCTCATTAAGTTTATCCTCCCTGGCCCAGGTTCCAGCCGCCGTCCTGCGCGCTGGGGGAGGGAAGGACGCCCGGCCTACTGTGTGGGCCACTGGCACTGTCTCGGTTTATTTTATTTTTGCAGTACTGAGGATCGAATCCAGAACCTTTGCTCTGAGCTACATCTTCAAACTCACCCCCTCCGTTTTTTGTTTTTTGTTTTTTTCTTTTTGTGAAACAAGGTCTCACTTTTCTGTCCAGGCTGGCGTGAACTCACGCAGTGCTTCTGCCTCGGCCTCCCACAGTGCTGGGATTGTAGGCATGTGCCTCCGTGCCCACCCAATTTTTACGGGGCCGTGGGAAACCTAGCCCAGTGCTGGACGAAAGCCTTAACCACTGAGCTGTGCCTTCACCTCTCTCTTTCCTTCTTAAAAATGCTTTATTTTGGCACAGAGTCTCTCATTGAGCTGCCGGGGCTGAGCTCCAACTTGTGATCTTCCTGCCTCAGCCTCCTGCACTACTTACAAGCCTGGGTTACTAGGCTCTGCTGATATTTTAAAGTATATGGTTCAGCTGGAGTTGGTGGCCTCCACCTGCAGTCCTGACACTCTGGGAGAGGCTGAGTCAGGAAGATTACAAATTTTAGTCAAGACTGTGCAATGTGCAATCAATTTAGCAACTTAATTGAGACTTTTTTTGAGACAAGGTCTCATTCTATAGTCCAGGCTGGTCCTGAACTCACTACTGTATATCCAAGACTAGCCTCAAACTCATGATGGACCTCCTGCCTTAGCCTCCTAGGTGCTGAGATGACAGGCCTGGGCCACCACGCCAGGTTTCATGTGGTGCTGGGGAATTGAACAAGTCGAGGGCCTTATTCTTGCTAGGCAAACACTCTAACCAACTCCATCTCAAATTTAAAAAATAAAAGAGGAACTGGGGGGTATAGCTCAGCGGTTAAAGCACTTGCCTTTCAGGCACAAGGCCCTGAGTTCAATTCCCAAGTACCACATAGGCCGGACATGGGAGCACACATCTGTAATCCTGGCACTCAGGAGGCTGAGGCAGCAGGCTTGCTATGAGTTTGAGGCCAACCCGGTCTTCGTAGTAAGTCCGGGACCAGCCTGGACTACACAGCAAGACCCTACCTCAAAATAGCAAAACAATGAACCAATTTAGTGCTCCTGGGAATCAAGCCCAGGTCTTCCCACTAAGCTGCATTCCTTTTTCTTGTCTGACTTTGTGACAAGGAGAGTCTCACTGATGCGCTATTTTCCCTGGCTGGGCTCAAACTGATGATCCTCCTGCTTCAGCCTCCCAGAATGCTGGGTTGTCAGCCCCGCGGCAGCGGGGTTATGATCCTCATCATCGCCATCTTCTTTGGATTTCAGCACACACTGTGTTTGGATCCCCCTTGTCGGGCTCGCAGGGCTCGCAGGTCCAAAGCATGAGAGCCATGGGGAGACAGATTGGGACTTGCCTGAGGGGGAGGTGGCTGTGCGGCCCAGGAGAAAGGGAGTTCCGCAGTGGAATGCCAAGCATGTGGATTGGGCATTCCTGGGGGAGGACCCTGCGTGGGTTATGCCAGTGTGGGGTGGGGCGGGCGATGCTGGATGAGCCTCACTCTTTTTTTTGTCCGGGTCTTCACACTGCTGCCGTAAGCTGCGTTCCTGCCCGTTTTCAATGCTGATTTTGAGACAGAGTCTCGCTGGGCTGCCCAGGCTGGGCTTGAAATTGAGAGCCCGCTGCCTCAGTCTCCCCTAGTGTTGGGATGACAGGCCCGCCGCCAGCCGGCCCTGGCAGTCCTCTCCTGCGGAAGTGTCTGGAGGGCCACTTGCTGGCTTCTGCCCAACCCCGAGGCACAGGCTGCTGCCTGTTCCCAGCCGAGAACGCTTTCAGAAAGCATTTCTGTGTCTAACCTGTCCCGCACTCTTTCTTTCCGTGTGTCAAGATTTTTCTTTCTCTGTTCTGAAACTGTGGTTATAAGGCATGTTTCTGGGCTTGGAGGTGGGCCTGGGGCCGCGGACAGCTCAGCGGTAGAGCGCTTGCCGAGCATGCACAGGGCCTGGGTTTGATTCCCCAGCACCACAGAGAAATTAGCCTGGTGTGGTAGTGCACGCCTGAGACTGCGGCAGGAGGATGGCTGTGAGTTCAGCGCTAGCCTAGGCTGCTTAGTAAGTTCAGGACCAGCCTGGACTACAGAAGAAGACCTTGTTAAAAAAAAAAAAATAATTAGTAAACAGGCATGTTGTTTGAAGAGCAGCTCTACAAGTTCCTGGGCTGGCGTTGGGATGCTAGGAGGCCTGGTGCCCCACAGCTGCAACTCTTTTTTAAAACTTCAGTTTTGTTTTCCTCGTTTTGATGTGACTTGTCTTGTTCTGGATTATACAATATCCATAATGAAATTTTCCCATAAAAGTTTTTTTAGCGATTGATCTTACATGCTGACTGTTTTTTATCTTACACTCTTTATTCTGAGATTCTTTTAGAAGTGCTAGTGTTAAGTCCTTTAAGACATTAGTAATCAACTACTCTCAGGATGGTGAGAAGGGTGAGAAGGGTCCCTTCCCCCACCCCACCCCCCCCCACCCCGGAATACTTTCAGTTCTCTCTTGAGTCCATATTGTGAATAATTACACTGGGTCCCAAGCAACTTGCAGGATAAACTTAGCCCGATTGTAGTTTTTTAAATTACTTTTGTTTTTCAGATTGTAGGCCTTATTAGGTGTGTCTCAGTCTTGTTTTGTATATATTTCAAATCCATGAGATGGTCTTGCTAAGTTGTCCAGGGTGGGCTTGAACTTGTGATCTTCCTGCTTCAGCCTTCTAAAGTGTTGGAATTATAGGCCTGTGCCCCCAGACCTGGCTATATATTAAACTTTGAAGTTAGTTCAATGTGTTCACGTCCTATCTGTGATGTGGCAGCGTGCGCTTTTTTATTGGGCCCTCTCTCCCACATTTACCTTATTCACCAGATCTGGTACCATGTGACTTCTAGCGTTTCTGGAGGTCAGAATGACCATGCGAGGCCAGTGTTTTGAATGGATTCAGGACATGGAGGCAACGGCAACAGTGCACCTGAGGACACTCGGGACGGAGGATGCGCAGAACTGTTTCAGTGGTGGGACACATGTGTCTAAAGATAGGGGAGGCTGTTTTGAGGGGACTCGTAGCAATGTCTTCTACTGTTTCCTTCTGTCTTTTTTCTTTTGGTTATCGTTTCTTCCCCCCCACCCCCCGCCGTGGTACCCAGGATCTTTTGCCCTGAGCTACGTCTCCAGCCTTTTTTGATGGTTTGTTTTGAGACAAGGTCTCCGAGTTCTAAATTGTCCAGCAGGGCTTGAGCTTATAGTCCTGCCTTGGCTTCCCTGAGCACTGAGATTGCTGGTGTTTGGGTTTTATTTTTTAATTTAATAATCAATGGTGTTTCTGATCACACTGCCTACGTGTCCGTGGGTTTCCTCGCCCCCCTGCCCTCTGCTGTAGGAATGGCTCCTGCTGGGGCCAGCATCAGGCCTTGTCCTGGCAGGCAGGCAGTGCTACTTCCCGACTCATGCACAGAGGGCAGCTCTGTCCCCTGCCCTTCGCACGGCGAGGCCTGGAGGTGGCCAGTCCTAGCCATGGCTCCCTCAGGCCGTCAGAAGAGGCCTCTGGAGCCCATGGAAGTCTGGGAAGTCTAGAGTGCTCCTTCCGGTGACTTCTTGGCTGTTGACACCACAGACCCTGGTGAGTGTCACAGAGATAACCAGTATGCTCCTGCACAGGGGCGGAGTGAGCAGGGGTAACCGCAGAGGAAGGCGCGGGCTCTGGGCTCCGCATCCGACTGGGGTTTGGAAGCTGCTCCCTGGCATCACTGGCATCTCTGCCAACCCGCTCTGACCTTCTGCAGACCTGGAATCTGCCTCAAGGGGCTGAGTGCTTGGTAAAACTGCGAGTCACCATAGATGTGTAGAAACTCGAAGACTTAGTCGGGCCCAGTGTGCCAGAGGTTTTGTTCCAATTTTTTAACTTGCAGTGCAGTGTGAGGTTTAAGGTGATTGGGGGGACAATTAAACATGCGTGATTAATGAAGCGTCTGACAGCTCTTTCTATTAATTTCTTACAATCCAAATACTGTTTTCCTTGCACTGTCCTCTCTAGCCCAGGGGCCTCTGTTAACACTCAGACATCAGGTCATGCTTGCCACAGGACCTTGGGACTTGCCATTACCCCTGCTGAGCACTGTCTTTTCACAAAGTTCACAGATCATCTGTCATCTAGCTACTTGCTAAGGTTTTCATCCTAAATGAGGGCTTCCCTGGAATAATAAAATGGCTCCCCTGTGTCCTGTACCCCTCCCATTTCCTGAACTTTCACTTTTTTTTTTAAGAATGCATCTCACTATCTAAAATATTACTTTTTCCCTAAGACAAGGTCTCAGATCCTATATAGTCTGTAGTCCAGATGTACCCGAACTCAATATGCCGACTAAGCTGAATAGGAGCTCAGAGAAATTCTCCTGCCTCAGCCTGCCGGAGTGCTAGGACTACAGGTGTGTATACCTTGTTCGGCTAATTTTTATGCAGTGCCATGGATTGAACCCAGGGCCTTGTGCACACTGGGCAATAACTATAACCACCATGCCAGCTCCTAAAACATTAGGAGCACCACCTCAACGCTCAGAAGGCTATGAGACAGGAGGATTTGGGGTTTGAGGCCAGCCTTACTACATAGTGAAACCTTGTCCCAAAAAGCAAAAGGAAAGAAGCACTATGAAATTTTTAAAAAATAGTCCAAGTGCATAGCTCAGTGCAGAGACCTGGGTTCAATCCCCACTACCACAAGAGAAGGTTAGAGAGCTATTTTTAAAAATGCCTTTGAAAGGAACAAAACTAAAGGCAACTTGTATTAAAATTTTGCTATTTATTAAAACGTGTCTTCTGAATGTGTCTTTTACTGGAGACTAATTTGGTGTGTTGACACGCGGCTTCAGGCCCATCCTCTGCCGTCTGCATCTCGATGGCCACTGGAGGACTGCCCAGTGCCGCTCAGACTGCGGACATCTCGTTCCAGGTTCTCGCTCCTAATTCAATGTTCCCTTCAGGTTGAATATTTAAAGCAAAATAACTTAGTTTTTTTTTTTTTTTAAATAAGGGTAAAGTGATATAAATAACATTTAACAGGCTTGAGAGTCCGCCTGGATCTTTAACCACTGGGGCCCTGCCTCACTGTGGCACACCATGGACGAATCCGCTGACAGGCACAGTGCCTGTGACCCCGTCGCCTCCTGCACATAGGAGGCTTTGGGGGCATTGTAGATATAAACCAGGATCAAACACGCTCACCTTCTTAGCAATAGACGAGGCATCTCCTTGACATGCTAAGCAATTTCTGACTTCTCAGGTATCTCGTCCTACAGGTAAGAGATCCTGTATTCACTTGAACAATATTTATATCCGTATGCTAACCATACACCTGAGAGGCTCCCAAGCCATGCAGGAGAAAACACAGAGACGTGTATAGGACATTGGGGTGGCTGGTGAAAGGGAAGGGTGACAGGAGGGGGGAAGGAAACCCAGGAACTGACAGCGGGAGCTCGTATGGACTTTGTAGCTTTGCCTAACCAAAAAGAGTTTAGCCTGTTGGTGTCCAAGGTTGGTGGGAAATTTGGTGATTAGTGTAGACAGGATTTCTGCAGCCCAAGCGCTGAGGCAGCGGTGTATGTCTGGCTTACATGGAACCAATATCATGGTAACACCGTCTTGAGTCACCGCCAATAAAATTAATTACTCTATTGAAATACCACAATTCATTATTTTACCTTCTTGCTAAGAGTGACACCTTTGTGCTTGATAATTTGGTGAGTGGTGTTCAAGTTCAAAATGATAGCTACTTTGGAGGCATTCGAGAAAGGAGAAGTTGCTAGACCTCGTGGAATATGCCTGTAACCCCAGCTTTCTGGGAGGCTGAGGCAGGAAGATTGCAAGCTCAGTAGCAAATTAACAATTTAATGAGATCCCGGCTCAAATGAAAACAGAAGGTTGATCGGAGATGTAGCTCAATGTGAAAGCCCTGGATTAAATGCTCAGTACCACAAAAAAGGGAGGGGGTTCTATACCTGGTGGCTGTAGGATGGGGCAAATGAATTCTTCATTACTAATTTGTTTGACGTAATCCATGTCCCGTAACTGCAAGAAGCCATTGGTCGTAGCAAGTCATGCGCATCCTTTGAATAGATTTTACACTTTTCTGGACACTCTTAATTAGAGGTAGTACAAAGGTTTTTGTACAGTTTGTCTAAAGAAGATCCAGCATTCTGACACATGCCCCCATCTGCATCCTGGAATGAATGCCTTAGGAGAAGAGGTCGGTGCCGAAGGCTTTTGGCATCTCTGTTGACTAGCAAAAATATGTAGAATGAGCTGTCGGCTCCTGCAGTCCCATATGGGCACTCCAGCACTGGTGTGGGCTGTCCTAGCTGCACAGCACCCTGGGGTCACCCGCCAGGGCCAGTGTGACAAGACATCAGGGCCAGAACAAGCCTTGCAGGAAAATAAATTAAATTAAAATTAAAGAAAAAAACTTTAAAAAGTGTCTATGTTCAGCAGCACTATAGGAATGAGACTACCTTTAAGGTGAAGATTCTCTGGGAACCAGCCTGGTGGTGCAGGCCTGTAATTTCAGCACTCTGGGAGACTGAGGCACGAGGAGGCTCCAAAGTTGAAGCCCACACTGGGCAACTTAGTGACTTAGCAAAGAGACCCTAAGTCAAAAACGAAAGCTGATAAAAACAAAGAAAAGGTTGTGGATGTTGCTCCAACCGAAGGCCCTGGAGTGGGCTGGCAGGAGGGGGCATTTGCTTATGAATTTTGTGAATTATTGTAAGGAAACACCCATGGTAAGAATTAGGTTGAGAGGTGATTGCCTTGGCAGCACATATACTAGAACTAGGTTGAGGGCCTTGGGGTGTCGCAGCTAGAGCCCTTGCCTAGCATGTGCCAAGCCCTGGGTTGGATTCCCCGGCACCACATAAAGATTGGTCAAGCACAGTGGTGCATGACTGCATTGCTGTGAGTTCGAGGCCAGCCTAGTTTACCTAGTTAATTCAAAGTTCAAGATGAGCCTGAACTAAAGAGCAAGACCCTAAGACCCTGTCTCAAAAAAAAAAAAAAAAAAAAAAAAAAAAAAAAAAAAAAAAAAAAAAAAAAAAAAAAAAAAAAAAAAAAAAAAAAAAAAAAAAAAAAACATGACAAATTAGAAAAAAATAGCAGTTTGGGAGACTGAGCCAGGAGGATCAGGAGTTTGAGAACTTAACAACATAGAAGACCCTATCGCAAATAAACAGTAAAAAGGAGCTGCTGTCTTGTTAACTCAGAGCAAAGGCCTTGTGCTCAAATCCCCAGTATAGGGTGTGGACAAAAAAGATTGAAGAAGTCCCTCAGAGCATCCAGGAGGATAGGCGTCCCAGCTCCACCTCCAGTGACACTTGAGGAGGAGCAAATGACGGGACCCTGCTCTGTACCCGCACTGCCTGGAGCACTGGGTCCTGAGCACCTGCTGAGGGAGGTGGAGGGGAAGGCCCTGGGGCAGCAGGGTAATAAGACCCCGACCTTGCTCGAGAGGCCAGCTGGGGCAGTCCAGCACAGCTTACCCACAACCAGCAGATCGGAGAATGCAAAGCAGGTGTTGCCTGTGGGGGAGGAGATTTTAATGGTGGCTGTCGGAGAGTTGCAATGGTTTTCACGTCCAGTTTCTCATTGAGTTTGTTTCATTGTGAACTTCCTCTTCTCTTTTCACTCGTCTAGTCACGTGAAGGCCAGCAGCAGCAGTGACTCTGATACTCTGTGGTCTGAGAGGTCCTTGGCTTCTGCTATCACTGGCAGTAGCAGCCACCTTAATAAAGGGGGAAGAGGGTCTCAGGCAAATGGAGTGTCAACTTGTCAGCCTCTCGAGTTGGCAGAACCCAGCCTCCCCATCGCCACTTTTAAAGATGTCTTAAAATTCTTTCCATAAATAATGTTATAGGAGGGGCCAGGCAGGGTGGCGCAGGCCTGTCGTCCCAGCACCCTGGGAGGTCGCGGCAGGAGGACTGCAAGTTTTTGCCCAGTTTGGGGCAACTTAGCAACTGAGATATGGCCTCAAAATAAAAATAAAGTTTTAACAATGCAGGGAGGGTGCAGTTAATTGCCAGAGCCCTGGGTTCAATCTCCAGTACCACAAAAATAGGTGAGTGAGTGAGTAAAATGTTCTAGGAGGGGGAAAAAAGTAGCTGAACTTCTCAAAGTGTACTTTATCAACCTTCCAAGCTACCCGCCATGGGTGCCAGTCTTTCCTGGGAGCTGGTACCTTAGGATTAGATTATATCTTGGGCAGAAGCATCAGGGAAGGAAAAATAAAGCCTCGGTTTAAATACATACATAAATTATTCTTCTGTGCATGTTGTCCTGGGGACGGGCCCAAGGCCTTCACCCTGAGCTACATCGGCAACCCTCTCTTACTTTTGATTTTGTGACGGTTTCATTAAGTCATTGAGTTGCCCAGGCTGGGCCCAAATTTGAGATCCTCCTGCCTCAGCCTTCCCCCCAGAGTGCTCAGATGACAGTTCTGCACCACCAGGCCCATTTTACCCCCTATAGTGGTAAAAGGGAAGTAGCGACCTCCCGCAGGATTCACTACTGAGGTGCTAAGAGTGCACCCCTCTCAGTATTTCCCATCTGAAGAAATAACAAGTGTGGTTCGTGTACCCATTCTGTAGCCCGTGGCCTGGCTGGGATGTCTGGGAGGGGCCCCGCCTCGCCCCACCACCCCCGCCTCCTCTAGCCGCATCATACCAAATCCGAACAAGATGTGATCGTGCTGAGAAGAAAACCCTGAGCATCTCACGTTTCTGTACCTTCCCTGCCAAGTGTGTAGAAAATCACTGAGACCTTAAGTAGAATAGTGTGGCGAGCTGCCTCTGCCTCCCTGTATCCTATTATGTGGCCATATTACAGTTATGTCGGCGATTAAAAGTACTGCCATGGCGTGTTAGCAGCTGTTTTCATGTTTAGGATTAGATGGCTGTCCCCCACCCCCCTGCGGGTTGCTTTTGTGTCCCAGGGGCAAATCCCTTCTCCAGGGTCAGGACTGTAATCAGGTGGGTTTTCCTCTCTCTGGGACACTGCGCCTGTCTTGCTGCCTTTCAATGGATGCAGAAAGGGCTTCAGAGCCACATACAGGATTTTCTTTGTGTCGGAGCCAGCAGTTGACTAACCCTCAGAGGATTCTCTGCGTTGAGCATTTTGAAGGTACAGTTTTGGGTAGATGTGTGCTGCTGATACTCAGCCAAGCTCCCTGAGGAGGTGAATTGGCTGCGGCCCTGAAGAGAGAGGTCATTCTCTCTCTCTCTCTCTTATGTGGTCTTCCAGGCAAAGGGAAAAAACACAAGCATTAGTCTGACCAGCTACATGATAAAGTAATTTAGGCACGATACCTGGATTGTTCAAACAATAATGGTTCAAGACCAAAAATACAGAGGCATTATAGCTCATGTAAGCAGTTGTGCGTGGCCTTGAAAGCCATTCACTGCCCTGCAACAGGGAATTTCCTCAGAACAGCGGTTGCTGCTAAGGGATGGATCACGTGGGAGCACATCTGTCCTGGGAGATGAACCACAGGCCCCGGGATTCAGAAACGGCAAACACCCCATGGAAACTAGAGAATTCCTCTTAGATTTGAAACTTCCTTCCAGACTGTCAGTTAGCAGAGGTCAAGGCTGTTGCCAGGCAAGGATGATTTAACCCCTTAAATAAAGTTGCTTCCTGGTTTTGATCGTATCCCAGGTTCTGTAATCTTGGAATACACCCAGCTGATGTGTGGTATATTGTGGGGTTGGTGTGTGTGTGTGTGTGTGTGTGTGTGTGTGTGTGTGTGTGTGTATCTGTGTTCTGACTGCCTCTGTGTGTGCCTGTCTGTCTCTACGTGGATGCTGAATCAGTTATTTGTTCCTAAAGTAAAATGCTTATAAAGAGAACAGGTTTAGCTGGGCCAGGTGGCACAGATCTGTTATTCCAGCTCTCTGGGAGGCTGAGTCAGGAGGATCACAAGTTTGAGCCCAACTTGGGCAACTTAGTGACTTATCAAGACCCTGTTTCAAAATGGAAACTGAAGGCTGGGTTGAGGATATAGCTCAGTGCCAAGGACTTGGGTTGGATCTTCAGTACACGCAAATTTTTTAAAAAGGAAAATGAAACTCTTGTCACAGTTCTTCCCCCAGCTGTGTCCCCGTAGGCGATCCCACAGGCACCTCTGTTCTTGCCGTCCCTCCTCTCCTCCTAAAGGGTTTAATCACGGGGCTCCACCCTAATAACCAAACCTAATGCGATCACATTCCAAAGTCCCCGCTTTTAAATGTCATTGTCAGATTAAATTTCCGCCCTTTTAATACCGTTAACAGGTGACCTTGGGAATTAAATTCCTTTGTGAGCTGGGAAGAGGGGGAGAAGCACTGTTCGGGTGGGGCAGATGCATCCGGGACCTCCCTCCTGGTCCCTCCTCCTCCCTCCTTTCTTTTTTATGAGATTGAGGATTGAACCTAGAGCCCTTGTACCGAGCTTGGAATTCCAGATCCAGTCCCACACCATTTTTTTGACTTTGAGACAGGGTATTGCCGCATCACTTATTTGCCCATGCCGGCCTCAAACTTGTGCTCTTCCTGCCTCAGCCTCCTAGAACACAGACATCACAGGCCTGGGCCACAACACCCAGCTGTCTTTTTCTTTTGTATAGACGGCTATCGTGCTGTCTTGTCCGTGTGTTTTCTGCAGTATTACATTATAAGGAACGCCAGGAAATTTCCTTTTCTGGTTAGGCACTTTGAATCAAAGGAACAGAGTCAGCTGACCTTGAATTGAGTACTTTTTTCCCTCAGGCCTATCTTTGGGATAGTTGGTGCCCGGCTAGGGGAGATCCCAGGCCTCCCTGGGCAGCAGGAAACCCGAGGGAGGCAGGACTGGCAGAAGCACGCAGTGTGTGCGGCCTCCGTGCCAGTCCCTGGGACAGACGCCACCTCCCAAGGCCCAGGTCTGAGTCCCTTGCCTGGGCCCAGCACCCTCATCTTCAAGGAGGGCGGGTTTCCTGAGCTCACAGTTCACCTGTGCTGGCCCACTCCAGCACAAAAACGGTCGTGGTGGAAGGACACAGGAAGCAAACTGCTTGTCCCATGGTGGCGGAGAGACCGGGGAGCAGGAAACACAAGTATGCCCTTCCAGGCCACGGCCCTGGTGTCTGGCTTCCGACTCCCAAAGGCACAGGAGACCGTCCCTGGCTGTGCTACCTGACCACACACAAACATCAATGTGTACTGCATTTTCTCTTTCTTTCTTTCTCTCTTTCTTTCTTTCTTTCTTTCTTTCTTTCTTTCTTTCTTTCTTTGGTTTGTTGTTGGTGTTTTGTTTTGTTTTTTGAAGCCAGGACCTTCACACAGAGCTACATCCCCCACCTGTTTTGTTTTTGATTTTGAGACAGTGTTGCCCTGAGGCACCAGGATGCCCAGACTGGGTTTAAACTTGCAGGTCTCCTGCCTCTGTTGCCTGCAGTGCTGAGACTGTAGGTAGGCCTGCATCACCAGGACTGGCGCCCATTTTACACCTAATTTAGGTAGCATTAACAAATAAATGATATATTTTTACTTTAAATATACAGGTGACCAAGTATAAATGTGACCAAATGTGGAATTTCAGTTACTGTCAGTCTGTTTTACGGGTATTTTGTAAATGTATTCATGATTTTTTTCCCAGAGTGCTGAAATTTATAAACTTTTAGCTAGTTGTGGTGGTATTATAACCACACCATATTAATTTACTGTCCCTGTGAAATGTGGAGACCGTTGTGAAAGCCACATATATTTGGGGAACATATGCTTCAAGCATCAAATGAAAGACCTAAATGAAATTAAAAAAAAAAAAGTTCAGTGTTTAGTATATACTGGCCAAATAGTCTGAGGAATGTGGGCATATATATATATATATATATATATATATATATATATATATATATATATATAAAGCTTTGTGGAATCAAGCCTCAAATTAAAAACATATTTTTAGAAATAAATCAGTACTTTGAGAAATGAAATTCTTACATGGGTGGAGGGACGATAAATAAACAAACAAATAGAGTTAGGCCTGGTGGGCAAGCCTGCAGTTCCAGCCTTCTGGCAGGCTGAGGCAGAAGGATAGGTAAATTCCAGCTCAGCCAATTCAGCAAGACATCATTTCAAAATGAAAATTAAAAAATTGCCGGGGATGTAGCTGCATGTGAAGGTCCTGGGTTGGATCCTCAGTACGAAGAAAGAGAGGAAGAGGACAGAGAAAAGGCTTGAATGCAAAAAACGCTGCCCTCCAGGGGGATTTTATCAAGTGAAGAAAGGTGCCTAGTGTACGGCAGGTTGTCCTTGTCTGCTTTTGGAAGGAGAAAGGACCACAAAACATTCTGGGCGCAGAAACGCGTGCATACGGAAACATACGTGCAGGTGCGCTCTCCCTGCCTCCCCCACCCTTACATATATTTTTTCCACTGCCGAGATTTGACCTGTGCTTCGCTATAAAATGCCTTCCTCCTGAGTGCGCCAGTGGAAACTCTATCTGGCCAGCCTTACTTCCTGGTTTCTGTCTCTTCAAATACTTTCGTCATGGTAGGGGGCAAAACTTCCATTACATTAATGAGATTTCCACAAGCAGATTAAGGAGGAAGTATGCCCTTCAGTCTTTGGTTACTTAACCATCCCTCATTGGGAAGAAATCTCTATATAAAGCGTCTACAAGAACTATAGCCAGGAGCAAAATTCCAGTAATGCAGGGTGGCTTGCTTGCGTGGTGTTTTGTCCCCACTGCTCCTTCATCTGAAGACTTACTGAATTAGTTCAAGAGAAATCTGTTGTATACCATCAGATCATTTGCTTTCTGCAGTCGGTGGGATGTGACACTCACAGTTAGGATTACCACCTCAAGGCCAGGACCTTGGCCTCAAAGTCATGTCAGCAGTGTGGTGGTGAGCAGAAATACGTTTTAAGGTTCTTTTCTTGTACAATGAACGGGACCCAGCCAAGGCAACTGTGAATGAAACTGCTACTGACTCAGAACCTCCCCCTGTAACTGCAGTAGAAACGGAGACTCCCCCTGGGTGGGCCCAGGGGTCTCTGACGGTTGGGTTATGGGGAGTCATGCGGTCTCAGGAAATTGCTTTTTCCATCCCTGGTTTTCCCGTTTCCTGCAGCTTCTGGTTCTCCAAGCACAGGGCAGGCAGCATGTGGGGCGTGTGTGCGGATCTAGGATCACATTGGCTCCAGAGCTCCTACTGTACACCGGGTGTTGTTCCAGGCACTTGGGAAATACATTACCAAGCAAAACTGATTAAAACCTCTCTGCCGTTATGAGATAGGTATTCTTGCGTGGCGTGGTGACTGCCAGCCACTGGGGCTGTGAGCGAAGACGCAGCTTCCCGCCTTGCCCCACTTGTCGCGCGCCGTGCTGACCGTCCCCGATGACCCGGGGCTGGGGCTGTGGGCACTCAGTATCCCCTGTGCTTTTCTCCAGCCGGCCTCGGTAGCGCTCGTGCTACAGCACACACCTTAAAAGCGCACCTATGCGGCGCGCGCGCCTCTGCGTGGTACCCCTGGCAGCCAGCTCTGCTCCTCCTCGCCTTGGGCCTGTCTCTCCGGCCCTCTCTGCTGCGGTAGCCTCCTGTCTGGCTCGGCTCGGGCTCCTTGCTTGGGGGCATCCTGTGTTCCCTCTTATTGCTACCGGTTCCATTTAATCCACCTATTCGCTTCCCACGCGCCTACATAGGCCGTGTCTTACTGCGCTCCATTTTGCCCGCAATACACAAACCCTCAGCTGAAAGTCAGCACCTGTACTGTTTCTACAAACCCCGGGCCTTTTGCCAACACAGTGCAGGAAATTAGAGCGCAGACCTGGCGCAACGCTGCTAGGTACCCGGACTACACAGGAAATGTTATCGTTATGTACCTTTTTTGTACTAAGAATCAAATCCAGGGACTTGGTGCTGAGCACATCCCCAGCCCATTTTTGATTTTTGAGAAAGGGTCTCCCTACATTCCTAAGTTGCCTAGGGTGGGCTCGAACTTGTGATTCTCCTGCCTCAGCCTCCTAGAGTGCTGGGATATTGGGCCTGCACCACATGGCTGTTTTTTCCACGTGATTACCGACAACAACAGATGTAGACCTTTGGAAATGTGGCACTGCGCACTACAGGATCTGGTGAGGACATGTCATGGTGGTGTTGGTCCTTTGGCTGAGATGCCAGCTTATCTACAGCAGAGATGTGCCAATTCTCTTCTCACTGGGCACCCCAGGGGATGGGCCCACGGACCTCCACGATGCCAGGATGTTAACAGAAGGAAGAAAGCTATGTGTTCTCCTGCTTCTGCTTAGTTGCAAAGCCGAGATGTTCCAGACAGGATGGCTAATTTTTGGATTTTGTGTTGTACTGTTTTGTTTTGAGGCAGGATCTTGCTCTGTAGTTCAGAATGGCTGTGAACTCACTATATAGGCCAGGCTAGTCTCGAACTCAGTATAATCCTCCCACCTCAGTCTCATCAGTGCTGGTGTTACAGGCCTCCACCACTGTGCCCGGCGTGCACGGCAGAGTTTTAAACAGTATCCTTTCCGCGTTCTTGCAGCGAGTCCTGGGTGAGGTCCAGCGGGCACGTCTTCCGCCTCCTCGGCGTTTCCTACAGTAACTACTGCATCCTGAATAAGCTTCCAGTTGACAGTGAATGCATGACTTAGCTCAGCAGGGACCCTGGGCAGGTCTCCCGGGCGTGGTCTGTCCTTCCTCTGTCTCTTTGCTGACTCCCCATCACACTTGCTATCCGTCTGTGTGTCCACTGTCAGCCATCACTGCCCTACACTCACACACACGCTCGTGCACACTCACATCCGATCCTCCCTATGTGATCCGCCTGCATGCCTGGTCTGCCATCAGCCGTTGCTCCACCACACACACACATACACACATAGGCACACACTCGTGCGCCTGCTCCCTCAGATCCCTGATTACCTCCTAAGGAAACTTCCTTCAGCTTCGTGGAAGACCCTCTCGGTTAATAACATGACTGGCAGAAGGCTTTCAGGAGGAGCCATGGCTGGGGATGTGGTGTGAACTGTGGTTTAACACCGGGATAACTTTTCTACCTTCCCTCTTCCAAGGGTTCCGTTGAGAAGATGGTTTTTAAAAATTGAGGTTTGTGTGTGTGTGTGTGTGTGTGTGTGTGTGTGTGTGCATATATGTGTGTGTAATTGAGGATTAAACCCAAGGACTTTCCACCCATCCCAGTTTTTAATTTTCATTTTGTGTCTTTTGTTGTAATATGTTCATTTCCTTTTCATTTTGTCATGGGAATCAAGCCAAGGACCATCACACTAGGCTACACCCTCAACCCATATTTGTTTTTGATTTGGAGATAGGCTCTCGTGAAGTTGCTAAGTGATATAGGTTGGGACCCAACTTGAGATCACCGTGCCTCAGCCTCCCAAAGTGGAAAAAAATTCTTGAATTTTTCTCCAGATATGAAAAATAGATTATCCACATCTTGAAACCCAGATGGAATTTCTCATAACTTTTGTTATTTTAATATTTATCTTCCAAATGATGATGGAAATATATACAAATCGCTATGCAAGTATAAGGGCTGGTGGTTATCAATGTTCAGAATCAGAATTTAGTATTTTGGAGGGAGGATGGCCACCTTTGTGGGGGCCAGGGAAGGGGAGACCAGCTGGCAGAGGGCTACAGCTCACATGTGCAGTTTGCATATTCTCCTTAGTACGTGTGTGTGGGAACCTTTTATAGAGAGTGGTGTCTCTGTAAATGCTCAGACTCCATGCAGATTGCTGAGATTATAAAAATTAAGAAATAGTAAAATGCTAACATTACGCATTCTTTTAGATGATAGAATTCTCAGCATCTTGGATTTCAAGCAGGAAATGTTTTCTACCTTTGTAATCAGAGACACTGAAACAACAACAAAAAAAGAGCTCTTCCTGTTCTTCCTAGGGCAGGCTGTGTGTGTGTGTTTGCGTGTGTGTGTGTGTGTGTGTGTGTGTATTCTGTATTACCCACCTCAATTTTTTTTTCTTTTTGTGTTACTTGGGACCCAACCCACAGTTTTCACCATAAGCTGCGTCCCCAGCCCAGTTTTGGTTCTGATTTTGAGACAGGACCTTGCAAAGCTGCTAGATTGCCTAAGCTGTCCTGGATCTTCAGATCCTCCTGCCTCAGCCTACTACAGAGCTGGGATTGCAGGCCTATCCCCCAGGGCCCAGCTCAGTTTAAAAGTAAAAGCCCAACATGTTGTTTTTGTTAATATATTTTATGATATATTAGACTTAGCCCATCTACCTTTCAAAGATGAAGGTAACAAGGTTAAGAATTCTTTTCAGAGTAGATGCCAGATGCCAGTGGATGGGAACGGTCCGCTCACCCCCCTCTGCTCCTGGCAGAAGGCCAAGCCTGCAGGGTGGGAGGGTTGTCATGTTCTGGGACACAGTCGGCTTCTGGAATCTTTAACATGCAATTGCTATGGACAGTAATGATTTCCAGATAGGCTGGGTTCGTGGGAAGGACTCACCTGGGAATGGCAAATTGGTTGGGTCCTGGGGAGAAGTTGCATTTTAAGGCCAATTTTTTTGACCCCTCCAGGCTTCCATTCACCTCAGTCTCCGAGCCAGCTGAAGAACAGTGTGTGGGTTTACCTGTGTCTCATTTAGAGCTACTGACCAAGTCAGAAACTTCGGTGCTCATCCTGTCTGCCAGATTTGCTCATTGCAAAAAGATAAAACAGATCCTGGCCTAGAAGGCCCTGGAAGTTGTCTGATTCCGTGACCACCCACCTGCATGTTTCTGTTCCTGAGACAGCCTCTCACTAAGTTGCCATGCCGCCGGCCTGGGATCGAGCTTGCCACCCTCCTGCCTCAGCCCTCTGGGTTGCTGGTCTTGCAGACCTTTGCCACTGGGACCAGGAAAGCTACCATTTAAAGAGCTAGGGGGACTTTTCAAATGAGATGTGCCCAATCACTTGCAGAAATGGTGTGAACTTTATCATGTTGTACACGTGTGTGTAAAATCTCAGTGGAGTTTATATAATGGCCCTTCAGAAAACAAACTCTGAAATTTTCTTTAACCATCATCTAATTAAACTGTAAGAAAACCCTCTTAAAGAGAGGAGTTGTGTATCTTTTAGTAAAACAAGAATTGAGACTACACACTTGAAAAAGAGCATGTTTGTAACTCCTACAAAGAGTTAGGGGCCCTTATGGTACTTTAAAGAATGAAAATGTTTCCGTTTTCTCTGAGTAATGTCATTAATATTAATTAATAACATTAGCTCTTTGCTTTTGTTTTGTTTCGTTTCAAGACAGTGTCTCACTCTAGCCCAGGCTGGCCTTGAACTCACTATGCAGCTCAGGCTGGCCCTGAACTCTCTGTGCAGCCCAGGCTGGCCTTGAGCTCACTGTGCCACCCAGGCTGTTCTCTCACAGAGGTGCTGCTGCCTCAGTCTCCCAGTGCTGGGATTGTAGGCATGCACCGCCGCCCACCAGATTGTCCTTTATGTTAAGGTGCATTTGTAAGTTGACACGTGAGAGCGCTTCCTCTCCTGGTTCCTGGGCGCCCTAATTCTCCATATGCTATATGATTTATGTGTCCTCCAAGACAGCTAGCTCACCCTTCTCTCAGTGAAGTCCAGGCATTTTCCATTTGCCCAAATGGTCCAAGCCTGTTATCCCACCACTCTGGGAGGCTGAGGCAGGAGGATCACAAGTTGGAGCCCAACCCAAGCAGTATAATGAGACCATGTCCCAAAATCAAAAATAAAGGGGCTGGGACATGGCTCAGCAGTTCAGCACTTGCCTCGCAAACTCAAGGCCCTGGGCTTCTTCCCCAGGATAGCAGGAGGATTGCCTTGAGGCCAAGGCCAGCCAGCTGGGTTGCACAGTGAGTTCAGGGCCATCGTGGACTATCCCCAGGATAGCAGGAGGATTGCCATGAGGCCAAGGCCAGCCAGCTGGGTTGCACAGTGAGTTCAGGGCCATCGTGGACTACAGAGTGAGGAAGACCCTGTCTCAAAAAAAAAAAATCAAAAATAATAATGGATGGGGATGTAGTTTTGTGTGAAGCTCTGGGTTCAGTCCCCAGTATTGCTAAATAAATAAGTAGCCAAAATTCAGCATACTTGTTGTGTTTGCAGTTTCCACAACCTTAGCAATAAATTCTGTGTTTTCATCCGTTTCCGGACGAGAACCCTTCGCCTCTAGTGTCATCTCTCTTCTCCCTCCGCCCGGCCCGCTCACCGGTGTGCAGGAATTTCGCTCACGCCAGGTACTCCCAGGAGCGGGGTCCCGCGGTATGCAGCCAGCACCTAGCCCGTGTTGGCATGGCATTCGTTTTGTCTACTTTCGTTTTTTAAATGTGGATGATGACAGGTTTCCACGACAGCAAACATGTGTCTCTAGCTTTGGTTGGTGAGAGAAGTGGCGGGTTGAGGGCTGCGTTTATCTTGTTTTTATTTTGTGTGTGTGGTACTGGGAGTTGAGTCCAGAGACTGCCCAGTGCAATATCCCAGACTTTTCATGATTTTTTTTTTTAAATTTTGAGACAGAGTCTTATCAAGTTGCTAAGTTGCCTTGGGTGGGCTTGACCTTGCAGTCTTCCTGCCTCAGCCTCCCAGAGTGCTGGAATTACAGGCCTACACCCGAGCCTGCCTGAGGACTACATTTTAAGCCAGTTAATGTCTGTCCTTTAAATTCACCATGAAAAAGCCCTTCATTCAGACAAAACATTGTTCTTGTTAAAGAATTTGGCTTTCTTACACATAAAAGAATTCTGTTATATGTCTGTGTCTAAAATTCCAATAGCGGTCCGAGGAAATGCAGTCATTGATTTATTTCTAAACTTGAAGCATATTTTTTAATCTCGTCCTAATGTACAACTCAGAAAAAGGAAATTGTTCTGTTTTGTTTTTATAAAGAAAATGCTGTCTTATACCCAGAGTCTTGAGTCCTTTCAGTGCTTTTCTGTATGGTTTTATAGTTACATCAGAAAGCCAAAAGTTGTTTCAGAATTTTTATTAACCGACTTGAACCAAAAGCCGTCCCTTTGTGAAGTCTCTGGAAAGATTCCCACCATAGCCGGGGAGCCGCTGGAGCCTTTGAAATAATGTTAGAGGACGGACGGCTGCCACGAAAACAATTTAAATTATTTTATTTATCTGAAATTAAAGTGTGGATGGAGACATAAGGCCTATTGTTCTGATGGTCTGTGATTCATGCTTTATTTTTCTTCCCATTTCGGCCTCATGAAGCGTTAGGAATCTGAGCCCTGCGTGTCCCTGGTATGATGGTTGTAAAACTTTTTACAAAAATGCCGTGTTTACCCTGTAATACACACGACAGTAAGGCGGAACCTCTGTCCTCTGGGTGGGACTTGGGACTCCGGTTTTCTGTTAGGAAAGCTTGTCAGTCTCTCCCTCAGATCAATTTTAAGGTAAATTAAATTTCAGTAGACTCTAAGTCGTGTTTCCTTCGTCTCCTATTTAGAAATATCTTTGGACTTTTACGTCAAGGGTAACAATAGGCTTATGAAGTTATGAAACATTGATAATTGAGTGTTTAAGCTGCTTGCTTCTGCTTTGCTTGTGTTGTGGCACTGGGGCTGAGCCGGCTGCACCGAGCAGCATTCCCAGCCTGTTTTGATGTTGAGACAAAGGTCTGCTAGGTGCTCAGGTGCCCATGCTGGCCTTGAACTTGTGTTCCTCCTGCCTCAGCCTCCCAGAACTGGGATTGCAGGCCTGCACCTCTGGGGCCAGCATGGGTCACCTCTCGTATCTCATTTATGTCAGAGTAGCACGTTTCCTTAGCAGAGCTCCTCAGCACTCCCAGACTCAGCCAGGCACGGGGTGTTGTGTCGGTGATGCTGTGGGAGCTAGCCGGGTGAGATGATACCACCCACGCCCACCCAGTTGGGCCTTCTGGGCAGGAAACGCATCCCCTTGGTTTCCCTACTCTAGAGAGTCAGACCACGCCCCAGCGGGGACCTCCAGATCCCCAGAAGCCCAGGCAGGCAGAGCAGTAGAACAGGGGCTGAGCCTCGGGCGCGGCCCGGCCGGCAGCCTGCTTGGTTGGACGGCTAGGTAGGAAGGGCACTGCTCCCCCTAAGCTCCTGTTTGCCTTCTAGTAAAGCTGTAGCATGTGTGCGTGTGCGCGTGTGTGCACACGAGGACATGCACATATACTTGAGCACTGTCATAAGTTCCATCCGTTTTACTTTCACGTGACCCTGTGCTGTGCAAAACTGGGCAACACCTTTCAAGACACCTTTCAAGTTGGTGCAGGAGTCCTGTGGCAGGAGGATGGCAGTGTAGCATGTGAGGGAAGATTGAAGAACACAGGGAACAGGTAAATTGTTTATGACAGTGGAAGACCCACAGCCATGACTTCCCCTAAAAATCTGCCCCCCCCCACACGTGTACCCCATCATTCCTGCCACTCTCTGAAGCAGTTCCGGAAGTCCTCCTTCCTGAGTGACTTTGGTGGCACCGTTGTGGCAGTCTTGATGGCCAGAATCCATTAGAAACATCAGCTTTTGCCGTCGTGGGAACTGTGGGGAAGGGCCAGGAGCCGCGCGGTGCCAAGGCAACTGGACCCGCCGATACATGTTCGCAAGTGGGCAGCTGCCTTCTCGGGGTTTGTTTTCATCAACTTCATAAAGACCCTCAGGAGAGAGGGCTTGCGGCACTGCACCAAAACACGGCAGGCGTAGTGGGCAAACAAGTTTGCAACAGGCACGCGTGGTGGGGCCTGCCGGGGCTAACGACAGTGCTGCTTCTACTGTGATCATTTGCCTTCAAATTTCCACTGTCTCCGCCTTTTCCAGTTGTCTCTCCTCGTCGCCGCACAGGGGACGCAAAGGGACACTCAGTGAGGGTTCGGAGGGTCGCGTTGTCCACGGGCTGTTTCCAGGTGTGAGTCACAGTGCCGGGCTCCCAGCAGCCTGGGGGACAGGCCTCCAGAGTTCAGCGGTGGGTGGGGTCCAGGCAGAGCGGGCTGTGGGACGGCCATGGGTGTCCTCAGGGTGTGCGCCCGGAGCCCCCTGTTCCAGCACCCCTGGAGACATCACTTAGACCAGAGGCCACTTCCCATCCGGAGAGCTGTGACTCGGAGCGGGAACCAGGGAGCCAGGCCATGGGAGCCGGAGAGAAACCAGGAGCCATCTCAGCACTCGGGGAGGCCGAGGCATGAGGGTCACGAATTCAAGCCAGCCTGGCAACTCAGCAACTTGGGGAGACCCTGTCACAAAATCAAAAATAAAATTGGGCTGAGGATGGAGCTCATCACGAGGGCGAGGGCTTGATCCCAGGACCAAAAAAAGAAAAAGAAAGCCAGCTGGAGGGCACTCCGCAGCCGCAGCCTGCCCGGGTAGCAGCTTTATGGAGAGTGCGGCGGGAGCCGTGGGCACCGTGGGCCCTGGCGCGTCTCGTGTGAAGGGCTCAAGAGGCTGCCAGCTCTGAGCTCCTGCAGAAATACCACAGCGAGAAGAAAAGCCCCTGATTAGCTCAGTGGAGGCCGCTGTGGGCTCGCGGCCCTGCCAGCCCCCGGGGCTCTCTGCCCGCTCCCAGTCTAGCCCCTGCCCCGAGACCATCCTGCACAGCGAGGCACCTTGGCCTCCTGGCCTGCCGGGCTAGCTCGCCACGTGGCCTGCCCTGGGCCGGGATCCCCGGGAGGGTGAGGTGCCAAGCAGGCTTGGTTCGGTTCCTTTTCCTGCAGACTTGATTGCGGCGGGGAAGTGCCAGGTTTGCTGGTTTTGTTTTCTCCTTTGTGAGCCATTCGTTCCCCTGATGCTTCGGCCCTTAGGAAGCCCCGTAGGTAGACTCAGCCTTGAGCTAGGCTTCATGGTGCAGGCCTGTCATCCCAGCAGCCCTAGGAGGCTGAGGCAGGAGGATCACATGTCTGATCCCAGCCTTGGCGCTTTAGCGAGACTGTCCCATAGTAAAAATAAAAACGGGCTGAGGGTGTAGCTCCGTGTGAAGCCCTGGGCTTGACCCTCGATACCCGCCCCCTCCCCCCCCCATCTCCCTGCAACCTTTCTAGGATAGTTGCTGGTCCCGTGGCCCTGTCCTGTTTATTCAGCCAGAGGGACGGACTCCTGAGCAGCGCCTGAGCGGGTGCCATCTGTCCCTTGCTCGCCTTCGCGGCCCCTGGAAGATCGCGAGTCCCCATGTTGGATGCGTTTGGGATTTAATCGTGCATTATTTTCCTTTCAATTAAATTATTCATATTTTTGAGTAACGCCTTCACTGTTAGGAAGGCGGATTTTCGGCAAGGCCACCAATGAACTCCAATGAACCCCCAGGCCAGGCCCCAGGGGGTTTGCTCTTTCTGCTTAAGGCAAAGAACTCCTGTTTCTTCCTCCTCCTGGCCGCCCTGGACTCTGGCCAGAGGCGAATGACCCTGTCCTGGGACAGTGGTACAGACGAAGAGATGTCTGGCCTAACTCCCTCCCTCGCTCACCTTTTTTGGCCACAGATTCTGATTTTTTTTATTCCTTTCCAGTGAACTTTGCTTTCTCTCAGGCACTAACACCTATCTCCTTCTAATTTTGTTTTGTCTCCTTAGATGTGAGAGCTAACCTGATAAAGGTTAGTGTCAGAAGGGAGCTTTTAGTCAGCCTGGTGGTAGAGGCCTGCTGTGCCAGCACTCTGGGAGGCTGAGGCAGGAGGATTGCAACTTTGAGCCAAGCCTGGGCAACTTCACAAATTAGCAAGGCCTTGTCTCAAAATCAAAACCAAAAAAATTGGCTGAGGGTGTAGCTCAGTGCAAAGGCCCTGGGTTCCACTCTAACACCACAAAAAAAAAAAAAAAAAAAAAAGAGAGAAAACTTTGAAATCAGTTAATATGTACTTTCCAGCCTATTATTTGCTTTTGTATAGCCTGTAAGATAAAAAATGTTTTTATGGTTTTAAAACTTTTTTTTAAAGGAAAACTTCATAAGTGAAAGTTTTACATAGCCTTAAATGGACAGCTACCTTTGTTCATTTACAGATTGTCTAGTTATCAGCAGAAATTTTTACATTAAAAAATGACCTGGCGATATAGGTCCATGTGAAGGCCCTACTGTGTATCCTTAGTAACACATGTACTCACACACAAAAAAAATATTTTTGAAGGAAAATAACTTGTGATTTCCATGTAACATTGAACTCAGGAGCAGTTTCAGGAAATCGCAAGAGCCTAGGAGCTGGGCCTCAGGTCTTCAGGAAGAGCACATAGGACAACGTTTCCCAGGTGGCACCTTATGGGAGGGAGGGGCTGGGCTCAGCGTGAAGCTCCCTGAGCTCTGGGCTGTCCCATATGGGGTCACAGGAGGAGGCACATGAAGCCAGGCCAGGTAGAAATGGGGTGTGATTTGAGTGTCTCCAGTGACTGTGCCCCCATTGGCAGGCACCCAGCCACCCTTCTGACCAGGGACAGACCCCATCCACACAGCTGCCAGCAGACGCCCTGCCTCTGGTCACTTGCGGTTGCTCAGAAGTGTCCTTCGTCACTTCTGATGGATCTCCGGGCAAGGCAGGCCGTGTGGCCTTCCTCTACCACTCCCTGAAGGTGCCAGGCCCTCAGGTGGCCTGGGGGAATCCCTCTCTGTCCTAGAATCCAGCTTCTTCTTTGTGTTGGCCAGGAAAGGAGGGGAACACAAGGGTCCCTGTCCCACCTCCCCTGGCCGCTGCTCACACCTCCCCTGCGTGGCCATGCAGGTCCCTTGATGTCCCTCTCCTTGGGCACATGTATGCAGATGCAGCCTTCTCATGGTGCTGTATGAGATGTTAACAAAAAATATGCTGGATAAATGTTTTTTAAAAACTGTATTACAGTAAAGGACAAACTGCCCTGAGTTACCTGCAGAATCTCCCCCTTCTTTCTCAGCCGCGTGTCCAGTCGTTCTGACCACTTGCTAACGCAGTTCCAGAAGTCTTCTTTCCTGAGTGGCTTCAACGGCACTGTCCTGGCTGCCTCCGTGTCCTGAATCCATTCAAAGTCTCGACCTTTCATGGTCATTTGAAGAGTCAGAAGTCACACAGTGCCAGGTCCAGTGACTAAGGTGACGAGGACGTGCCATCATGTTTTTACGATCCCATGTCTCTGTGGGCTGGCGCTGCAACTGCGTTCACTGTATTTCTGATCGTGCCTCCTGAATGGCATTGTAATCCATTATTAAGTTTGGACGTTCACTTGTTATTTTGATCACAATCATTGTGGAGTTTTGTCCAGCGTCTGGGCATGTCCCCAGCACCTTGCATCCAGAGAGCCCGGCAGGCTGGCCCGAGCCAGGCTACCCTGGGGTGCTCATGTGACTCCGGACAGCTCACGCCTCCCCCACCCTGTGCCAGTGGCGCAGAGCCAGGCCTGCAGTGTCTGGCCAGCTCTCCCTGCTGAGCCCTTTCCCCAGCTGTGCTCCCTACCGCAAGTGCCTCCCTGTTACCTTTGTGTGTGCACCCTCCCCCACTCCCGCCTCACCAACACCTGGCTGGTCTCCACCCACTCTCTCCTTCTGTAGGTGCTACTAAGGATTGCGCCCAGTGCTTTCACACTGAGCTACATCCCCACCTCACTCTGGCCGCTTTACATTTTTGACTTTGATATGGGATCTCCCTAAGTCCCTAAGTTGTCGAGGCTGGGCTTGAATGTGAAATCCTCCTGCCTCAGCCTCCCAGAGTACTGAGGTGACAGCCTGTTCTCCTCTTGTGCAGCCTGCCATATCCTTGGGGCAGAAGTAGCGTCTGTCCTAGTCTCCTGTGGGAGGCCTGGCTCAGCACATCCTCAGAGACACTCAAGAGAAAAAAAACATTGTGGCCCAGTGTGTGGAACAAGCCTGTAACTTTAGCGCCCTGGGAGGCTGAGGCAGGAGGACTGGAAACTCAACCCCGGCCTGGACAACTAAGGGAGGGAAGGAGGGAAGAAAGGGAGAAAGAGAAAAGAGAGAGAAAAAAGGAATGAAGGAAGAAAGAATTGAGAAACCAAGAAAAAAGAAAGGAAGAATGAAAGAAAGAAATGAAAGGGGCTGTGTAGTGGCAGTGCGGGCCTCTTGTTCTTCCCAGAGAGAGGGATTCGGAGTTGGGGATCTTTTGAAGTCTTTTTGAAGTCTTGAGAGTTTATTATTTTAAAGTAATGAAATACCTTATGTTCAATTCTCCTTGTTTAGACGCCCGTGAATGAAGTTGCATTAAGATAAAAAGCTCCCAGTGTAACTCCTTTCGCCCAGAGAAAGTTGGCTTGGTCTCGTAGGTCACCTCAGTTCAACAAATATTTACCGAGTGGCCTACGGAGAGCTACAGCAGAGTTGGGGCAGCGCAACTTGAAATTCCGTTTCCCAGTTTGAATTTGTCTTTCTTCCTCCCTCCTGCCCGCATCTATCCTTCCCTGTCTTTCCCGCTCCCTCCTTCTCTGCTCGCCTTCCCTCTGTCCGGCCTGCCTGCCTTCTCTTCCATGCGGATGAGTCCAGAGACCCGGTTATTTCCGCCCGGCAACTGGGAAAGCCGACAGGAGACGCGTTTCGGGGAGGGGCTGTATGCGATCATTTGTTTGTCTTTCTGGGAGGGAAATTTACAAGAGCCACAGACCATAGCATAGCGTAGGGACTGGATGTCAGAGGTGAGCTCCGACGTGCCCTGGGGCAACGCTGGCCACCCAAGGTCTCTGCACCAGTTGCGGAGAGGTGGGTCAGTAGGCAGGTTGGTGAACAGCGGGGTTGAGCCCAGGACGTCTACACCAAGCTCTCTCCCCAGCCCATTTTTTATTTTTGATTTTGAGACAGGGTCTTGCATAGCCACCAAATTGGGCAGGCTGGGCTGGAACATGGTTGCCGTCCTCCTGCCTCCGCCTCCCGGAGTGCGGGATTACAGGCTTGAGGCATCCGTGTGAAGATGGCATGTTGTCCTCTGTTGCTCCGCACTTCTGGGCACCATCCTAATTTTTAGAAGTATTCGCTTGTGGGACACGTGGCTTTCCCAGGAGCCGTGCACCTGCTGGCCTGGGTGGCCGCACTGCCGTGTCCGGGCCGGGTCCCGCTGGTGTCCCTGTCCTCCCACGGCTTCGCACACAGGATGGTGCTCGTCACTCTGGGGCTGGGATGTCACGGCTTGTTTTCTGAGCATCCACTGTCTGTGTGAACAGTGCAAAGCTAGGAGAAAGAATAATAATTCATTTTCTCTGCCCTCATCTAGTCTTAAGCTGCAGAACATCAGGAAAAATGTTATTTTTTATATAAAACTTCGTTTGCTAAAGCAGTCGGCCACCTAGTGGTGGGTCCAGGAAGGGCCAGCTCCTGCGGCAGAATTTTACGCTGACTTCCCAGGCCAGCAGTAAACTGGGAACCCGGGCCGAGGGTGGGCTTGTGAGTGAGCTCTGTCTGCATATGTTTGAGAAAGTTCTCCCATCAGTTTTAAATCAAGGCAAAGCAGGATCGCTAGAGAATAAAAACAAAGTCGAAGTCTCCTGGGAGTCTAGCACTAGACATAGGGACGGGGCCACCAGGAATGGACTGTACCCTGGTCAGGGCCAGGGTCTCCCTGCCCCGGGCTGCAGTGGCTTCTCCTCTCTCCTGACACGACTGTTCCTGTCGTGTTCTTCCAAGGAACCAGCTAAATGTGATTCTTACTTTGTTTTTATTTATTTTATTTACTGGGGATCGAACTAAGGGCCCTCAGCCTGAGCTACATCCTTAAGACCCCTTTTTAATGTTTACTTGAGACAGGGTCTCACTAAGTCACCGAGTTGCCCAGGCTGTGTCTCTACTTGCAAACTTTTATCTTCCTGCCTCAGCCTCCTACAGTACTGGGATTACAGGCCTGTACCACTGGGCCTGGCTTACATATAACTCTGAAATCTTGAATTAATGAGGAATTTGGGGACACTTATCTTCATACTAAAAATCTGAATCTGTAAGATTTTGAAGTTGAAAATAGCCTTATAAAACTAAGAAGTCTTTCTTTCTTTCTTTTTCTTTTTGTTTTATGTACTAGGGATTGAACCTAGGGCCTTCACAAAGCCGAGCTACATCCCCAGCCCATTTTTCATTTTATATTTTGAGGTGGTCTCACTGCATTGCTAGGTAATGCAGGCTGAGCTCACACTTGTGATCTTCCTGCCTCAGCCTCACAGAGTGCTCAGATTACAGGCAGGTACCCTGGGCCTGGCTTCTCTCCCTCTGTCCCTCCCTCCGTCCTTCCTTTCTTTCATTTAGTAGTACCAGTGATAAGCCCAGCCCTTCATATTGAGCATAATTTCCAGCCCCTTTTTTTACTTTTTATTTTGAGACAAGGTCTTGATAAGTGATCCAAGCTGGGATCAAACTTAGGATCCTCCTACCTCACCTTCCCAGAGTGCAGGAGTACCACTCCCTGTTTCATTCCTTTATTTTGTAAGAGAAGAAGAGAAAGGCCTGCGAGACACAGTCACTTGTGGGAATTGCACAGTCTCTCTTGTACTACGGGTCTCCTCTCTCTGAGATTCCTAACAACATAATCACACCAAACCTGAACAACAAATTACTAGCTTAATGTGAAGAGTGCTTTTGGTTCTGTTTCTTGATGTACAGTTGTGTGTGTGTGTGTGTGTGTGTGTGTGTGTGTGTGTGTGTGTGTACGTGCATCTGTGCATGTTCTTCATACAGAATTTGAGAGCTTTAGACCGCATCTGCCAAGCTGGGGGATATAGCTCAAGCAGTAAGGGCAATTGCCCTGTATATACAAGGCCCTGGGTTTCATATCCTAACACTTCATAAGAATTAGCTGGGCATGGTGATACGTGCCTGCAATCCACTACTCTGGAAGCTGAGGCCGGCAGATTGCCATGAGTTCAAGGCCAACCTGGGCTACATAATGAGCTTAGGACCATTCTAGACTACAAAGCAACACTCTGCTTCAATAAATGAATAAATAAATAAAAAGGACAATCCTTTTGAATCTCTTTGGCGGCCTGGGGAGGTGAAAAATGATTCACCCCACTTCACCCCACTTTAAAACTATCTGGTTGCAAAACTAAACTCTGCTCTTAAGTTGCCCATCAAAAGAAAAAACATATATATGTGTGTGTGTGTGTGTGTGTGTGTGTGTGTATACATACATATATATATTAATATATATATATATATATATATATATATATATATATATATAGCACTGGTCATGTACCTTTGTGCTGAGCTGCATCTCCAGCCACTTTACTTATTTTTATTTATTTATTTCGAAAAAGGATCTTACCAAGTTATTTAATTCCCCAGGCTGGGTTTGAACTTGGGATCCTCCCGTCACAGCCCACCGTAGTTCTTTTGCAGGACATCTCTTTCTCCTCCCACGGGTGTTCCTCTTGCTGTCCAGGTGGGAAGCAGTGAAGCACCTGGCAAGAGCAGCTTTGCCTGGGCAGTAGACTGACTGGAATTTCTAAAACTAGATAATTTGATGAAACTATTCCTGTCATCTTTAAAGATTGGAGCCTGTGTGTGTGTGCATGTGTGTGTGTGCACGCACACGCGCTGTTGCTCTCGGGATGAGTAATCCGCCTGCACTCTCCTCTTTCGCCTGCACCAGCACATCAACAACGACCACATCCACGGGGAGAAGAAGGAGTTTGTGTGCAGGTGGCTGGACTGCTCGCGGGAGCAGAAGCCCTTCAAGGCGCAGTACATGCTGGTTGTGCACATGAGGAGGCACACGGGCGAGAAGCCTCACAAATGCACTGTGAGTACCCCGGTGCCTGTCCGCGCCATCCCCAGGGTCCTGCTGCTGAGCACACCAACTCAGGGCTGTGGCCGGAGTGGGATGGAGTGTGGCATGGTGACAGGGTCCCTTCTGGTCCATCAGGGATTAGACCCAGTGGCTTCACACTGGGCTACGTCCTCAGCCTGCTTTGTCTTACTTAGTTTCATTTTGTGTAATTTTTGTGGTGTTGGGAACTGAACAAAGGGCCTTTGCTCTGAGCTACGTCCTTAGCCCCACCTTTTTTTAATTTGAGACAGAGTCTTACCAGTGGCTAAGTTTCCCTGTCAGGCTTGAACTTGTGATCCTCCTGCCTCAGCCTCCCAAAGTGCTGGCATTATAGCCCTGTGCCACTGGAGCCAGCTCATTTCTATTTGTGATTTTAAGATGGGCTGTCACTAAGTAACAAAGCTGCCAGGGCTGGACTGGTTGGACTATCCTCCTGCCTCAGCTTCCCAGGGCGCCAGAATGACAGTCCTGTTCCATGGGCCCAATGGTGATACTTTAAATCTTAAAGACCTTTACAGAGATGATCAAATTCCACGGCTTTGTGTGAACACAAAGCCACATTAATGAACTTTGTGCTGCATCTGAAATCAGTGGGAATTGGCGGAGATCAATGAGCAGATAACGAAACCCATTGTCCCCAGAGAGCTGCCTATTAAAAAAAGAAAAAGAAAAAGAAAAAAACCTTCAGGACTTTTACTCCATTGAAAATGCTTTATCCTGAGCTGCCCTGGAACCCCATCTGAATCCCAATATGCAGAGTTCAGTGAAGTTTTTGTTTATTGGTTTTGAAAAAGCTACTGACCCTTGACCACCAGGTTTTTTCTTGCCTTGGGTGGGACGGCCAGGCCGAGCAGCTGCAGGGCTGTTGTGCGGCCCAATCCTGAGTCACCTGTCGTCCTCAGTTTGAAGGTTGCACAAAGGCCTACTCGAGACTCGAAAACTTGAAAACACACCTGAGATCCCACACTGGAGAGAAGCCGTATGTCTGCGAGCATGAAGGCTGCAACAAAGCCTTCTCCAACGCCTCGGACCGAGCCAAGCACCAAAACAGGACGCATTCCAATGAGGTGAGCGCCCCTGCTGGCCAGGGCTGGCGTAAGTGGTGGGGAGGCCCTGAGCCTTCAAGGGACCAGGACCTCAGAGATGGGCTAAAGAATTGGTTGCTGCTTCTTTTTGTGGGGTTGTTTTTTTTTTTTTTTTTTTTTTTTTTGCCATACTGAGGATCCAACTCTGAGCTATATCTCTGGATCATTTTTTAGTTTTTAATGTTGAGACTGGATCACACCAAGTCACTAAGTGGCCCAGGCTGGGCTTGAATTTGTGATACTCCTGGCTCAGCCTCCTAGAATGCTAGGATTACAGGCCTGCACTGCCACCACGGACCCCAGCTGCAAACTGGGCCTCTTTAGAGAGGCATACAGATGAGGAGGGAACTTCCTAGAACCCTAGTGGGCTTTGTTTCCTGTTGTTGGGAACTGCCACCAAGGAAAACAGAAAGGAGGATCCTGTAAAATGGAGCCAGAGCTGCACCTGCAACTGGCAGCTGACTGCTGGGAAGGCCACTTTTACTTGCTTTCTCCAAGTGGCACCTTCAGATTATGTAAAAAAAAATTTTATTTATGGAGCAACCAGCCATGGTTTTAAATATAACTTCCAGCCATTCTAAATTCTAAAGGGTCTTGGAGAATATTCTAGAAATCAGTTGATTATTTAAGACAATACCGGGTGTCCTAAGGTTGCTGTATCTATAAGAATATTTAAAAATATATAATCTTATATATATGTGTGTGTGTCTATACAGATATGTTTGCTCAGAGTTAATTTATACTATTTTAAGTAAAACTGAAGTTAGGAGAAAAACTATGCAAGTACTAAATTCAGTGTATGGGATGTCCAAAAAGTCACCATACATAGGAAAAATTAACAAACTTTGGGACACTATATTGCCATGTATACATTCTACTTTGTTGAGTGTGGGCCGGGCTATATTTTACTGGGGATGGAGCTCAGGACCACCGTTGTACTAAACTACATCCCCAGCCTACTTTATGGTTTACGATTTTGCGACAGTGTCTCTCTACGTCACTAAGTTGCCCAGGCAGCGTTCAAACTTGTGATCTTCCTGCCTCAGCTTCCCAGAGTGCAGGGATTACAAGCTTGCACCGCCGCGGGGCCCAGCTGCAGTCATTTTAAAATACAAGGATCATATACTAAGGAAAAGATGCCGTGTTGCACGGCGGTGGTGGTTTCTGCCACACTGCTGATGTGTTTGGGTAGCTCCCCTCCCTCGCGATAGGGCAGTGCTGGGTCACACGGGCTCCGAGTTCCTGTCGCTTTCATTCTGGTGCCCGCCTTCTACACACACCCATTTTCAGATGCAGTGTGTGGCTCATGTCGTAGAGCCTTCTCTTGAGCAGATCTGGTGACGCAGATCTGACGTCCCAGCACTCTGGGAGGCTGAGGCAGGAGGATTACACGTTCTGGCCCAGCCTGGGCAACTCAGTGACTTAGTGAGACCCTGTCTCAAAATCAGAAATAAAAAAGGGGCTGGGATATATATACAGCTCAGTACAAAGGCCCTGGGTTCCATTTTTAGTACCAGTAAGGGAGAAAAGGAGGTATTGATACAAGGTATTAATACGTTTTTGGGTAGAACGGAGATGCTGCGGAGGGTAGTTAACACCGCAGTCTGCCAGGTGTGTCACCCTTCGCATGAAATGTGTCGGAGTAACAGTAACGTGCACACGTGAACTCTTAGGAGGCCGCCAGGGCCTTACCGCTGCCCGCGGGCGGCACGTGTCCTTGGCAGGTGCAGCTGGGCACAGCGGGTGCAAGCACAGACAGCCGCCTGTTTGGGGCCACATAACCGCTGGCTGGGGGCCAGCGGGCCTTACCAGGTGTCCTCCCAGTGAACTGATGGAGCGCACAGGCCCAGGGAGGATTGGCCGCTGTCTGCAGAAAGCACGCCAGGCTCGCACTTGGGGCCCGCGTGCACCACCTCCTTTGGAGCGGCGGCAGAGCCACTTGGAGTACTTCGGGGTTTTTGCGTGCTTATTTCTTATGTCTTCTGATACATAATAGTTACATTCATCTTGGGTGGCCATGCACATCATGCAGATGTTTTCTTATCGTGTTGTGGTGTTGGGGATTGAGCCCACAGCCTTCAGACTGAACTACATCCCCAGCCATTTTTTATTAATTTATTTCTTTATTTTGAGACAGGGTCTTGCTGAGTCACTACATAGCCCAAGCTGGGCCCAGACTTGCAATCCTCCTGCCTCAGGCCCCTCACAGAGTGCTGGGAGTAAGGCCTGCGCCACCAGGCCCAGCTGTGGCTCACTCTTTTATTAGAACACATAGTTACTACAGAGTCACTTGTAATGTTGCTTGCGTGCAAGTTGGGGAGTGTGTGCTCGTCCATTCCACTTTTTGGCCCCTTCTCTCCCTTTTCCCCTCCCTCCCACTCTGCATGTCCCCTGTCATTGACTAGCTGTGCGAAGCCGTTTTAGAGGTGCCGACGTTCCAGTTTTTATGACACAATGCTTTCACCCCAATTTCCTTTTTCGCACTTGTTCTGTACGTAATTTTAGGGAATTGAGGAAAGGAGATTAGCTCTTGGCAGCAGTGACTGCGGAGGGGTACTAGGGTTCATTTTGAGGTGAGGAGAATGTTCTGGAATTAGATAATGGGGATCATTGCCCAACATCGAGACGGTACCAAGAGCCGCTGGGTAAGTGCAGTCTGAAGGGGTGAGTTTTGCTTGGTAAATCGTATCTTCATTTCAGACTTCTAAAAGGCTGATTAACTTCTCTTAGAATGTAATTAATACATGTATGTTTTATATATGTGACTACACAAGGGTAGTCGTTCTCACAGATTTTATTTATTTGTTTGCTTGTTTTGAGGCGGGATCTCACTCTGTAGTCTAGGCTGGCCCTGTACTCAGAGCAGTCTTCCTGCCTCAGTCTCCCAACTGCTGAGATTACGGGTGTGCACCATCACGCCTCGCTGATTTTTACGTAGTGCTGGGAAATCGAACCCAGGGCCTTGTGCATGCTCGCCAAGTGCAGTAACTGCCGAGCTCCACCACAGTCCTGTGACACACACTCAGATACTTTCTGAGCTTTCTTTCAGTCTTCTGTTAGGCTTAAAGTATGTGCACATGCCTGTTTGCTATAGTGACCTGTGTTTTATAGTTGAGTTTGTGTTCTTCTGTGAGGTCAAAACTACACATGTTGAATGATAGTTCAGTATTGCTGGACCCGGTGGTGCAGGCCTAGAATCCAGCACTCTGGGGGCTGAGGCAGGAGGGTACAAGTTCAAGTGTAACCTGGGAAATTAGCAGCTTGGTGAGACCCTGACTCAAATAAGTAATAAAAAGGTGCTAGGGATGTAACCCAGTCCTCAGTACCACACACATACACACACACATGTGCACAGACACACACGCACACACGTATGATATATAGTATGAGCCTTAATGATGTATTGGTGAATGCCGTTTTTCACCATAGTTGTTTACTCACCTTGACCTAGATCCTGAGCACATAATTAACGTTTCACTAACTTACACGTAAAGCGGTTTCCTCTGTCTATGCAAATGAAATGATGGACAGTTTCAGAGACACCACACTTCCATTTGTCCAGGAAGGCCAGGTTCGTGTTAACAGCTCATCCAGATAAATCGAGGGAGTCACTTCTCTGGAACTTGCTGTCTCCCTGGCACCTTCATCTAGGGCTGAAGCCCTTTGTGGTTCTGAGTGTGCCTGAGGGTTTAGTTGGGGGTTAGGGGGGGGAGGCGGGGGTCAGGAAGGAGGAAGTCCCGTTCCAGAACACCACCTGGGCAGTTCTCTGTCCATGAGCTTTTCCTGCTCTGTTAGGGCCACTGGATGCCCTGCAGGGACCTCTGATGGGATGCCCTGCCCCAGACCCCGCAGCCTGCTCTCCTCCCATCCACCAAACAGGCTTCCTCCAGCACTGGTTCTGTTGAGAATCCCCCTCCCAGAAGTTCCGATGGCTTCCCTTTTTCTGACATTTTTAAAGTCCCTGAAAGCTGGTGGTGGTGGCGGGGTGGGGGGGACTGTTCTCAACCACACCCAAGCTTCCCTTTCAGTCCTGACCTCTTACCACTAGGAATCTACGAATGGAACTTTCTAGAAACCTGTGCTATAGCTGCCCACGCCAACATGGTGATGTGGGCCTGTTCTGGACCTTGGCACCCTCTTGTCCTCTTTTTTATTCCTTCACGATCTTTCATTATATTTTATTTCAGTACTGGGGATTTAGTCTAGGCCCTACGCACGCTCCCGGCACATTTTGGTTCTGATTTTTGAGCCAGGGTCTCTCCAAGTCATAAAATTGCACAGGTTGTACTCCAGCTTGAGATCTTCTGCCTCAGTCTCCCAGAGTGCTGCGTGTCAGGCCTGGCCCTCCAGACCTGGGCTCTCAGAAGCTTACTGGCTTTGAAAGCCCAACTCGAATGCTTCCTTTTAATAAAATCTCCATTTATCAAGAGCTCACTTCTTGCCAAGCGTGGCTGTCCACACCTGATGGACATGATCATATTTGACCTTTGCCATAACCCCATGAACTGAGCATGAGACCCAGATATAAAAACTTAATAATTCATGAGGCCTTCAGGGATTATCTCTATTGAAAATGGATTCCCTTTCTGTCTGTGTCCTTAGCATTCACACTTTATACTGAAGATGGGGCTCCCCAGCCCTGGCCCCGGGCCTGTTGGGAACTGGGCTCCAGCAGGAGGTGAGCAGCAGGTGAATGGGCAAAGCTTCGCCCATATTTACAGCTGCCCCCCCACTGCCTGAGCTCCACCTCCTGTCAGATCAGCAGAACCATTCCCTGGTACCAAAAGGGTTGGTAACTAGTGCTATAGATGACTAGATGGTGTCATCTTTTCTTTATCAGAAAATAGGATTTCAGGTACCAAATACAGGGATTGCTAAGGGTTTTACATTCCTGGAAGTTAAATCTAGCTGCAAACAACTTTGTGCTCACAACTCTTCCATATAATAGGGATCACTAAGTGTGGATCAAAAGCATGGCTTTTAAAAGATTCTGGAAAGTCAGGAGAAATCATACCAGCTGCTTTCACAGTCCTATAAGAGCACTGAGTCACGGTGCTAACTGTCATGTTAAAATGCGAGTCCTCAGGAGTTGACCAGCAGGCAATTCAGGAAGTCTGGTGACATGCATTATGGCCTATAATTATGTTTTATTGCAGTCACTGACCCAAAAGAATCTAGAGGCCCCAGCTAGAAGGGAGCTAGTGTGTTTTGCTGTGAAGTGTAGATTTCCTGTGTTCTTGGGGATTTATGTAGGGGCTGATGTGTGTGTTCACGTGCAAGGCACATGGTGTGGGCATCCTCGTGTGGGTACTTGAGCTTGAACATGCAGATTCTGACCGACATTTGTGTTCTTGTTACACACCTGCTGTGTTCTCATCTCTATGCTAATTCATAATATTCACATGCATATATCAGGTATGTTCAAAAAATACAACGAATGTTATATTTTTAAAAAAAAAATTGTAGTAGAAGATGCATGAACACTAATCCCACTGTGCCTCCCCCATTTTCCCCCCTCATAATTCTTGTGATTTTGAAAGCAGTTCTGCAATGCTGCAGCTGAGGGCCAGCCAGTGGAAAAACGGGCTCCTAGGGACGCAGCAGCGTGTCCTCGTCCCTTGTACTCACGGCCTGTGGCACCGTGGGACTTCTGGCTCTTCCCCAAAGTCAGAATGACCATGAAAGGTCAACATTTTAAATCCATTCGGAAATCAGGGCAGCTCAGTTAGCGCACCTAAGACACTCACGAAAGGGGCTTCCAGACCAGCTTTAGAGGGGCCAGGGATGGTGGGGAAGCGCGCTCACAGCGAGGAGAGGGTCTTGGGTTTTCCTGGCCATGTGTCTCTTGCTGTAATACAGTTTTTAAACAGGTAAACATTTGCTGTCTCTCTCATCTTCGGCCATCCCTCATATTTATAGGAAGAGGAGCTCTCCGGGAGGTCATGTGGCTCTGCTGGGGTCCCTCTCCCCCACCCGTGCCCACCAGCGGCCCCTCCATCCCATTCTTCCTGCTGAGGGGCCGCTGGCCTGCCACAGGCCCCGGCACGGGCAGGCCCATGTCGAGGCAGTGTGAGTTAATGGCGCTCGTCATCTGGAGCCATCTTTGTCCCTAATGCTGCTGCGCCCACCTCGTCGTAATCTGCACACTACACCAGCTCCTGAGTGGGTGTAATTCTGGCTAATGAGGATCAATTCTACCCGAAGGAATCTCCAATCTCGGGGTGAAATCACTCAGGATCATTTCCAGAAGCTTTGCTTCACTGCATTTTTAGGTCGTTTCAGCGTTTCAGGTCACCCTAGGTCTGTCCTTGGGCTTTTAGTGAAAAGAAAAGAGGCGTCTTTCAGGACATACATTCCATCAGACAGGGTCTTCTTAAAAATGTAATAGATACATTATCCCATGCCTTCTTTTTATGACAGCTGCTCACCACGCAGCTCGTCCTTTGGCATGCATAGTTATAACCATTCTCATCCCTGCGGGGTCTTTGTTCCAGAACCCCATGGAACCAGCCTCCAGGGGCGCTGGGCTTTGCTGTGTACAATCGCAGTGCACTGGTGCGTAGCTGGCGCACGTCCTCCCGGAGACCCTCTCTAGATTATTTGTGGTGCCAAATGCAGTGTAAATGCTGTGTGTATCCGGGGTGTCTCAAAAATTTGTTCAGTTTTCCTATGTGTGGTGACTCTGAGGACACCCTGCACATTGAATTTAGGGTGGGCATCATTTTCTCAGGACATTATTTACTTCAAATACTATGATAAATCCCGATCAAACGAATTTTCATGTTATATAATTTTATATTATATTTATGGTAACGTTCAGGACACCATGAAGTTCAGGACAGGGGTTCATGACCCTGAGTGAAGACAGACAGGCCCAGCAGGTGAGCGAAGCCCCGCCTCGTGCCCTCGAGTCCCGTTGGGGGCCAGGGCCGCTGTTGCTGCCTGGCAGGAGGAGGAGAAGCTTTGATCCTTGGTCCTTGGGGAATGATCTTCAACTAGGTGGAGGCGGGTGTGGAATCGAGTCTGAGCCCAGGGCCTTTGCACTGAGCTGCATCCTCAGTCTGTTTTTGTTCCATTTTGAGACGGGGTTTTGCTGAGTTGTTGCTGCGTCGCCCAAGCTGGGCTCGAATTCGCCTTCCTCCGCCTCGGCTTCCGGGGATGATAGCCCGCACCGCGAGCCCCAGCTCACAAAGGTGGGCCTAGTCCCTCTGCTAACAGCCTCTTGTGTTGCTCTCATGGCGTTTGGCAGAAACCCTACGTGTGCAAAATTCCAGGCTGCACGAAGCGCTACACAGACCCCAGCTCCCTCCGCAAGCACGTGAAGACTGTGCACGGCCCTGAGGCCCACGTGACCAAGAAGCAGCGGGGAGACCTGCACCCCCGGCCCCCAGCGCCCAGAGAGCCCGGCAGCCACTCCCAGGCGCGGTCCCCCGGGCGGCCGGCGCAGGGAGGCCCCGGGGAGCCGCGGGACCTCAGTGCCACTACCTCGAAGCGGGAAGAGTGCCTCCAGGTGAAGGCGGTCAAGGCTGAGAAGCCCATGGTATGTCGCCCCCCTCCCGGTGCTGCATCCCCCAACCTGGGCATGAAACGAGCCTGCGGGCCCCTAGCAGGACAGGACTGGCCTGGGCCGTGCTGTGTCAGGTGACACTGATTTTGAGGCGGCCACGAGCCCAGTGGCCTGAATCGCTTTATTAGAAAGTTGATGTGAGCTGAGACTGGTGGTGCAGGCCTGTCATACCAGCTCTGCTGGAGGCTGAGGCAGGAGTGTGACGGGTTTGAGCCCTACCTGAGCAACTTAGTGATCTAGTGAGACCCTGCCCCCCCCCCCCCCCCCCACAAAAAAAACGGGCTGGGGATATGGTTTTAGTACAAAGGCCCTGGGTTCAATCCCCACTACCTTCACCACTACCAAAACCAAAACACCGCCCCCCCCCCAAAAAAAAAAAAAAACCTGGAAAGGAAAAGAAAGAAAGGAGCTGTGCTGGGGCTAGCTCCACCCAGAACATAGCTTCCTGACTCATTTACGATTGATCTAGAGCCTGGAGCCATAGCTTTCGGGGCAGGCAGAGACGTGTGCCTGCCTCTTCGGCAGGCCTGTCGTGTAGAACGTCATTCCTGAGCCTTTCTGTAAGCCTGTCTTCTGCTTTGCCCTGGTGAACTCCAGTTAAGTAAACTACAGTTTGTATGTTTTAGGGGTTCACAGTCCACAGGGGAGCTGGCAAGCTAAGACTGCCGGCTCAGTAGTGGGGACCTACACACCCATCCTGGAAGGCGCACTGGAGAGCAGGGACGGTCACAGCCCGGAGGGCAGAGGCCGGGAGACGGAGGCTTCAGTGGCCCCAGGGCAGGAGCTGGCCCTGAGCAGACAGAGAGGCTGCTCCAGAGGCCCCAGGGACAAACAGGAACCTTAAGGCTGAGGGCAGGAAGTGAGTTTTGCTGGCAGTTCAGAGTGGCCCAGCATGGATTTCTGGAAGCAGCTCCAGGATCAGGCTAGAGATTGAACAAACTAGAAACCACTCCTGCATTGTAAACCATAGGGCATAGAGGGGGAATTTTTGTTTTGTTTTGTTTTGTTTTGTTTTGTTTTGTTTTGTTGTTGTAGTACTAGGGTTTGAACCCATGGCATTGGCACTGACACTGAGCTACATCCCCAGCCCATTTTTAAAAAATTTTTATTTTGAAGCAGAGTCGTGTAAATTGCCCAGCATAGGTGGATACCGGGATACTGCTGCCTAGCCTGCTCAGAGTGCTGCGATGAAGGGCCTGTATGCCCAGGCACATATTAAAAAAAAAAAAAAAAAAAACCTCTTGTAAGCAAACATTAATTTCATTTGACAACTAATACAGTGTGCCCCAAAAGTTTGCTAATTTTTCCCACGGATGACAATTTTTGGGACATCCTGTACATTAAATTTGGTGCTTACATAATTTTTTTCCACAGCATTAGTTTTACTTCAGATATTGTGATAAATTAATCCTGAGCAAACAAACTCTTATATTAATTTATATTACATTAATTTGTATATTATTATGACTTCATGTTTGTCCTTTGGAACGCCCTGTAAGATCTCTAGATCTGCTCCTCTTCCAGGCGCTTGCAGACCTCTCCACTTGGTGATTTTTGCTTCATGCGTGTGCTTTGTCCTTTTCCTCACGTGTAGTGGAGGTCGAGCCTAGGGCCTTTACACGGAACTACATCCCCAGCCCATATATATATTTGATTTTGGCAGAGTCTTACTAAGTCACTAGGTTGCCTGGGCTGAACTTAAACCAGGAATATTCCTGCCTCAACCTCCCAGAGTGCTGGGATTATAGGCGCACGCCACCGAGCCCAGGCAGGCCAGAGTACTACAATTGCAGGCCTGCACCACTATGTCCACCTCAGAAGATTCATCAGTGTTCAGTGAAATGCAAAAAGTGAACACGTGGTTTCCTACATGATGTCATTTAAATACTGTGGTTTATGTTCTTGGAACATCCTACGAACCCAGAGCCCCTTGTTCCATTAGCGTTTGTCTCCAGCTCAAGAAAACATATTCCCTTCTCTCCAGGCTCTCACTGTTTAACAGAGGTGGCCAATCTCTCCCATTCAAGGACAGGTACCTGTCCTTCACAGGGACTGGAGGTGATCAGTAAGTGAAGCTCCGCCTCCTGTCAGGGCTGCTGATTGACGGGAGGAGGTACAGGCCCTCCCCCCCATCCCCTGGGAGAATGGTCTTCAACTAAATCGGTCCCTGGTGTAAAAAAGGTTGGGACCACTGTGGAAAATTGGCAGAAATAACAATTTATATGATTTTGATACAGTGACCATTGAAATGTCCCGGTTGAGATGTCCAAAATATTTTTATATAAAGGAATCTAATCATAGAAAAAAAGAACTAAAGGAGATCACAGAAATTTAGATGGGAGCATAGTTTACTGAAACCGAAGCTTCTGAGGTTAACCACGTAATCCCATTTCCATAGTTGATGGCTATGCGTGTGTGTGTGGACACACGTCTATGTCTAAGTAAAAGCAGCTACCTCCGTAGATGTCCACTAATGACCACAAGACTTACATTTCTAATATTTTTAAAAATGTCTTCAATTCAGTCACCATGCTATGAATTAAATTCTGTCTCCTTTTCTCTTATTAATGCAACATCCCCTTTGTCTAATGCTCCGACATGTCTTGTCCTCACTTCCTAAGGACAGTGGGTAATAAGGTGAGGGAATTTTGACTTCTCTGTTCTTTTGTTCGGTTGGTTTTTTCATTTTAACATCCTACATTGTGTTTGCCATCTCCTTTCTCTTTCCCATTTGTGGCTTTGCGATGTCTCCTGTGGTGATCGCCGCTCAGCCGTGCTCAGATCTCGAGATCGGTTGTGGACACTCAGCATGTAGTTAGTGAAATTATTGTTTTGTGTGTCCAGGTGGTTGTCACCAACTGCACTGGGGCTGACCAAGCAGGTACTCTCAAAGTCTGCTTATTTATTTCCTTAGGTGTTTAAACCCAAGGCTTCCCACTGAGTTACACCTCCAGCTCTTTTTTTAATTTTTGATTTGAAACAGGGTATCACAGAGTGGCAGAATTACTCAGGCTGGGCTCAAACTTGCAATCCTCCTGCCTCAGCCTCCGAGAGTAAGGAGGTAACAGGCCTGCACCACCAGACCTGGCTTCAAATTCTACTTAATGACTAGTAAAAATTCATTTTGTACCAGATCCCCACTGTTGCCTTTGAGGAAGACAAAGGACCGCTTTTCCTCTGTTTAAGGATGTGCGCTCACCAAAGCACTTTGCTAATCCTAAGTACGTGTGTACCTTGTTGCACACCCTATGAAAGTATGGCTCACATGGGTGTGTGCACACCTACATACACAAACTCTTACGTGCATTCTGAATTGATAGTTCAAGAGAGATACATCCAAAACTCCAGAAACTCCCCAGTCCCTCTGGAAGGAGCAGGTGGTCTGGCAAACCAAGATTCTGCTGAGGAACCCCAGATTAAGGCTTTGCATATTCATGATCCAATTTGCATATCCTCCTTTTCTCTGCTTGGTAGTCCCAGATGAATTTGGTGTGCCATGTAGCACTTAGAAAGACTTCATTCCTTTGGGTGTGTGTACTATGATGGCGGAAAACCAAAAAGGGTTCCACAAAGAAAACTCACCTCCTGTCCATTGCCATAACTGAATACCCAACACGCACGAATCAGGGGGAGGGGGGGAAACTGGTTTTAGCTCACAGGTGCAGAGTTACAGTCCCTCCATGAGCAGCAGCAACAGTGGAAGCATATGGTGGAGCTGGAGGCGGAGGTGGAGGCAGCCCCTCACAGCACTGCACACAGGAAGCCAAGTCCCAGAAGGAAGGGGACGAGTTGCATTTATCCTTCAAGGTCCTGTCTCGGTTATTGCCCCTTCTGGATCTGCCTCTGTGTTCTGCCCCTTTCAGATTTAAGCCCCTAATCCACCACACATCTGTAATCTCTAGTCTGCCAGGTGCCTGTCTTCCACCACACATCTATCATCCGCCACGAGCCCATAATCCACCCAGGTGCCATCTCCTAATAGCACTTGGTTCCATAGATAATCCATAACATCCAAATACAAGAGATTTCTGGGGGACATTCCAGATGCAAACCACAATACCTCCGAGGCTCTTGTGGGCCGCCTTGTGCAGCCCTCCTCACCCGAGATTCTCTGTGTAGTTGGGAAAATTCTCTCCTGGGCGATTTTCTCTTTTGGCTCCTGGCCATTTTGTTTGACTTCTGTAGCCCTGGGGACTGGGCCTGGGGCCTTCTCACAGAGCTATCTCCAATCCCATTTCTATTTACTTGTTTATTTTATTCTGAAACAGGGTCTTGCTAAGTCACTCAGCTTCTCAGGCTGAACTAGAATCTGCAATCCTCCTGTCTCAGCCTCTCAGAGTGCTGGAATGATCCTTTATTCAGTTCTGTCATCCTCATCCTCTACAGTGCTGGGATGCCAGGCCTGCACCAGAAGGCTCAGCCGTGGCTCTGGTTTCCGCAGTAACCCTGGCAAAGGTGCCGGCCACCAGAGATGTGCCAAGCTAGAGCCTGCACTGGTCACACCAGGTGCTTTGTACTGGGATATCACTGGACTTTTCTGAATATGGTTTCTCTTATGTTTCTGGAAAGGATTTGTTTGTTATTTAGTAGAACAGTTCTCTATTGATGTCTTGTGCCTTGCAGGCCCTTCTGGGCAGTACCCCCCAGGGGTGCCAGGCCTTCCTCCCCTAGACCCAGGAGACTGGGGCTGGGACTCTGGTGGAGAACCACAGCTGCACTAAGTTCCTATTTATGGCAGAGTGTCCTTCTGGTGGCCACGTGTTTGGAGCCGGGGGAACCCTTCCCAGTGCTAGTGACATGCCAAGGCAAAGGGCACAGCCACTCCTATGGACCTAGGGTGCTGTGGCCTGGTCTCCCCCTCCAGGTAGCTCAGATTCCAAGAAATTGACGGTTTACCCCCTACAGCTGCTTTGATCCGTGGGCCAGTGGAGGCCTTGCAGCAGCAGGGGAGTTGCCCTGGGAGCCTGCGGGGCTCTTGCTGGAGAGGTGGTGAGTCCTGGGGCTGTATCTTCATTTGTATTTTAGCTGAACAAAATAATCCCTAAGACTAGCCCACCTGGACTCTAATAATTCCTATTTTGGCTTGATATTATTATTTTATAGTACTGGGAATTGAACTAGGGCCTGTGCACTGAGCTACATCCCAAAAAGCTTTTTAAAAATATTTTGAGACAGCGGGATCTCACTAAGTTGTTATGTTGCCCAGGTAGGGCTCAAACTTGCAGTGCCCCTGCCTCAGCCTCCTATCGTGCTAGGATTGCAGGGCTGCACTGCCACGCCTGGCAGGGCTTCCTGTTGTGACTGAACTCCCCACACCTGCGTGTGTTCTGGTCCTCACAGTCATTCCATTGACAATCCTTAAAATAAAAGGCATCCATTTTACAGATAAAGAAGCCAAGGTTGCCAGTGGCGAGGTAATTGCCCTGTAAGGACAGTCCTTGAGGGGGGACAGGGACAGGGCTGTGTGTCTGAGGCCGGCTTGACCACGTCTTACTGTCCTGTGCTGTCCTTGCCCCTGTCTGCCCGTGGGTCATTCCTGCCTGCCCCGCCCCCATCCCAGGACCGCGCAGTCACTGCTCATCCACCCTGAAGGCGGCCCTTCCCCTGCCCGCGCGGTGACGGGTCTCCCCTCGCTGCCCGCAGGCGTCTCAGTCAAGCCCTGGTGGTCAGTCTGCATGCGGCGGCCGGCAGCCCCCCGGCGGCGCCCTTCCCGGCAGTGGGCTCGCGCTGCCTCTGACGGAGGGCGGGCCGGCCGCCGACCTCGGCGCCGGGGACGACGCGCCCATCATGGACTCCACCATCTCCACGGCCAGCGCTGCCCTCGCCCTGCACGCCCGGAGGACCCCGGCCGGAACCGCGTGGATGGAGCACGTCAAACTCGAGCGGCTCAAGCAAGTGAACGGGGTGCTCCCACGCCTGAGCCCCGCGCCGCCGCCCAGGGCCCCTGTGCTCTCGCCCCTCCCTGCCGCCGGTGAGCAGCGGGCCCCAGGGCGCCCCTCTTCCTGCCCCGCCTTGCTCCCCCCATCCTCCTTCTCCCTGTGCCTCTCCTTCCTTTTCTCCTCTTTCCTCTTTATTTTCTATGCGGCTGGGGATCCAGCTCACAGGCCCCGGCCCTGAGCCACATCCCCAGCCCTTTCTTGAATGACTATGTTTGATGTTGACACCCTCTCACGGAGTTGTCCAGGTCAGACTCAAACCTGCAGTCCTCCTGCCTGGGCCTTCCAGAGTGCTGGGCTGACAGGCCTGCATCGCGGAGCCCAGAGCTGGCGACGTTTCTTTCTTTAATGTGAACGCCCAGTCTTTCTTTCCGTCACCCCTTGCCGTTACTCCTGGCCGTGGGCACCCCGGACTCACCCCTCCTTTCTGCGTGTCCCTCCCCGCAGGCCCCCAGTCCAGTGCCACCTGCAGCTCGGTTGGGCCAGTGACCCTCATCCCCAGCAGAAGCGACCTCCCCGGGGCCGACCTCACCGTGCTGCACCTGCTGAGCCGGCGGGACAGCAGCGCCAGCACCGCCAGCTCGGCCTACCTGAGCAGCCGCCGCTCCTCGGGCATCTCCCCCTGCATGTCCAGCCGCAGGTCCAGCGAGGCGTCACAGGCCGAGGGCCGGCCCCACAACGTGAGTGTGGCCGGCTCCTACGACCCCATCTCCACGGATGCCTCCCGGAGGTCCAGCGAGGCCAGCCAGGGCGACGGGCTGCCCGGCTTGCTCAGCCTCACGCCGGCCCAACAGTACCGCCTGAAGGCCAAATACGCCGCGGCCACTGGGGGGCCGCCCCCCACGCCGCTGCCGCACATGGAGCGCCTGAGCCTCAAGACCAGGATGGCCCTGCTGGGGGACGGCAGGGCGACGGGGGTGACGCTGCCGCCTGTGCAGCCGCCCCGCAGGTGCAGCGATGGAGGGGCCCACAGCAGCCGGCGGCACCTGCTGCTGCCGCACGACGCGCTGGGCAGCGGCATGAGGAGGGCCAGCGACCCGGTGCGGACGGCCTCGGAGGGCCTGCCCCCCTCCGCGGCACCCCGCCTCAGCAGCCTCAACACCTTCCACACCTCGTCTGTGGAAAGGCGCGGCCTGGTACTGCAGAATTACGCCCGGCCCGAGGGTGGCCAGCCCCATCCCTTCCACGTGTCCCCATGCCCCCCAAGCATCGCCGAGCAGGTGGCCCTGGAGTCTCTGACCGTGGACACAGACGACACCAGCCTGAGCGACGACGACCTCCTGCCTGATGATGTGGTGCAGTATTTAAATTCCCAGCGGCAGGCAGGCTACGGGCAGCAGGCACAGGGGGCCAGCTCCGAGGTCAGCAAAGTCCCCCAAGGGCCCGGCGGCTTGGAGATACCTCTTGCGCGACCGCACCGGCCCCTGGAACCACAGGGGGCCGTGGGCAGTGGGAACGACCTTCCCATTCAGTGGAACGAGGTCAGCTCGGGGAGCGCCGGGCCGCCGCCCTCCAAGCCCAGGTGTGGCCAGCGCAGCACCACGGGGCAGCGGCCTCGGGCCTTTGGGCAGCACGGCAGTGCGGCTGTCCACTCGCAGACCCCATGGCGGGGTGGCATCACTGCACTAGGGGGGTACCAGGGCCTTGGGGACCACTGCAGCTCCTCCAGTGGCCCAGAGCACCTGGCCGTCCCCAGCACAGGGGGGGAAGCTGGCCCTGGAGGGCACATCATCCACGAACAGCCGTGCAAGTCCCAGCAGTATGGGGACAGCTGTCTTGGCCGGCAGCTGGTGCCCCCCAGTGTCCTCCATGATGCCTGCAATGCTGGGGTGCCAGGGACAAAGCTGAAAAGTGCTCCCCTGCCCTGCCATGGTGGGCCACTGGAGTTTGGCCCGCTGTTGGCGCCCAGCGAGTCAGCCGGCATGCAGACCCAAGACCCCATGGGACAGGGGTATCTCCCTCACCAGCTGCTTGGTGACACCGTGCCACAGCACCACGGGGCAGGGTGTCCCGGGCCGCAGATGCTGGGCCAGGTCAGCGCTACCTCACACGTTGCCAGCTATCCAGGGTCAGAGAGCTGTCTGCCGGGGATGCATGGCTCCAGCATCCAGCCGTCCAGCCTGGCTGGCATCAGGGGCTACCAGGCGTGTGCCAGCTATGGGGGCAGCCGGCGCCCGGCTGTGCCACGGGGCAGTCTCCCACCACAGCAGGAACAGCTCAGTGACGTGGGTCAGCCATGCAGAGTGAGTGGCATCAAGACGGAGATGCAGGGACAGCCTGCTCCGCTCTGTGCCAATGTGCAGAATTACCCCGGTCAGTTCTATGACCAGGCTGTGGGCTTCAGCCCACCAGACCCAAAAGCTGGTGCCATCTCCATGGCAGATGCCAACCTCCTTCTCCAGGGCCCTGAAACTTCCTCTGAGCTACTCTCCCCAGGTGCTAACCAGGTGACCAGCACAGTGGACAGCCTCGATGGCCATGACCTGGAAGGGGTGCAGATAGATTTCGATGCCATTGTTGATGACCATGCCAGCCTGATGTCTGGGGCCCTGAGCCCTAGTGTCCTTCAGAACCTTTCCCAGAGCTCCTCCCGCCTCACCACGCCGCGAGCGCCCCTCCCCTTCCCCGCCCTGTCCCTGAGCACCACCAACATGGCTATTGGGGACATGACCTCCTTGCTAACCTCCCTTGCGGAAGAGAGCAAATTCCTCGCCGTGATGCAGTAAGCATGGCGAGGCGGGTGACCGGCCGATGCCAGCGGCACTGCTCATGGACGGAGCTGATGCTGTTTGCCAGTTGGTGTTTATTTACAATGCCATCTCACCATCCTGGGATGTTCCAAGTATCTTCCTTTTATGAAAAAGGACTCTAACAGCCCTAAGGTATGCTAGGGAGAAACTCGCCTTCCATTTCACTTTTGAATCAGTATTGTTACACTCGGACTCTCTCTCCCTCTCTCTTTCTCTCTCTCTTTTTTAAACAGTAAGTCCCCCCCCCCCTTAATTTTTTTAGTAAACCTATGTAAAGTCTGATGTGAGCGTTTTTCTTTTAGAAGGAACAAAAGGGGTGTGATCTGTTCCTCTGTCGCTCCAGGGAGCGAGGAGCCGGTGTGTTTGTGGCCTAGGCATTTCACACCCAGGTTGTCTTGACTTTTCCCTTCTGTATGCTCAGTGTTTTGTCCTTCGTGTGTGTGTGTGTGTGTGTGTGTGTGTGTGCGCGCGCGCGCGCGCGCGCACGTGTGTATTTTTTAAAACTCCCACATTGGGTCAAAGAACTAGATGACGGAGGTGCATTCGGCGGGTGCACTGTCTGCTGGGCGGCAGGGCTTTCCACGTGTGCCCTACCTGCGTTTCAGCCCCAGGAGCCCGTCCACACGGGCACCGAGGTGACAGGCCGCAGCTCCCACAGGTGGCACAGCTCTCTTGCAGCTGTAAGGGTGCTGTTGGTGCCGTGGCTCATCTACGTGGCCCCTTTTCCACGCACGCTCATTACATTTTTGTAATACTTGCCCCATCGCCCCTCCTTTTTCATTTTTGATTTTGAGACAGGGTCATGCAGAATCATTAAGTTGCTCAGGCTGAGCTGGAATTTGGGGTCTTCCTGCCTCATCCTCCCAGAGAGCTGGGATGGCAGGCCTGTGCTACAGGGGCCCAGCCCAGTCACCTGTGTCGTTTTTCTTTGGTTAGAGCACTCCTTGCTAGACACGTAGCCTCGTGGTGAGTGGCAGGGCGGCAGGTGGTCACACTCAGACGAGTCGATGCTTTTATTGGCTCTTGTAAGAAGTTAGGTGACAGACTGCCATGAGTGGGTGGCGTGAGCTTGGGGGAAGATGTGCAGGTCTGTTGTGTGTGCCCCCTGCTGTCACCAGAGACTGAGAATCAGTCATGTGACCCAGCGAGGGGGCTCCGAGTGCACGGGTGTTTAAACGTAACGGGACTGGCGAGCCACTAATGTTTAGGAGTTCCACTGTCATGGAGGACGACTTCCATTCTAAAGTGCCCTATTTTAAGGAATTTTTAAAAGTTGTGAAAGACAAAGCTCCCAAGCACAGATTTTGGAAATAAACTAGCCCCACCCTGTTCAGCACCCGAAGCCGTGACTGAAGAGACTGAGCTCTGTGGCGCGCCCCGCTCGGCCCGCTGCGCACCGTGTGGGTTTGAGAAGTTGGAAGCGTTGTGTATGGACCAGTGCCTGTGTGTCTGGTGTGGGTCCAAAAATGTAAAGATTTAAAAAGTGCAGCTCCTTGCTGGGCAGGTTGGCACACGTGGTGTGCTCAGGCCCACGGTCACCTTTTCAAAAACACGTAAACTCTTAAAATTAAAAAAAAAATTAACACTCAAAAAATTACCTGCCGTACTCTGTCCCCAGAAGCCCCTGGAGTTAAATTTATCCAGTTAATTCGTGATTCAGTTATGTGACGTTTCCCCCTTCATTCCAGCCATTTAAAGTCGCCGTAGAAAGACCAAATTGGGGAAAGGAACGCGTTAAATTGTAGACAGCCGGTTAGGCACGGCCCTGCTCCCACATTTGTTTCCTTAGTTTGGGGCTGGACTCAGTATGGAAGTCCAGGTGGGGCTGGGTGGCTGCCACCTTCAGGCTAGCTCAGGATCCACCAGCAAATCCTGCGTGCCTGGCTACCTCCCCCAGAGAGCCCTTCTTCGCTTTTCTCTCTTTTCGGTGCTACTGGGATTAACTCAGGGCCTTCACACTGAGCCACATCATCTCCTGCCTATTTTTTCCAACCGGTTCTTGCTAAGTCGCTAAACTGCCCAGGCAGGGCTCGAACTTGCAACTCCTCCTCACCACGGTCTCCCAGCGCTACCAGACCCGACTTGGGTTCCTTCTTTAAAATCAGAGGATGTGTCCCATTTGGAATAGCCTACAAGCCAAAGTCAGCGAGCTCGTGGTCAGAGCTCAGGAGAGCTGAGCCTTTGCCTCTTTTCAGCTGAAAAGAGAGGCTTCTTCTCTGCCCTCCCAGTCGGTCATCTTGTCCTCCAGAGGCAGTCCCCCGACCCTGCTCTGTTTCCCTGGCCCACGGCACCCCTTGGTCCTGGGGTTACTGTTCAGGCTCTTTGGCTTTGGCCCCAGCTCTTTCTTATGCTTGGTTTCCAAGCCTGGGGTGACTTGGGGGTTTGTCCACTCTCTGGAGCCAGGAGCCCAGATCCCGGCCACCCTGGTTTCCTCCCACAGGACCCTTCCCGTGGTCATTCCCACCTGTGGCCTGCTTTTCTCTCTCATCGTGCCCTTCCCAGCAGCTCTACCCTTCCTAGAAGGACACACGTGTGGCAAGCAGCCCAGGCAGCAACATTGCCATCCAGTGGTCCGCTTTGCCCTCTGCCCACTGGTTTCAGTTTATGCCCTGGGTCTCTCTCTCTCTCTCTCTCTCTCTCTCTCTCTCTCTCTCTCTCTCTCTCTCTCTCTTTCTCTCTCTCTCTCTCTCTCTCATTTTTGTCCATCTTCACTTTACACCTGCTGCTTCCTCCCTCTTTTGGTTCTGAAGATCGAACCTAGAACATACATCCCAGCTCATTGTTTTGGGTTCTCACCAAATTACTAAGTTGCCCAGGCCTCCTGCTGGGCCTCCCAGAGCCCTGGCACACAGGGCCCGCATGTGCCACACGCCAGGGCCACCCCCTTCAGGTTGCAGGAGGTGTGGCTTCGTTCCGTGTGGCTTCTCCCAACAGCAAGCTTCAGAAGGAGGCAAGACACGTAGGAGGAGAGAAAAAGCATGCTCTCCCAGGATGCAACGCTCTGGGTGGCCACCCACAGGAAGGGAGGGTCTGTGGTGGTCACTGCGCGGAATGCCATGGGGACGCAGGCCTCTGCTGCTCTGCTTTTTCCGGTCTGGGGACCCGCCACAGTCCCTGTGCATTAGAGAGAGAGCCCCGACTCACAAGTATCGATGTTTACTGCTATAAAAGGCGCCAGCTCACGTTTGGTGTTGTTGTTTAACATCAGTGTTAAGCTTGTTTTCTTGTGTCTTACTTTTCCAAAGAATGAATGAAAACGCCCCACTCCATTCCTGCTCCCCACACACCGGCTCACGCTCAGGAGCTCCAGGGGCCACGGAGAGCCTAGATTCTTGCAATGGGTGTGCCTTGTCTCACGTGTCAGTGCAAGGGCCCCTGGCCCTGGCTGCCCAGGCATCACGCCCAGCAGCCGCGACAGTGAGCGGAGAGCAAGACTGCCACAGTCTAGGCTGTTTTGTAACCTGGCTTCATGTGTTGCTTTGGACCATAGGCAGATGTTGTTTTCTGATACGTCACCCTTGTGTATCCTACAGATGTGTACGAGTTCATTTCCTTTTGCCACCTTTTTTAGATTTTTTTTTAAAATAAAAGAAATGTGTACTCCTTTTTCAAAAGAAACACATGTAAATACATGTAAGGATTGTAGGCATAGTGTATGGATGGGACCATCCTGGGGTCTCTTTGGAGGCTCCATGCCCACCTCCAGCACCCCCATTCCCCGGGTAAGGGCCGCAGCCCAGACACTCGTGAACTTGACTTTGACTTTCAGAACCACTTAGTCTTTTGTAACAAAGAAAAAAATTTAAAAAAATGTTTCTTACAATGTCAATAAAAAACCTCTTTGTACCGAAATTTTTACTGGATTGTTATTTAATTAGTAATTTGATTTAAAAATACTCTCTTTGGGAAAGTCTAGAGTTCATGTTTAGATCCAGAACCAATTCACACGTAAATTGAGTGGACTCCTGGTAAGAGACCTGATGTCCACAGAGGGTTTGCCATTTGCTCCTTGGACGGGGACTAGTGTCTAGCATATACACAGAGATCAAAAAGAATTAAGTCCCCCCCCCCCCAATAAAAGATCTTACTAAGACACAGGCAAGGGAAGCAGACGGTTTTCAGAAAAAGTACAAGTGGTTGGGAAGTACGTGAGCATCTTTAGCCATTAGAGAAATGCAGATCACAACAGCTTGCATCCCACTCCAGTAAGAGTGGCTGTCATCAGAAATGCCTGGAGCAACGCTTGCCGGCGAGAGGCGGGAAAGGGAACCCTTCTCCATGGTTGGTAGGACCGTGAGGCACTGTGGGGAGAAGTGTGGAGATGCCTCCAGAATTGAAAATAGAAATTTCATCTAGGCCAGGTGTGCCTCTTCTGTTTTTCTGAGAGCGTTAAAAAAATATCAGAGTAATATGTGCTGGAGATAGGGCAGCACAGTGGACACCTCTTGCCCACAGCGAGCAGGTAAGGCAACCGGTGGGGACACCCCTGGGATGCTGCCGCGCCGTGGAGAGGGCTACGCGCGAGTCCCTCACAGGAGAATGGATTGGCCTGACATGACCGTGCGAAGTGAAATAAATACCGCCTTGCTGCTTTCGTGTGGGAAGTCCACGGTACAGACACTTGCCAGAGCCAAGGGAGCGCGGAGGTGGGAAACAGCGTCGGACTTTGTTCCACGGAGAGGGGAAGCCGCGGACGAGATGCGGTGCTTGCCTGCTTCCGTTCCCCAAGAGCAAGTGAAATTACCATGTCACAAACATCTGCTAATAAAGTCAGTATGAGAAAATAAAATGTAAATAAAAATTGGAAACTCAGGCGATGTCACACGGAGCTGTGGTGCCGTGAAGTGTGTTTTCCACACATAGGAGAGTGTGGCGAAGGGCGTGCCAGGTACAGTCACATCACATTTTTGTGTTTTTAGTTAAGGGGTTTTTGACAGTACTGAGGATCGAACCCAGGGTCTCGTACATGGTAGACAAATGCTGTACCACTGAGCTACACTACAGCAGCTCCCTTTCTCTCCTTCCCTCCCTCTGGCTGCCCAGTTGGCTTTGAATCCAGCTGTTCCCTGCTCATCCTCCCAAGCAGTTAGGATCCAGGCGTGCACCGCCATGCCCAGCTCTGGCTTTTATCTTTCCTGTTTTCATTGCTTTGCAAGCTGTAAGAGGAAGGCCAGTTGCGGGGTGTAAGACGTAACAACCTAACTCATCCTCTATGTATTTTACCCTTTATTTTCAGAGGTGTCCTAGCACAGAAAGTCTGACATCAATAAAAGGATTTTAAAGACTGGCTTTGCTCTGAAATGTTGATTCTTGTTTGACTTTCCACGCGTGTCTGTCGGCGTTCCCATGCCTAGGACACAGTACCAACACTTAGAGCTTACAACAAGGAAGTTCGATTTGACTTATGATGTCAGGGGGGTCAGTCCATGGCTGCTGGTTCCAAGGCAGGAACATCATGGCGGGGGGAGGAGGCATAAAGATACTCAGTTTGTGGTGGCCAGAAGGCAGGTAGAGGAGCAGCAGCAGGGAGGGAAACTGGAGGGGCAGGGGACCAGGTGTCATCCCAAGGGTACACCTCCTCTTCGACTCACCAGACACACCCAGCGGTGTGTGCTGCGAGTCTGCTAGGCATTTATCAGCATGTCAGGAGAGTGGGTCACACTGTACAGCCTTGCATTGTTATTCCTGTGGTGACCACCGAAGACTGGAAAAGGGCCCCTTGTCTGCCTTTTTATGATCAACCCCTTGCCTCCAGAGTCGCGAACGCAGGGAAGGTGATATCGCTGGGAACGGTGTGGGTGTCGGCTGTGGGTGCCCAGGACCCCTGGACAAGGGTAGCCTCTTTTTTTTAAACATGTTTTTCACATTTTAAAATTTTTGGGTACGCCTTAACAACAGATTTAGTAACATGTTGGAAGCCCACAGCTTGGGGAGACAGTGAGCCCCTGTGTCACTCTTGGTCATCTTCCTCTCCTCCTACCCACTCCTGAGCCTTCCCCACCTCACTCTCAGCGACTCCTCCCTTTCCTAGCAGTCCACCACCCCTCTTCCTACCCTCTCTCTCACGTTAAGGTCTTTTTATGTAATTATGTGAATGTCATAGGGGAGACATCAGTCAATACTCAGTCTTTTGTGTCTGGCCCATTTCTCTGAGCATTATTGACTCAAGGTGGCCCCATTTTCCCCTCAAATGTTTCATATCTGTCTTTCTTAATGGCTGCGTAATATTCCATGGAATATTATGTAGTTCAGGCTGGTCCTGAACTCATTACATAATCCAGGCTGGCCTCAAACTTATGGCAATCCTCCTGTCTCTGCCTCCCAATTGCTGAGATTACAGGTGTATGCCACCATGCCTGGCTCATGTGGTAAGGAATTGAACTCAGGGCATTGTGCTTGCTAGGCAAGTGGTCCAGCCACTGTGCTGTGCCACCGGCCCAAGAGCAGCCGTTTTATAAGAGCGTGTGCATGGCTCAGATTCGCGGACTACTTAATGAAGCACCTGCCTAAGGTCCTTGTTTCCTCATCCCTTCCCTGCTGGTGGCTGAGTGGCCATGGGGATAGGTGGCCCAGACAGCATGCCAGCCTCACTTCAGGGAGCAGCAGGAATGCGTCCTCGGCCTTGCCTGTGGCCTGCCCTTGGGAGAGAGCCTGCTGGGCCTACTCGGCCTCTCCCAAGATGGCAGGCGGGAGAGGGTGTGCACGGTGGCTTTACTTCCCACGCTGCTGGTGTCTCACAGGGCTGCTTTTTCATGGCATAGCTAAAGATTCTCAGGCTAGACATGGCCACACCTTGAACTCAACTTTGCTTTTAAGAAAGGTCCAGCCTTGGGTCTGGAGGAATGGCTGACTGGTTAAAGCACTTGCCTAGCGAGTGCTAAGTCTAGCGTTAAGTGCCAGAGTTTGACTCCCCAGCACCACAGAAGCCAGGCATGGTGGTACATGCCTGTAATCACAGCCCTCAGGAGGCTGAGACAGGAGGATTGCCTTGAGTCCAAGGCCAGCCTGGGCTTTATAGGGAGTTCAGGACCGGCCTGGACTATAAGGTGAGAGAGAGAGAGAGAGAGAGAGAGAGAGAGAGAGAGAGAGAGAGAAAGAGAGAGCTGGCTTTGGAATGTTGTACTTCTATCATCAGTGGAGAAAGGGTTTTCCCAGCAATCGTGCAGTTCTTGGTTCCTGAGTGCTTGAGCCGCTGGATAGAAAGCCCAGACCCGGGTGACCGGAGGATGCAGTGAAGGCTACTGCTGGACTAATGGCATTTAAGCAAAACCAGCAAGTTGTCATGCAGAGGTCCCGGTCCAAGCAGCTCCTTCCCAAGACTGTGCTCCATTGCACAGGGACCCACGCTAGCCCAGGAATCCTTGCTGGCCATGACTGATCATGTGACGCCCACTGCTGCACAGTGGCACCTCACGGCATGGCGGGGACCATGCGTCTTCCTGTGCTGTGTCCCTGGGTCGGGCCCTGCATGACGTCTGGCTGCTCGCCAAAGTGAAGAGGCCCATGTGAATCACCGATTCGGGACACAGAGGCAGCCCAGACAGAACGGAGACGCTCAGACCGGGGGCTTCAGAGCTGGGCAGAGCTGGCCAGGGAGTGGGGAGTGAGGGGACTCATCCTGAGGGGGTCTGTGGCCAGGTGTCCTACAGCACCTCGGAACAGCTGCCCTGTCCCTCACCCATGGCGCCCAGCCACAGTGCTGGGCCTAGATAGGGCCTGTCCCCAGCAAGGAGGCCCCTCGTCCTGGCTTGGCCCCTGGCTGGGTGTCCCCTGCAGCTGGGAGCCTCCCGAGAGGTGCCATGGTGCCCTGCTCAGGGACTGCAGCTTCGCCGAGCTGGCACAGTGCTCAGCCGTGGAGCGCGCCAAGGTGTGGCTCACCGAGACCCCAGGGGCCGGAGCAGCCAGCTGGCCAAGGACCGTGGGCCGGGAATTGCGCGGGCATGTGTGCCAGGAAGGCTGGACCGCCAGGGCCTCCCTCTCCTCGCCATGGATGGCGCTCAGAGCGGTGTTCACTGTACTTCTGATCACACATCACACCAGATCTGACCAACTTCAGAAGGCGGCAGGAACAACAGGCCAGTGTGTGTTCGAGGCGAGCGGGCCACGGCCCTGGCCATGGGTCATCTACTATAATCTACAGTGTAAATGCTCACTGTGTGTTTTGACCGCACTCTATGTGTCCCGGCCTAACGACAGACTATATCTCCTAACAGGAAGCGATTTCATGTCACCCTGGGTGACAGCTCAGACTCACCGTGCAGCCCTTCTTAGCCCTGCGACTCTTACGCAATTCTCTGGCCCTTGACCCCGGCCTCATGCCTCCCACTCTGCCCACACCCTTCCAAAGATGAACTCACCGAGCATCATGATAAGCCTGCCGCTGGGGTTCGTGCAAAGAACAAAACCCAAAGATCCTACCGAGGCTCCTCCCCTCCGGGTCAGACCAGAGTGCCCCTTGAGTCAAATGGAGCACCAGACTTGCACTCGCCTGTGTCCCCTGCCTGTGACCTCCTCTCAGGTGCCACCGAAGCACAGGGGGAGAGCAGACAGGCAGCAGCTCCCGGGCGCCTTCCCTGAGGTCACCTGCCCCAGCTGTTCCATGTTCACTCACGTCCCGATAACTTCACACCCCGCTCTTCTGGCAGTTGCCCACAGCCACAATGCCCAGGGGTTTGTGTGTCTGGAGGCCACTTTGAACTGGCTGGTGTTAACTGGCAGCCAAAGGACAAGTTCTGAAAACAAGCTGGCCAGGCTAGGGGGCACAGGCCTATAGTTCCAGTACTCTGGGGGGCTGAGGCAGGAGGATCACAAGTGTGAGTACAGCCAAGGCAACACAGCAACTTAGTGATATCCTGTCTTAAAATTTAAAGAATTAAAAATGGGCTAAGGAAGTAGCTCAGTGTGAAGGCCCTGGGTATCATCTTTAGTCCAGGAAAAAAGAAAGAAAGAACCTGATTTGAACCCAGCGTTCCTGGACATGTCACAGCAACTTCCTTTCTAAGAAGCAGGCACAGAGGGGGCTAAGGGGGTGATGCTGCGTCACCCAGCCCCCAGTGGGGGCTACCCCCCAATTCAATGATCACCTGAGCGTGGTGTAAATAGGGACTCTGCAAATGAGAATCTCAATCCTTCAGGAGCTGCCCAAATTCAGATAGCAGCCACAGTTTGGGGTGTCCCTAGATCCTTTATATTTTTCACCCAAATATAGAGGTTCCCTTGACCTCCCACTTGGGCTGATAATTCTCTAGACTTATTCATAGAACCTAGGGAAGTACCATGACTATGTTTGTAGTTTCACTTTAAAGACTGTGAGGCAGGAGAGGTTGGGGGTGGGCCTGCCTGGTTGGCTTTGGGGGTGGCCCGAGGGATTGGGAGAGCCCAGATTCGGGGGTGTTGGGGTGGACCGTGGGGGTGTAACCTTGAGGATTGCATTCTGTCCCTGGCCACTCCCATGCCAGCCCGGTTCCCAGCTCTGCTTCCGGGGCACCGGGCACTGAAAAGGTTTCTCCCTCACACCCTCTGCCACGCTGCTCCTGCCTCGGGGCCAGCCGCCAGGGACTACATCTCCTGAGACCATAAGCCACGTTAAACGACTCCTTTGGTTTAGGTTTAAAATGTGCCCCTAAAGTGTGTGGTAGGGGACTGGGTCAGAGGGGCACATACTCAGTGGGTCTGTCCATGAAGGGGTCCTCAGCTGAAGGTGCTGGTGGGAGGTAGGGCCGGGTGGGGGGTGTGGCGGGGTGACTGGGCAGTGCATCCTGTCCCTGTTCTTCCCCCTCTGTCCGCTTCCCGGCCATGGGGTGAGCGCTGACCACCATGCGAGGTCCCCCTGCTGTGCTAGAGCCAGCTGACCACGCGTGGACTGAGACCTCTGAAACTAAGACAATCCTCTCCTCCTGTAAAGTTGCTGGTGTCAGGGAGGTGACCAAAACAGAGGAGATGGCACGGTGAGGCCGGGAACAGCCCCAACCCCAGAGCTGGTGGCGTCAGGCCAGCTCACTTCTCGGCCACATCCGTGTGCCCACAGGCCAGGAAGCTCTGTACCAGTACAGCCCCGAGCAGAGGGTTCCGCTGGGTTTAGTATGCAGACCAAATGGATCAACCACTGGCCACGTGACTCAACTCATTGTCCGCCCTTCCTCTCCCCAGAAATCACGCACCTCACTGTCCCAACCCTCAGTCACAAAGCTCTGACGCTGTCCACGGGAGAGCTCACTTCATCAGTGCAGAAAACTCAAGTGTGAGCAAAGTGTGCTTTTGAAGCTCGCTCTTCCCGTCCTCTCTTTCATTCTTTCTTTCCTCCCTTCTTTCTTCTTCCCAAAGTTGAGCGGGTTGGATCCACGGCCTTTGCACGGAGCTACCTCCCAGCCCTTCTGTGTTTTACTTTGAGTCAAGCTCTTGCTTGGTTGTCCAGGTGAAACACAAACTCGCAGTCCTCCTGGCCCCGCCTCCCAAGAGTTGCTGCACCTGGTTGGAGAGCATTTCTTTGAGGAGAGGAGGGAAGCCAGGGGAAGCTGCCTTGCCTCCTCCAGAAGTCCCGGCTGCCTTGGGGAGGAAGCCTCCTGCACAACCAAACAGACCTGGTGGGGGGGGTCTGAACCCAAAGAAAGGCCTGTGGCCCGGGGCGCTCTTCCTGGCCTGTCTGTAGCTCTCCCTGTGCACGAGAGAAGGGAAAACCTCGAGCGTTTCCAGACGCTCCCCTGGCAGGCACAATTCCTCAGGCCTGGAGGCGGCTGGGCTTCACCGCGCCCGCCCACCTGCGGAAGCAGACGTGGGGCGGTGTCACTGAGGGCAGGGTCGGGAGCGCCTGGCCTTGTCGTCCGCCGTGCCGCTGCTGCCGCCGTGTGGTGAGACGGAGAATTGCACCTGCTGGCCGCGCGCCCAGCTCAGACCTGAGCGGCCGCCAGCGCGTCCCACAGGTGCAGGATGCCTTCCCACTGGGCGACGGCGGGCAGGTGGGGTGGACACGAGGTAGCAGGAGTCTCTCTGCAGACAGGGTCTTGAGCAGGCCACATACGCCGCGGGCTGCACTGCATACTTAGAATCGCTATGGAGTTCCTTTAGAGAGGCGCTCGGGTGCTGCCTTTATTCTGGGCTTTGATCTCAACCAGACACTTTCTGTTTCCGTAGGGAGCCTACCCAGGGCTTCACACTCAGCTACAGCGTCAGTCTGTTTCTTTACTTTCTCATTTTGAGACGGTCTTGCTGAGTTGGTGACTCGCCACCCAGGCTGGGCTGGAACTTGGAATCCTCCTGCCTCGGCTTCTCAGGGTCTAACGACCCCCCCCCCCCACCCCCGCCCCAGTTATTCTCTTGGACTATTTAGGCTTTTGCCCATGTCCTGCTTAGCCAAGAACAAAAGCAGCGGAGGTGGAGAGCCGCTGTGCCCGGAATCAGGGGAGGGGGGACGCCACACCTGGGACGGGCGCTCCGCGGGGTGCGGCCTTTTCCCCAAAGACTGCTGAGCACTAGAGCTACGCAAAATGTAATAAAAAGGACAGGTTTCCTGACAAAGTGGGGTTGAGGTTGGGACCATCATCCGTGGGTTATCCTGGAGTAACCGCTGCAGCCAGGCGGCCAGTCAGTCCTCTCCTTCTCCTTCGTGGCTCTGGGAGTCCAGCCCAGCACCCCACATGAAGTTATATCCCCAGCCCACATTTGGTCTTGATTTTGAGGCAGAATCTTGCCAAGTCACCCAGGCTGGGCTTTCTGTCTCAGCCTCCAGAGGGTGGAGATGGCAGGGCAGGCCATTGGGCCGGATTATGGCCAGTATTCTTTGGGCAAACCGGAAATGGGCGTAACCACCAGCGCCTCACCTGCGGGTTCGCTCGGGTCATACTGAGGAAATGAGCCTCTGCGCCTGCTACGTAAATTACACAGCAGAGTTACTATATGCAAGTAGCCAAACTTCATTTTAAGTGTTTTTGTTACTACATTAAAAGGAGAATGATGCACCAAGCCTAAGTTTAATAATAAGCAAAACGCTGGGCCTGGTGGCACAGGCCTGTAATCCCAGCGTGGTGGGAGGCTGAGGCAGGAGGAGCTCAAGTTTGAGCCCAGCCAGGGCAATTTAGAGACTTACCAAGACCCCGCCTCAGAGCCAAGAACGCATGTGGGCTGGGGATGCAGCTCAACGTGAAGGCCCTGGGCCTCATCCCCAGCGCCACAATAAAAAGAAAAGCTAAGTAAGAAAACTTGCACGTTTGCTGAACAACAGCAAACACGGGCCCTTGCTGGCACACCACGGGGGACAGACAGGGTTAAAGCGTGGGCTGGTAGTCCTTGGTCTTTATGGCTAGCTCTCACAGGCGCCTGGGACCTTGATAAGGAGGGCATCAGGTCGCCGACTGCGCGGGACAAGCCCAGGAGGAGGAGCCAGCCCCACCCTGAGCCCTCCCTTAACACCCTTCTGTCCCGTGTCACCTGCGCAGTGGGCGCGTCAGCCCCGCGCAGTCGAAGCACGGAAAGCACTACTATAACCACAAAGTAACGTTAAAACGTTATGATCAGCTTGGAAAGCACAGTGAGATCCTGGCTGAGAGGACGGAGCAGCAGCAGCTGGGCGTAAGATTCAGCGTGAGCTCACCGCCACCCCAGGCTTTGTCGGAAAGCGCGGCTGGCCGGGCAGGCGGGAAACACGGCGGCGCACCGCCCCCTGGCGTCGCCGGCCGGAAGCGCACCTTCGCGTCGCAGGCTCGCCTCCGCCTGGCCCGCTCCAGGCTCCGGCCAGACCTGGCCAGGGCGCGGGCTGGGACGAGCACGGGAAGGGCGAGCGCGGGCATACCCACAAGTTCAGTCACCAAGGGCTTGGTCTCAGCGGGTGTTAGGGTTTGGATGTGGACTATCCCCCAAAAGCTTCCTGTTTGGAAGGTGGTGCCAATCATCGAGGATAATCCACTGACTTCCTGTGCTGTAAAGAAGTGGAGCCCAATCGGAAGGGGTGGGTCACTGAGGCAAGACCCGGAAGGGTATATGCTAGCCCCGCCCTTCTTCCAGACTTCTTCCTGCCTGCCGTGAGAGGGAGGGCTTCTCTCCCGCGGGCCGTCCGCTGTGTGCTTCCCGCTTTGCGCCCAGCTCATCAATGGACCATGATTTTCTGTGAGGTAAAACAAAACTTTCCTACCTTAAGTTATGGGTGTTGGGTATTGAGTCTGAGGAATGAGAAAGTGACTAAGACAGTGGACCTTAGTCACCTACTCCAGAACTCTGCATCCTCCTCTGGCCTGGGCAATATGGCACAGACTCACCCAGTACATTCCCCACCCAGTACGAGCAAGTGACTCTTACCTTTAGTGGGAGCCTAGCCAGGGTTCCTTTTATGACTCGGAACACTCCACTGCATCCAGTGGAGTGTCTTCCAGGAGAGGAATTAGTGGAGGGATTTCTACTCACTAATTGCCATGGTCTGAAGATGTCCCCCAAACTTCACAGGTAGGGCACTCAGTCTCTAGCGAGGTAGAGTTATAGGCAGGGCCTAGTGCAAGGAATTTGGGTCACACATGTCCCAGGCTCATACATGGGTTAAAGCCACTGTGAAAGAGCTGTAGAGGACAGTTCATGTCTTTGTGATATTCTGCTGCATGGGGATACAGCGCTTCTGTCCCCCAAGAGTAACCCAATGAGGCCTCACTGGCTCATGGACCTGAGTCCTCCTCAAAATCCTCCTTGATTTTCACTCATCCTATCATGCCTGCCACTTTCTGAAGCAGCTCTGAAGGTTCCCTTTCCTCAGTGTCTTTGGTTGTCCTGTCATGGTTGCCCAGAAGTCCTGAATCAGTTCATAACGTTGAACTTTCATGGCCACTTTGACTTTGGGAAGAGCCAGAAGTGGCTCAGTGCCAGTCCGTGGCTAAGGCTGATGCGAACACATCGTCATGTTTTTTTTTTTTTTTTTTTTCTCTCCAAGCAAGCATGATTCTGTTGGATGTCACTTGGCAGCGGCACTCACTGTCATTTCTCTTATAAACTGAGGATTGAGCCTGTGCCTTCACACTGAGCTCCATCCTAAGGCCATTTTTATTTTTGATTTTGAGACAGGATGTCTTAGTTAGGTTTTGCTGCTGGGGCAGAATATTCCACATCCACAACTTTAGGGAAGAAAAGTTTATTGTAGATTAGAGTTTTAGAAGGTCTCAGTCCATTCGTGGGTGGTCAGATGGAAAATGGTGGACTCACATGGTGGGACCACAGCTAGAGCTACCAAGAAGATAGAGATCCTCATAGCATGGTGGGACAGAGAAGAGACTGGGAGAAGGTCAGGCTGTAGGCATCTGCCCCTTCCAGCCAGGCCCTACCTCCCAATGGTACACAGTATCCATAGCAACATGAAGTTTTTGGGGGACACTCCAGATCCAAACCACGAAGACTCATGGCCACCTCCTTACACAAAATGCATTTAGTACTTATCCAAGAATTACTAAAGTTTCAATAGTTCCAGCACTGTTAAAAAGTCTAAGTCCAGAGTCTCCTCTGACATGTAAGACAAAAATCTGCTGTGATCTCCTGTTAAAACCAAAGAGTTAAGCACTTCCAACATAAAATGACACAGGGTAAACATTTCCATTCTAAAATGGAGAAATAGGAGGATAAAAAGCAATAGGACCAAAACAATTCCTAAACCCATTAGGGCCCCATGTCCAGCACCTGGGGTAAACTGTGGCAAGTTCTGTACTCTAAAGGGCTTGGGTGGCCCCGCTCCTACAGCATGGTTGCTGACTGCAACCTCCATCTTCTTTGTTTTGGGCAGAATCTACTCACAGCCTGCAGCATTCCTCAGCAGATGATCCATGATCCTGGCTTCTACAAATTCCCGGGTTCTCCACTGCACTTCAAGCTTCTCCTTTACAACTTCACACAGTGCCCTCCCAGGGGACACCACCTGGCTTCCAAAGCCTTCCTCTGAAGTCTGGGGGAAGCCTCTGTGCACCCACAACTCTTGCACTTTGCAAGCCTGTAAAGCCAGGACCACGTGGACATCACTAAGTTCTGCCACTGGCTTGAGCAGTAATCTGGCCCCCTTGGACAAATGCTCCTGAGGTCTCTGAGTTTTTGGAAGGCTGAACTCCAGGTGGCTGATCTTTGGCAAACATTTTTTCTCTCTAGCCTTGGGGTACACTTGTCAGAGCAAAGTCTTTTGCTTTTCCACTCATGAGCTGGTGAATGGAGGGGGTCCTGCTGACTCTGGAGATGCACTGCCGGCTTCTTCTCTGTAATCATGACGGTAAGTACATGGCTTCTTTTCAATGCTAATCTCTCTAACTTCCCTGTGCTGTTCCCAAGGGTACACAGTACCCAGAGACCCATGAAGCTTTTGGGGGACACTCCAGATCCAAACTACCACACAGAGTCTCACTATGTCACCAAGTTGTCCAGGCTGGGTTTGGACTCTAGGCTCTCCTGCCTCAGCCTCCCACTCACTGCATGCACTCACTGTATGCTGTGATCTTACCTCACAGAGACACTCAGGGAAGGAGACTTCTGAACTGCTCCTGAAAGTGGCGGAGATACTGGGGTGTGTGGGAAAGAAGGGCAGGACTTTGAGGAGAATTCATGACCATATAGCTTGGACTTTAACACCTTTTTAAAAATTAAAATATTCACTATATATTTTGATGAGACCTCAGTAATGGAACAAGATGAGCACTTAGGTGCCCTAACAAGAAATGTTTATTCTCTGGGGCTGGGGTGTAGCTCAGTGGTTAGAGTGCTTGTCCAGCAAGCACAAGTCCCTCACTTTGACCCCCAAGCATCGCATAAGCTTGTCGTGGTGGTGCATGCCTGTAATTCAAGAGTTCAGGAGGCTGAGACAGGAGGGTTGTGAGTTTGAGGCCAGCCTGGGCTACACGGTGAGCTCGAGACCAGCCTGGACCACAGAGCTTTACCCTGTCGAAAAAGAAAAGAGATTTTTTTTTTTCCTTTGCAGAGGAGAGGATGGGGAGCCACGAAAACACTGTAAGAAGGGAAGAGGGCATGGGAGATTTTTTTCAGCAACAGAAGTGCAGTGCAGAGGGAAGCACGGGAGGAGAGAGGCAGGAAGGGAGTCAGGCGGGCAGGGCTGCAGGCGGGTGGGGGGCAGACAGGCAGGAAGCCTCCGCAGAGTCAAGGTGGGAGCCACAGGAGGTGACTCGGTGGACGTAGAGGGCAGCATGGGCTCAGGAATTTGGCCCAATGGGGTGACCTCCTGGTTCTTGGGTTATGTAGAGTTAAATAGTGATATCTTTCATCAAAAGATCAGTCACAGAGGAGTAAAATTTTAGAATGAATACTTACTTCATTATCCTGGGGACTGAACCCAGGTCTTCACCCTGAGCTACATCTCCAGGCGCTCTGTTATGGTTTATTTGAGACAGGGTCTCACTTAGTTGTTAAGTTGCCCAGGCTGGGCTCAAACTTGTGATCTCCCTGCTTCAGCCTCCGAGTGTGTGGGATGAGAGGCCTGTGGCACCGGGTTTGGTTCTGTAGCTGTGATGGGTACAGAAGTTATTTGGGAGAGTTGGTCATACTTGCTAAGATGCGGTTGGGAGAGTTTTGTCTCTCTTTTTGTCTGTGCTGGAGACCAGATGATGGGCTGGGTGTGTCTCCTGACCCCAAGGCCTGGGCTCGGGGACCTCAGGAGCCCTCAGACACTGGCTGGCATTTTATTTTCCGTGGCTCCTCCGGAGGCTCGTGAGGTCCCACCGGTAGTGGTCTTGCTTCTGAGCTGGCATGCAGAATCTCATAGGTGCATCCGAGACCAACCCATGGAACACATTATAAGCGGCCTGGCATCAGAAAAAAAACTTTTAAAAACCCACTGGCCTGAATTCAGAAGTAAAAATGGTTAAATATGAAACTCAAAAACTCCACAGAGATTTTCAGGACAGTTGAAGAAAGCAGATGCAGTTGCCAAGAGGCCCAAGAGCCAAAGCGAGACGAAGAGGAGAGAGACAAGGATGGCCAGCTACTACCGAAGCCGCCAGGGGCAAGTGCTCAGATGGAGGCAGTGCCCAGGCGTGGGAAGGGCAGGGAGAGGCCGCGCCCAGCGGGTGGTGCAGGCCAGGAGTCCCAGCACTCTGAGAGGCCGAAGCAGGAGGATTGTGAGTTCAAGTCTAGTGTGGGCCACTTGGCAACTTGGCTAGACCCTGTAACAAAATTAGAAACAAAAATGGGCTGGCGATGTCGCTCAGTGTGAAGGCCCCAGGCTCAATCCCCTGTATCAAAGGGGATAAAAAGAAAGAAATAAAAAGAAAGGCCAAGGAAGGTCAAGACTAAACTGTTTGAAATAATGAAATACTGGTATCTTGAAGTTGACCCGCTGGAGAAGAGTGTGCCGGGAGCTATTTTGGTAAGGAGCTAGGCATTCATTTCCCAAGAGGGGCTTAGTCACTGACCTACAGGGCATACCTTTGGTCTGGGAATGGGTGTGTAAGTTAGACAGCCTCTCTCTCTCTCTCTCTCTCTCTCTCTCTCTCTCTCTCTCTGGCCCAGAGGCCACCCTAAAAGGAGACCGTGACTTGGAGGTCTGCAATCCTCCAGCCAGCTCCCTGACTCATCCCATCCCTCCTTCCATGAACCCCAGAGGGTGACAACTGGTGAAACATTTTAGAATTCCCAACTGTTCCCCCAAGGCTTTCACCAAGGAAACAGGAAGTGGCTGCCTCATCAGATCTAGCTGAGTATCCTGTTCATGAGTCTTGCCCTCTTTGGGGATTCACAGTCCTGGGGGAGCTGGAAGAAGCCTGAGATGAGGTTTCCTGAACTGTGGTGGTCTCCTCCTGTTCTTGGTCACAGTGACGTGGCACCCCATGTCTCCTTGCATCCACCCCCCTGGGAAGATTGTGGGGAGAATTAATCCCTGTCCTGGCTGGGTTAGACTGTCTCCTCACCCTCTTAAGTGCTCCCATTCTAGACCTTGATTCAAGATGGGAATCTGTTATTTGCTACCCAATTTGGCTTTTTTTAAGCTATTAAAGATTCTGTTGAAATTGCCATAGTATTAGGTGATGGTTACTGAATCCTCACCCTTTTCCAAGCAAGTGTCTGATAGGTATCACCTCATTTAGTTTACTGGGGGATGTTCCAAATGTCACCATATGTATAAAAATAAGACCAGGCTAGTGGTGCAGGCCTGTCACTCCAGCACTCTGGGAAGCTGAGGCACGAGGCTCACGAGTCCGAGCCCCACCTGGGTGACGTGGAGACTTAGTGAGACCCTGTCTGAAAATCAAAAACAAGAATGGACTGGGAATGCAGCTCAGTGTGAGGAGCTGAGCTCAAACCCAAGTGCCACAAAGAAAAACCAAGAGGCTTTATAGTTTAATATTTTATAACAATATAAAAATTTATTTACTTATGATTAACTTATAGTATTTGAAGTAAGATGAATCCTATAAGAAAGAAATTATGCAAGCATGAAATTGCACATACAGGGCATCCCCGAAGTTGCTATGCATTGGAAAAATGAATGAGCTTTTGGGACCCTCTGTATGTTATGTGGTTGTATTTTTGTAAGTGCTGCCACCACCATTTTGCAGTTGAGTACTGGAGGCATATAGGTAATTTAACTGGTCACACCACTACATATTTTACCTATTCCACAAATGCTATAACCCTGAAGAACAGAGTCTCAGGTGGTGACAGTCTGAAAGGCAGCCATGACTGCCCATTGCCATTGGGTTTGTTCCAGTACACCCCTCAGCCCGTCTTTCAAGACGAGTTCAGATGAACTTGTGCCTTGCGCCCCAAAGGTGGGAAATGTCCCAGTCTTTCCTCTTCTGAAAAACCAAAGTGAGTCTCTCAACCAAAGGCCACAGTGTCTGTCCGACTCAGAGCAGTGACTAAGGCTTCTATTCACGAGAGTTCAAAGTCGGGAGGAAGCCACTGGTCAAGTTGAGAAGCTCCCCGGAGAGTCATTTGTCTGCATTCACAGCCGCAGCAGACACCTCAGCATCGCTCCGTGACGCTTCCGTAGACACGTGGAAGACATCAGTCATCCAGCCCGCGCCAGGCCGAAGGCAGGAGCAAACTGCTCCAAAGGGCAGTGACATTTGTGTAAAGAAAAGCCATTTCAAAATTCCAAGTGTTGCTGGAAAAATCCTGTAGTTTAGATGGAGAGCTTTATAATACAAGAGGTTGGGCTACTGTCTGTGAACTGTTGATTTAATTGTTCAAAGATTCTCTTTCCTTTTATATGTATAAGCTATTAGTTTTCCTTCCTTCCTTCCTTCCTTTTCTTTTTTTTTTTTTTGGGGGGGGCTGTACTAAGGATTAAGCCTTCACACTGTATCCCAAGCCACTTTTTATTTTTGATTTTGAGATAAAAGTCCTACTCACTAAGTCACTGAGTTGCCCAGGCTGGCTCAAACTTACGATCCTCCTGCCTCAGCCTCCCAGAGTGCTGGGATTATGGCTTGTACCACTGGGCCTGGCAAGCTAGTAACTTCTGATGAGATTATGTTAAATTTATCATGGCTTTTCATTATTTCCCAGTTTTGTTAATTTGGGATTTCTGTATCTTGAGAATTTTTGGTGAGGCACAGAGCAGCTGGTGGTAGGGTACGACGACTGCCCCCTTACTCTCCCACGGCACCTCTTGCCTGTCTGTGTTTGGACCTTTTGCTTTATCATACATTTGTTGGATATTGTGGCTGTTGGGTCACTGTGTCTGGAATCGCCTTGGTTGTAAAGAATACACAAATTCCTCCTTTTATTTCAACCTCTCCACAGGTACACACCTTTCATGCCGCACCTTGAGTCTTGTTTCATTTTACCTGACACACTAATTTCTGCCTTCCAATTGTAGAGTGTAAGCGGCACATATACACTGTAATTGATAATGTATTTGGACTTACTTCAGCCACAAATTTTACAGGTTCCTTAGATGGAGTCCCTGTCCCTGGGTCTTGGAAGGGCTTGGGTGGACAGATAAGTAGCCAACAGGAAGTGAGCCATGAGCAAAGTGTGCCTCCTGTCCATATGGTCCTATCAGGTTCTAGTGCCGCTGCTGAGTGACAGGAAGCAGATTGTCACGCTCTGCTCCCTTCCTGCTACTGCTGTCATTTTAAAGCCGTCCTCTGGCAGCCTCCTGCAGAACAAGTGCTCTTCCCCTGCCCTTCCCCACCCCTGGGAGAATGGCCTCTTGGCTGAGCCAGTGCCTGGTGTGAAGAGGCTGGGCCACTGTTGTAGACACTTTCCCTCTTTCTTCGCCCTCTTTCCTCTTTCCCTATGTTCTGTTTCTTTTTAAAAATACATTTTGTTCACTCTGTTGGGCTGGAGTACATTTTTAAAGATTAAATTTTTATTCTCTGCTAATTTAAATTTCTAACTTGCATTTGAATATACATTTTTTTCTAAACAGTTCGAAGTTATTCCATTGACTCCTCCCTCCTACTTACTTGTAAAGACTTTCACACACTTAGACTTTCTGAAGTTCTTGTCTAGAGTCTAACTTTGTCCTTTGAAAGTTACTATTTTTTCAGTCAAAGGCTATAATGCACTAACACAAACACAAACAGATAAAGCAATTAAAGACTAATATAAACAAAATAGGAAATTTAGAACATAAAAATACTTAAGTGGGGACAATTACTATTACGTTTCTGCCACAAAATATTGAGGAGATTGATCATTTACCTTGATATTAATGTTACATGTAATAAAACATCAGGTGACACTCGCACATAAGCGTGCTATGGATATCTGAATGCATTAGTACGTGTCTTAGTTACATTCTTATTGTTGGGACAGAATACTCAACATCCACAGATGTTAGCTCACAGTTTTAGAAGGTCATAGTCCATTTATAGGTGAGCAGTGAGAAGTAGTGAAATTTCATGCCAGGGCTGGTGCCGAGTCAGGACCAGGTGAGCTGGGAGGGAGACAGAGATCCTCACAGCATGCGAAAACAGAGCCAACCCCAAGAAGAGGGTAAAATCACCCCTCCAGGTCATGCCGGGCACCCACCCCTCCCTCCGTGGCCCCCCCTCCCAAAGGTACACAGTATCCATGAGTACAGGAGGCTTTTGGGGACACTCCAGATCCAAATCCCGACAGTGTATTTGCATATAAATAAGCATGGTATATATTTGAATATTTAATACAGTAAATATTAATATGTATACTATAACATTTAAACAGTAAGTATGAAAAATTAATACTAATAACTACTATAGTAAATAAGTGTTAAATATTTATACTATAAAATGCTATACTAGTACTATATAACACTAGTACATAATACTATATTTATACTATATATTTAAGTAGCATATTTATATATTTAAAATTTTATTTAAGTTTATTATATATTCAAACATATTTACATACCATACATTTAAACATATACTGTGACTATAGTATTACACAGTACTAGGACTATATAATATGGTAGTACATAGTATAAGTATACAGTATTTTATAGTATAAATATACTATTATATGATGTAATTAAGTATATATTATACTATATAACATAAACAGTAGATATTTAAATATATAGTGTGCTTACAGTACTTAAATATCTAGTATATTTGCATTCAGACAGGTGTGCTCCACGCACACACACACATTTGGGCATTGACGGTCTACATGGCTACAATTCTGCAGCTCCTCTGTGGGCGCCGTGGGGCACAAGCCAGGGCCCATTGGGCCACGGCGTGCTGTGCCACTGACCCCCAGCCCAGCCCAGCCAGTCTTCACCCATCAATTAAAAAATAAACGGAGCACAAGACCAAAGGCGTTGGTTCGGACAGCACGCCAGCCATTACCTGTTCCTCCTGCCCTTCCAGGCTGGCCAGCTGTCCGCCATCTAGGTAGAGGCCGCCGCCCCAGAGGGCAGGCTGAGAACTTTTCCCTTCCTCATGCTCAGGGAGGTGACTCAGAAGCAGAAGGTGAAACGTGGAATGGCCTCTGACACGAGGAACCTAGATCACAGTGGCTTCCCAGAACTCAGTGTGGGAACAGTGGGGAGGGCCGAAAGGAGAGGCGGTATCTGAAACTTTGCCATGGTGTGTATGCGCCCAAAATGCTCAATATTGATGCCACTCTAAATTTTGCCCTTATACGTATCGATAAAAAGGGGAGAAAAAATAGACATTCTCTGGGGGGGAAAAGCTTTTTTCCCTCTTTCGAGGGCAAGAAATAACGGGCTGTATACATCAGATATTGGGGGGCGTCGCCGTGAGAGGCTGGCATGGGCGATATAGGGTGACTTTCTGGCAACAGCGAGGTTTCCTCATGCGCCCTTCCCAGCACCCTTCCCTGTGACCCGGTGTCGTTCCGCTTCTGTCTCATTTCCTATCCCAGAAGGGTGACATCCTCCCGTCCCAAAGGGGACGAGCAGGCCCCGTCCTGGCCGCCTCCCGCGCTCAGAACAAGTCACACAGTCCAGCCAGTCCCTCAGCACTCCCAAGCCAACCAGGCCAGTGCCATCTGTCTGTTTTTGTTGGTTAACACTTAACTCGTCAAAAAATTATGTTTCGTAACACATACTCCATGTCCAAGGGGTCTTGTGAGATTTCCAAAGCTTTTCTCACACTCTTTTTTCCCCCCTTCTCGCCCTCAGAAAAGGAAACGAGTGTTTTTGCCAAAAACAATTATCCCAGTTCTTAAAAAGAACTGTTCTTGTATGGGAATCTTCCAGCCACGGAGTTCAGTTTAGGCCTGATGGTGGCTGGTACTCCCCTGGAGCCTGCACGGGGACCTGATTGCCTCCCCCTGCTGACCCAGGGTTAGATGGCTCAGCCAGGTCAGCCAGAGGTGGGCAAGAGCTGCGTAGGGTGCGTGCCCCATAATCCTTCCCAGTCTCCCTTCTGCTAAGTCAGAAGCTCTGCTAACATGGCTCTTTCTCTCTGTCTCTCTCAACCAGGGCTGAGAATCTGACCCATGACCTTCACCCTGAGCTGCGTCCCCAGCCTTTTCTCATCTTTTTTGATTTTGAAGCAGAGCCTGGCTAAATCACTGAATTGCCCAGGCTGGGATTAAATTTGCAATCTTCCTGCCTCAGCTTCCTGAAGTTCTAGAATAATAGGCCTGTGTCTTCCCTCCCTCCCTCCCTCACTCCCTTCCCTCCCTGCCTTCCTTCCTTCCTTCCTTCCTTCCTTCCTTCCTTCCTTCCTTCCTCTCTTTTTTAAGCAACATGATGGAATTCATGTATTTTCAAAATGGAGTTCATGTAGTTACAAAAAAAGTTAAATTTTTTTAAAAAGGTAAAAAATAAAAGCAACTTGAGGACCTGACTAATTTCCCCTCCAGTTTTCCCTGGACATGAGCCAGAGAGAAAGAGAGGAGACAAAGTTCTGGAGTAGAGGACTTCCTGTTGGATCGGCAGTGCTGTCAGTTTCCCGTAAAACCTGAGGTGCAACACTTTTTATTCAAACAGTGGTTTCATCGGAAGGAAATAAAAATGGATATAAAATTGCATCTAAGGAAGGAAAAAAAATACTCCACAAAAGTTGGAAATGTGAATGGTTGTTAAAAATCCAAAAAGTAATTTAAGAAATATCTTAAATGCAGCTGGGCCTTGCGGTGCAGGCCTACAATACCAGCACTTTGAGAGGCTGGGGCAGGAGGATGATAAGCTCAAGCCCAGCCTGGGCAACTTAGCAACCAAATGAGACCTTGCCGACCCTAATAATAAGATTGAAAAGAGATCTGGGAAAAAGAAGATCCGGAATTAGTAGGGGTTCTCAAAAGGAAAGGTATGTAGAGAGAGGTAGGGACAGGCAAATTTAGGAAGATCAGGATTGATAAATTCCTCAAGTTGAGGAAATAAATATGCAAACATTAACACTGAAGAGCCGCAGCTACAAGAACATAAATCAAGGCAAATTTGTAAAAAATAGGCACACACACACACACACACACACATACACACACACACACACAGACACACACAGTCGCATCTTGTAATAAGACCAGAGAATCATAAAAAAAAAAAAATACTAACTGAAATCAGAGAGGCAAACATCTAAAAAGAAAGAAAAATTGGACTAACTCATCAGCAAAAATAGAATAAATTAATTAGACATCTAAGGCTTTCTTTTCTTTTTTTTCTTTTTCTTTTTCTTTTTCTTTTCTTTTTTTTTTTTTTTTTTTTTTTTTTTTTTTTTTTTTTTTTTTTTTTTTTTTTTTTTTTTTTTGGTACAGGATGTAGAGCCCAGGGCCTTCATTGCACTACATCCTCCACCCACTGTTACTGTTTATTTTGAGACAGAGCACCACCGAGTCACTGAGTTGCCCAGCTTCCGATCCGCCTGCCTCGGCTTCCCAAAGTGCTGGGGTTCCAGGGTTGCACCATTGGCCATGGCAACAAGATATGTTCTTCAGGCAAAGAGATAAGAGCTGTCATTTAGAATTCTACACATACTGGTGCCGTGATTTCCTGTGACAGAAATAAGGACTTTCTTGCACGAGGAAAGAATTTCTCAGGCCTTTACTGGAGTATGTACTGCTGTGAGGAGGGAATTTAACACAGAGAATGAAACAGGACATGGCAACAGGCTGGAGAGAGAACTTGTGTCCCCTGTGAAAGGAGTCCCACTCCAGAGAAGGGAGACACCCTCCCAGGCATTCAGTTAGAAACCCCGGCTTCTGTTTTCTCCTGTCTTTGGACCACAGTTGGGTCAGTGCTCTGTAGAAATGAATGACTAGTACCTTGGCTTCCAGCACATTGGGTCATCAGAAGGTAGATGCCATCAATAAGATTCTAGACATTTTGTGTCATGCTAGATTTAGGAAGGCCTGATTAAAAGCAGCCAGGCATGGTGGCACATGCCCATCATCCCAGCAGTCTGGGAGCTTGAGACAGGAGGATCACCAGTTCAAGCCCAGCCTGGGCAATTTCGTGACTTAATGAGTCTCCGTCCCAAAATGAAAAATAAAAATGGTCTGGGACTGTAGCTCAGTGTGAAGGCCCCAAGGTCCAACCCCGGTTCCTCTCTCCATCTAAACCCCTTGAAGGGAAGAGGCAAAAGCCAACAAAGCACAAATGGATATTTCCTTTTCTGGAGAGTGACTGTGAGCCCGAAGTCTCTGACCCGTGCAACTGGCAGGCGCGTTCCTCTCCTGGGATAGTCCTTCCCAGCCTCCCTTGCACGTGTGTCATCGAAGCCGATGGCTAAAGCGAGGCTTCGCGCTCTCCGAGCCGACCCAAGTTCCCCCCATGGTAGTTTAGGAGGATCTAGACTCCTGGACCACGGCTATTTTCCTGCAGTCCAGGCTGGTCCTGAACTCAGGATGTAGCCCTGGCTGGCCTCGAACTCACAGTTACCCTCCCTCTGGAGTGCTGGGATGACGGGCATGAGCCATGCCCAGCTTGTGTGGTGGTGGGGGTTCAAACTCAGGGCCTTGTGCCTGCTAGGCCAGCACTCTAACTGCTGTGATATTCCTCCAGCTGAAAGCTTATAAATTCTGTTTGTTTGTTTTGTGATACTGGGGATCAAGCTCAGGACTTTCAGTGCGGTCCCTCCCGCCATGCCATGGACTCGAGTGCGGGAGAGCCATGGACACCATGAGACTGGTGTATGGTGTGATAGGCAGAAAAGGAGTCTGGGTAAATTCAGCCTCCTGTTTTGCGAAGGGCTTTATGGGTCACAAGCCAAGGTACTGTCCTTCTGCTTTTTCTGCCTTACACAAAACAAAACAGTAACAACAGAAAACTTGGAGCAGTGGCTGGGCTGCTAGCAGGTGCCTTTACCCCTCCCTCCCTTCTGTACAGGGAGTGTCAGGGTCTCCACACCGCGCTGCACCCCAGCCCATTTCACTTTGTCTACATCGCCCAACTTGAGCTTTCACTGGCCATCCTCCTGCCCCTGGCTCCCAGAGTGCTGGGACATTAGGGATGGTGTCCACCACCCCCCAGCACACCAAGTACTGCTACTCCAACAGGAGATAAAACTCACGTTCAGTCCTATTTTGGCACCCTGGAAAGCCTAGGCTAGGTAATCCAAATGTTCACTGTGATAATTTTACATTCACATGTGAATTTTTAAATCACTTCTAAGTGAGATTATACCTTCTAAACAGTGTGTAAGACATGGAAACCTCCGTGGAGATGATTTTTAGTCAACATGGATGATTTTTGGGTCCAAAGGAATGACTCCTCAGATAAATTCCAGCACTTCCTTTCTCTTTTCTCTCCCTGCCACTCTGTCCCCCCTCCCCAGTCTGGTGGTATGCACTCCCTGACAGTTGGCTGTTCTTGGTGATTTATGAGATTTGAATTTCTAGTTCCCGCCCCCACTAGTAGCATGCTGGATAGTTCAAAGCAATTATGTCTCTCCCTCCCTCCCTCCCCCCCACTCTCTGTCTTTTAAAAAAGATATTAAAAGGATTACAAGGGAAGCCCATTTGATAGAATAAAGTCATTATTGCAGTTTAGAAAAACACGGTAGTGTTCATGACGTAGTTGATTAAGAAGTCTTAAAAGAGAGTACTGACAAGATTACCTCCCAGGAGGACGAAATGAAATCCCACAATGGGATGTACATATATATTTCAACTAGAAGTTTTCACAGTTTTTCTTTAAAGTCTTGGTAGAAAAAGAGTCAACTAAGGCATAGGAAGTTTAACAAAATCATTTGGTACTGGGACTCGAAACTGGGAAAAGTTATGCAAATATCATGCCCAAAATGCTCTTGGTACATGCGAAGTATCATGGGCCAAAAGGTGTAGGATTTGCTTTTATTGACATACAGTTCACTTGTTATATGGTGAGCCATGCTGAAATGTGTACCTAAAAGGGTGTGACCATTGGAGAGATTATGTTAATTTGAGGCAATCAGGAACCACACTTAGATTAGGGTTTGGGGACCACGCCTAGATTAGACAGTTGAGAATGAGCCTGGATTAGAGTATGAGTGATTTATGGGCAGGTGAATGAGGGAAGAGCACCCACCCAGATGTGGGAGGGCCAACTGGGAACTCCAACTGTGTAAAAGGAAGGAAGATTATTACAGCTTCTTCCTCTGGGAAAGCTCTCGCCTTAGCAATTGTCTAGGGACACCAACTTGCTACATGTCACAGATCTTCATCACAGATTTGCTCCAGTCTCAACTTGTGATTGTCACCGATCAATCTTTAGTCACCAGTCTTTAGTCGCCTGTCTTTGCCATTGTTCTTTGAATGACCAAGATTGGCGGCAGACTCTCACCGGCTGTCGTCCTGCAGTCCTGGATGGGTGTTCTACCCCTCATGGCTGAGCAGCCATCAGACCCTCCAGCTCTCACACGTGTAGACCGCCATCTTGTACTATGTCTATCTTTAGACTTGTAAGCCTCCCAAACAGATCCTTTTTGTTATAATTCTGTAAATTCTGCCTTTTGAAAGAACCCAAAATAATACAGAGGGTTAACTACTTTTTTGTTGCTGTGACTCAATAGCCGACATCCACAAGTGAGGGAGGAAAGATTTATTGTAGCTCACAGTTTCAGAAGGTCTCGGGTTTCATGGGTGGGTGGCTGGAAAATGGTGGATGCTTGGGTAGACCTGGAGTGGTGTATGCTGATTCCGCCCTTACCAGCAGTCTCTGTTTCACCGTGCTGTGAAAATCTCTGTTTCTGAAGCTCCAGCTCTGGCCCCAGACGGGGCTTCTGCCATGTGATTCCACCATTTTCCAGTCACCCATCCTTAAACAGACTGTGACCTTCCGAAACTGTCAGCCACAATAATCCTTTCCTCCCTAACTGTGGATGTCAGGTACCGAGTTGCGGCGATGAGAGTGTAACTGAGACACTCAGTGCTGTTTTTGTCCATTCACATGGCTGTGCAACGGTCACGGTTGTTTAGTTTTGGAATGCCGCTATCATCCCCCAGAGAAACTCAATGTGCACTGGATACTCTATCCCTTCCTGCCTTCAGTCCCGGGGACCCTGTCTTTCTGTGTGGATTTAACTATTCTGAGCACTTCGGATAGCAAAACTAAGCAACACGTGGCCCATTGCATCTGGCATTGTTTCTTGAGCACAGTTTTTCCAAGACTCATTCATGTTGTCACATAGATCAATTCCACATCTCTTTTCGTGGCTGAATAATATTCTACCACAACGATACGCCGTATTTACTTGTCTTTCAACAGTCTATGGGTTGTTTTCCTGTTTGGGCTACTGAGAACAATGCTGGTAGAAGCCTTTGTGTACAGTTTCCATGCGACCTTATGGTGACCTTTCTCTTGGGTTTACACCTGGGAGTGGAATTGTTGGACTGAATGGTAATGCTTGGTCTCACTTTTTGAAAAACTACTCACCTGGTTTGCACGGCAGCTGCCCACTGAGAAAGATTTCAAATTTCTGCACATGTCCACTCACACCTATTTTCTGTTCATCTGTTTTTAATGCTAGCCTTATTTGTGGATATGAAGACCTGTCTCTTTGTGGTTTTCTTCTGCATTTTTATGACTAACCTCTCTTCCTGTGCTTTTACATTGGCTATTTATCTTCACGGGAGCAATGTCTGTCTACCCAAGTCCTTTGCTTATTTAAGAAGTTTAGCTGTTAGTTCTTTAATTTTTTTGGGTGTCCCCATAAAAGCCTCATGTATTTGAAACTAATGGGAGTTAATGGAAGGTAGAACCTGGATGGAAGAGGCAGGTGCCTGGGGTTTGACCTGGAAACTTGTGTCACTTGTTGAAATTGGGATTGCCTACACAGAGATTTCCAGTGTTATTGACCTGTGGGCAGGGAAGTGAGGGAAGGACACCCACCCTGCGTGTGGGAGGCCCAACTGATAGCTTTAAGTAACTAAGGGGAGGACGAAGAAACATTGTTACAGCTTCTTCCTGGAAACCTCTAGCCTTTACTGAGTCTCCAGACATGGTGTGGTTCCCAACTGATAGCTTTAAGTAACTAAGGGAAGGAAGAAGAAACATTGTTACAGCTTCTTCCTGGAAACCTCTAGCCTTTCCTGAGTCTCCAGACATGGTGTGGTTCCTACTTCACTTGGCTTCTGTCTGAAATGGGATGAGCAGCTCTCCAGCCTCTGCCTTGTGCCTTCACCATTGCCAGTTGCCCCATGAATGACTGTGTGTGAGAGAGATCTTACATTGTGAGCTAAACAAATCTTTCCTCCCTTAAATTGTGGATGTCAGGTATTCTGTCACAGCAATGAAAAAGTAACTAAGAGATTTTTCATATGTAAAAGTTATCTCTGTGGATACTAGGCCCTCACAAGAGAGGTTTCACAAATGTTTTAGCTGATTCTTTGAGTGATTATTTCATTGCTATCTGCCTGCTACACTGACTGGCGTCTTGTGGCTGGGACAAAGGCCCAACACTCCCAACCTAGAGGACAGGTGGATTTGGCTCACAGCTTTGGAGGACACAGTCTTGAGCACTAGTTCCCAGGAGGAGCATCATGGTGGGAGGACATAGGGAAGTGAAGCAGCTCAGTCCGTGGAGGCAGGACGCTGAGTTGGGGAAGCAGCACCAGGGAGGCAGGGACAGGGACTGTGTGTGGCACCCATGGTTACACTTCAGCGAGCCACCCAGAAGTGTGCTTTACTAAGCCCTCGGTGGCTCCCAAGCCAATCAAGTGAGCTTGACTGCTTCGCAGTCACACTGGAACCCCTTTCCTTCTTGTCCCTGATTTATTTGACAATAACTCTGTTCTCATCTGGGAGTCTCTAATCAACTCACATGCCCCCTCTTCCACCCAGATTCTATATAGCCTCATTAGCCAGGATGGCTACATGACCAAAGTTATATTATCTGAAATCTGTGGACAGGGTTTTTCACACTGGTTGAAGGTTACAGATCTTTTTCCTTGTGGCAGAGCTCTGAGTACATAACAACTCAACTGTCTTCATTTTCCCTTCACTGTAAAAATTTCCTGAGTGACAGGAAGAAATGAAGTCTGAGAGAAGTAGAGCTAAAAGGGTTGTGATTTCAGCTGCGTGACGACCGCTGCTCCATCTGTCCCCAGCGACCCCCCCTGTCTTTTTTGTTATGGGAACCAGTAAGTCTTTTGGGGACTTGATGGAGTTGGGGTGAGATGTCAGTCACTTCCTGTTAGTCTTATCTGAGACATTACCAGTAAGTCTGGCCCAAGGAGTGTTTGTAATGTTATCTGTGGGAAGAAATGTAAGGGAAATAGAACAATTGGAGTGAATTTGGGAAAAGGCAGACCAACTCCTCTTGAGAAATAGGCTGGAAATGTTGGAATTTATGCAAAAGAGACTTGTAGGGGAACGATTCACTCCAAAACAGTTGCCATGGTGACAGATGACAATGAATCACACTGTGGGAATTGGTGATCCTAAATGACAGGAGAAATGACCTTAGAGGTATAGGACGGATGACAGTCAAAGGTGTTATGATTCATACGGCATTCACGTGGCATGTACTGTGTGAAGGTCACTATGGTGACTGGTTTCAGAACCAGCTGGCATGATTGTCCTGTCTGTATTTTCTTTCTGTGTCACCTCTCTGGACCTTTCTATTCTTTCCCATCCTTCTCTAGAAGTCTACCTTTGGTTCTCATAGACTATGTAGACGTTGGATTTTGCGCACGCGCGCACGTGTGTGTGTGTGTGTATGTGTGTGTGTATGTGTGGCGTGAGGGACTGAATCCAGGAGCTTTGTTTTGACCTATATCCCCTGCCTCTCTTTTTTATTTGAGATAGGGTCTCACTAAGTCACTAAGTTGCCCAGGCTGGCCTTGAACTTGTGGTCTTTCTGCATCAGCCTCTCAGAATGCTAGGAGATATCAAAAACTTCCATAATAGAGAGTTGGAGTTATCAACAAACAAAATATATGTCATTTGTAAATGTTATGGCTGGGATCTGGAATGTCCCCCAAAAGCCTCATACGTATTTGGATGTTATGGAGTACCTACAGCACTGTGCGCCTTAGAGCGAGGGCCTGATCAGAAAGGGTGGATCACTGGGACGTGTCCTCGGAGGTTATATGCTAGCTCCACCTTCCTTGCTCACTCGATTTCCTGTCTGCCACGCTGTGAACAGCTTTTTCTCCTTCTAGGTCTCTGCCATGTGCTTATACCTTTTCCAACTGCCCCTGAATGGACTGAGACCTTCTAAAACTGTGAGCTGAATTAAATCTTTCCTTCCTTAAGTTGTGGATGGCTGGCATTCTGTCCCAGCAACAAATAAGTAACCAAAACAGTAAACAATGCAGGAAGCAAGTTCTTCCTGCAGTGATCCGAAGACAATCCCTGACCTATAGCCTTGTCAACCTTTAGAGTTCCTTGTTTGCACTCATGGAGATTAAGGTTCAAGTGCACAGAAGATACTGGCAGTGGAGGTTAGTAATCGAAAGAGCAGGGAAGAGAAACATTTTAAGACACTCGTTGTTGAACTGTTATATTTTAACTTGCAAATGACTTACAGAAAGATGCTAGGGCCTGCAGAATCTAAGATAAATTTTATAGAAGTGTGAACTGTTCTCCTGAAGCTCTCTGCATAACTTATGCTTCTGGGCTGGCCGCCACTTCAGTCTGGGAGGAACTCTCCATAATCTCTCCTTGACCCAAAGCTTCCAATGTCTCTGGAACTGGTATCATTCTTGAGAAAAAAACCACATAGGCACTAGCCATATCACTCAACTGGTGTATTACTGGTAGTTGTCCACCGCTGTGTAACAAAGGGTCCTGAAAGTATGTGACTTAGAACATCGTGACTTTATTTCTTGTCTCATAGCTTCTGTGGCCCACAAATTTGGGAAGACTTAGCTGGAAGACTCTGGCTCAGAGTGTGTGAGGTGATCTTTAAGGTAATACCTAATCTAGGAAGTAGCAGATGTGTCCACCAACAGATGAATGGATAAAGGAGATGTGACGTATCTACACGATGGAGTACTGCTGTGACATAAACATAACTGAGTCATCTTGTAGGAAAATGGATGCATCTTCAGTCCATTATACTTAGCCAAACAAACTACACAGAGATGTTTAAACACCACATGACTTCTTCACTGTGAGAAACCCATAGCTGGAGGGCTAGCAGAGCAGTTACAGTGCTTGCCTAGCAAGTGCAGGGCCTTGAGTTTGATTACCCAGCACCATATAAGCTGGGCATGATGGTGCATACCTGTAATTCCAGCACTCAGGAGACCAAGGCAGGAGGATTGCTGTGAGTTTGAGGCCTGCCTGGGCTACACATTGAGTTCAAAACCAGCATAGACTACCGAGCAAGACTCTATTTCAAAAAAAAAAAAAAGAAAGAAAAGAAAAGAAAACCCAACGTGTAAATATGAAAGAGAGAACAAAATAAAAGAGTAATGGTAGAAAATAAGGAGGTAGTTTTGGGGAGGGGGGCATGTAGGGATGGGGAATAGGGGGTGGGAGGGGAAGTAGAAATGATTAAGATGTGATATGTGTGGGCCCCAACTCCCCCAAGTTCAATGTAATTACTATATACTGCAAATGCGTGTTAATAAAACAAATACTTTTGAATAAAATGAAATCTTCCAGGACTGTAGTCGTATTAAGGCCTGAGCAAGGCTGGAGGATCTGCTTCTACACTTAGCCCTATGACTACTCGCTAGAGGCCTCAGTACTCTTTTCTTCTTCCCTCCCTCCTTTGCTTTTTCCTCCTTTCTTCCTTCCCTTTTCTCTTTCTATGTGGGATTCAGTGCAGGGCCTTAAAACTGACCTACATCCCTAGTCCATTTTTTAATTTTGGCTTTGAGACATGGTCTCACTAAGTTGGTAAATTGCCCAGACTGGGATCAAACTAGGGATCCTCCTGCCACAGCCTCCCAGAGCACTTGAGATGACAGGCCTGTGCCCCCAGGGCCCAGCCCAGAGGCCTCAGTTCCTGGTTCCAGACGCTCCTCCATATGACAGCTGGAATTTTCTTCTACTAATTCTCTGGCAGCTGGCACCCACTCAAGAGAGCGAGCCAGGCGAGTGCTGGGATGGCTTACGCTTTGTCTTCAGAAGCTGCATTCTTCCTCTTCTGCCGTGTCCTTTGTGTCAGCATGAGCTCACATTCAAGAGGGGAGGGGAAAACGTAGAAGTTGGTGAAATACTTTAAAAAATCAATGGGAAGGGGAATCAGAGACAAGTATACTGCAAGTGCAAAGATGGCGAAGGGATTAACAGAATAGAGGGACGGTTTCTGGTTAGCAGTAGAGTAAGGCGCCCATCGGGAGAGGGAGGTAAAAGAAACCCGTGTTTGTGGTGCTAGGGATCTGAGCCCAGGGTCTCCACACTGAGCTGCACTCACAGACTCTTCTTTATTTATTGGCTTACTTATTTATAGTGACAGGGTCTCGCTTTGTAGTCCAGGCTGGTCCTGAATTCACTGTGTAGCGCTGGCTGGCCTCGAACTCATGATGGCAGTCCTCCTGCCTCAGCCTCCCAAGTGTTGGGATTACAGGCTGTGCCACTATGCCCAGCTATTATGTGGTGCTAGGGGATCGACCAGGGCCTCCTGCTTCTTAGGCATATGCTCCCTTTTTAAAAAATATTTATTTATTTATTTTTTAGTTTTGATGTTGAGACACGGTCTTGCTAAGTAGCTAAGCTGCCTGGGTTGGGCTCAAACTTGTGACTTCATGCATAAGCCTCCTGGGGCATTAGGCTTACAGGCCTGTGCTGTGGCATATCTATGTATCTTTTATTACTTTAAGACTACAAGAGAGGACTTAGCCTGCCCATCTTCCCAACTGCTGCTCCCAGTCACTTTAAAGAGTTACTGCATTGAAGTGGTACATGTCCCTGATGGACGCAGGTGAGCAATGCCGAACTATCATAATGAGAATGTGTCCCATGCGGAGCCTGGCCCGCCAAAAGGCATGTGCCCCAGAGGCAACTGCTTCTACCCTCACCAAAATTGACTCCTCATCACCAAACCATCATTTGTTAGTTTATTAAGCTGAGATCTTTTCCGTTGGCTGGTTGTCACCATCCTTGTGGACTGAGGCTCATCACGTCACCTCTGCGTGGTTCCCCTCTCTTTCCGTGCACTGTGGAGAGCTTCTTACCAACGTCACCACAGCTAACCATCTGCACAAGAAAGTAGGTTACAGCGGGTAATCACGAGCATCGCGCGGACATTTCCTGGTTATGGTTAGGTCTTCACCTAAGCCACATGATCTTTGGAAATGGCACCAAGAACTTCTGCCTCCTCTGGGAACCTGGCGAAGAGCAAACCCTGGGCAGCCTTCCGTGATGGGCTTCCAATTCCGGGTTCTGAAATGGTAGGAGAAGTTAAACCATTCGCAAGGAGACAAGAGCATGGAATACTTCTCGTGCTGGAGACTTCTCTCTAGTTAAGAGTCCTCTCGCCGGGCTGGAGGAACAGCATGACTCTTAGGGCACCTGCCTGGAGTACACAAGGCCTTGAGGTGGATTTCCCAGCACCACACAGCCAGGCGTGGTGGTGCCAGCCTGCATTCTCAGCACTCAGGAGGCTGAGGCATGAAAATTGCTGTGAGTTCAAGGCTAGCCTGGGCTACATAGTAAGCACACTGAGTTCAGGATCAGCCTGAACTACAGAGCAAGACTCTGTTTAAGAAGAAAAAGGAAAAGAAAAAGAAAAAAAGAGAGGAGAAAAAAGGAAACAAAAATAAACCAAAAACTCAGAACAACAACAACAAAAGAATTATTCTCTCTTTTTACAATTTTTTTTCAGTGATTTGTCATGATCAGATCTTTCAACTCAGCTTCCTCAGAACCCAGGAACTCCCTGTCACATCCTTATTTCATTAGCTTTGATAATATGAAACACAGTCATGTAATTACCATAGCAAACACAATTGGGCAAACATGTTTGGGAACAAAACTTACATGCTTTTGGAGGGCATGCAGCCCACCAGTAGGCACCAAATGCATCGTGTTAAATTCTGGCTTTCTGTCCTGCTCCTGTCCTAATGGTGGACATTTATTGAGCACTGTCTGTCTACCAAGACCTGCTCTCAGTGTTTATAAATATTTACCTGCTTAAAAATCTTAACAGTCCTATCACTTAGAAATTCTGTTATTATCAGGAAAATCATGTGAAATTTGGAAATGGCCAAGGAGATAGCTAGGTATCCTTTCTGTTCAGCCCTGAGATTTGGCTGGGTTATTCTGTAAACACACAAGAGAGCAAAACTTACATATTTTTGTCTGCTAGAGAGGAGAGGTAAATACTTTGTTAGAGTATAAAAAAAAAAAAAAGGTTAGGATTTGTCATGCTACCAGCTTTGTGTTTATCCTAGCCTGCTAGCCTGGACAGCTTGGTGAGACACTGTCTCAAAACTAAAAAAAATTTAAAAAAAATTAAAAAAAATAAAAAGAGTGGGCGTGGGGTGTAGCTCAGCATGAAGACCCTGGGCTTGGTCTCCAGTACCACAAAGATAAATAAATAGTTTTGTGGTACAGAGAGGCGAGGAGACAGCTTAGGCACATGTAGCTGAGGCCCTCTTGACTTCAGCCTTATAACAAGATTACATGGTGAACTTTAGTTATTTATTATCTATTTGATTAAAAACAATTTTTTTTTTTTAGTTGTATTGGAGATCCAAGCCAGGGCCTTCACCCTGAGCTACACCCCTGGTCTCTTCTTGTCGTCTGAGACAGGGTCTTGCTGAATTGTTACGTTGCCCAGCTGTGACCAAACTTGGGATCCTCCTGCCTCAGCCTCCCAGAGTGCTGGGAAGACCGTGCCAGCATGCCTGGCCTGGGTAACTTTCAAAGCAATGCTGAGGCGGCGGTCCACCGGCAGACATGCTGATGGAGCTCATACCGCGGTACAGCGAGTCCTCGGACCTTCGCGGAGGGAGGAGAGGCAGCTCACGCGTGCGCGCAGGAGCGGAGAGGCGGAGCCCTGGGGCCGGGCTGGACCCCTGTGGTCCTGCTCCATGCATGTGCACTCCGGCGTGGGGCACTTCCTCCGCGCCATGTGCACAGCCTCCGGCGTGGAGCGCACGCGCGGCGCTCGTGTGCCTGCGTGCTGCACGCATGCCCTCTGGCTGTGTAGGGATGCTGGGCCGGGGTTGCTTATGCATGTGTGAGTACTGAGTGTGAGGGCGGGGTGAGGACGGAAAGGCCCAAAGAGCCACTGAGAAGGAGGGAAGGGCCGAAGGCCATCCCCAGCTGGCAGCAAGCAGGCTCCGTGAGTGCCCGTTTTTGCTGGGCAGGCTTGCCTGTAAGGAGACTGCCTGTAAGCGGCCCCACACCACGCTCCGGGCTTCTCGGGGTTACCCCTACCCCTGTGCTGTGAGCAACCCTGGTAAGCTGGCTGGTTCACCCCGTTGGGTGTTGGTGCGGTCGTTGCTGTGGCCCATCTCCTCTGCCCTGTCAGGTGTTCGCGTGTCCCCAGGAAAAGATAGTTATGCAACACATATCTTTTTTTAGTTCCCGGAATTTGAATGTGCTTGGGAAAAAAAAAAAAAAGACACCACTCTAATGGCGCCATGTCCTTCAGTGGCTTCCAGAGTTCAGCAACACCGGAACTGAACCGAACCTTTTTTTTTTTTTTCCCTCAAAGCTTAAACATTGAAATGTCAACAAAGACCTATCTACTGTCATGATTACTTTATTAAAACTATATTTTGGTTTTTTTTTTTTTTTTAAGGCCAGGCTTGTTCTGAACTCACTGTGGAGCCCAGGCTGGCCTTGGACTCACAGCAGTCCTCCTGAGTTAGCCTGCCAAGTTCTGGGATTATAAGTGTGCAACACCATTCCCGGCTTTATTTTGACTTTTCTCTGCTGGCACCATCGCTGCTGCCAGCCCCTCCTGCCCGGCTGTGGGGTTCCTGCCCACGGCACTTCTGCTCCCGCATCTCTCCCCCTCCCTTCCTCATTCATCTTCTTGTCCATCTGGCATGTCATAGCATTTGATGGCCTGGAGACGGATTACAGGCAGCCCATAGGCCTGTGTGATGCCCTCTGGCCCCGTGCAATCCAGACACCTGGCCCAGGCGTCCTTCTGTGTCGTGGCTCTTTGCGCATCACAGTGGCTTACCTTGGGTTTCACTCTACAGTGATGAGCGGACCAAGACTCTGTGACCCTCCACCCATCACAGACAAAGACATTCCAGCATACTGTCAGAAAGAAGATTGGTGCAAATTAGCTTCTACCTTCTAGCATTTTCTTTTTACTACATATATGGTGTGATCTCTGTTTTGGTGAGCTCAAGGACAACACATAGAAGAATTGTTTCTGCTAAGGGCGTGCAAATGCCACCAAATGAGGGGATTCGATCCAGCGAGATCCTGTTTCCAAGAGTAGCCAGAGGTACTTCCAAGGCAACATTGTCCTCCACCAAAAGAGCTTGTTCTTAAATTAGACAGTCTCAGGTTCTACCAGGTCTCAGTTGGTGGGAGGTGGGGCAAAGAGGGGCCTGGTATTCCCCACAGGGGCCCCATGACTCAGTGTATTTGTTACTAGGCATGTGACTGCACCCCTGTCATGGTTTGGATCTAGAGTGTCTCCCAGAGCCTCATGTACTCATGGCTACTGGGTACTGTTGGGAGGTGGGGCCTGGCTGGAAGGGCAGATGCTTGGGGCCTGACCTGGAGGGGCGTGTGCTGGTTCTGCCTTTCCTCCCAGACTGCTCTGCGTTCCACCGTGCTGTGAGGATCTCTGTCTCCCAGAGCACTGGCTCTGGCTACGGCTCTAGCTGTGGCCCCATTATGTGATCCCACCATTTTCTAGCTGCCCACCCATGAGTGGACTGAGATCTGAAATTGTAAGCTACAATAAATCTTTCCTCCCTAAGTTGTGGTATTGAGTCAGGTATTGAGGTATAGAGTCACAATGATGAGAAAGTAACTAAGACAAGCCTCCAGACCCCCTTTGACTAGAACCCCCACTCCACCCATCCTTTGACCTGGAAAATCCTCACTCCTACATTAAGACAAGATTGGTTCCTTTGAAAGCATGTCTCGCCCTCTCCTTCACACAGATGGTGTCATTTCTTCTCTGTTGCTGTTATCTGTAGCTTCGTGCATCCTGGTCCACAGGTATCTCTGCAGAGGGATCCTGCAGGTCCAGGTCAATCTTGACCTCTGGCTTAGGTCCCAGCCTAAGGCAGCACACTATTAGGTTCATGGGAGCATGGGATACAATGTGCTCACAAACGTCTGCACCCTATCCTCGGGTCCAGCTGTGGCTACACTGGACCTAGAGTAGGCCCTTCCCCTTGTTGTGCCTGGCCCTCTGTCCACACAGGCCACACCCACAGGCTGCTGCTGACCTGGTGGCTGGAGGCTCCGAAGGTGAAAGGTCTGGGCCTCACATTCTCATTCATTTTCCTTTCTTCTCTCCGCTTTTCCAGCTGCCTCCACCTGCTCCTCTCTTCTCCCTCCCTTCCCCTCAAACCTCCCTATCATTCTCTCCTCTCTTCTCTCTCTTCTCCTCCTATACATTTCTCCCTTTCCCGCTTCTCCTCCCATCCTCCTTGTTTCTTCCTCAGCAACCGTTTGTCTCTCCTCCGCCTGTCACTCGGTGTGCACTGCGCGGTCAGCAGGCCCAGCTGTGTCCCTGGGTAACTGAGTTCTGTGAAAGTCTGGAGTTTGGGAGGTGAAGCAGGAAAGCTCTGCTGTCTGCCCGTGGGCCTGCCTCCCTCACGGAGCTCTCTGCCTTACTCATTTACTTCCCTTTTTTGTGGTACTGAGGATTGGACCCAGAACCTTCTCACTGAGCTACATCCTCAGCCTTTTTTAATTTTAATTTTTGATTTCAAGGCAGAGTCTCACTCAGTTGCTTAGTTGCCCAGGCAGGGCTCAAACTTAGAATCCTCCTGTCTCAGCCTCCCAGAGAGCTGACATTACAGACCTGCCCCACTGGAACATTTGCATGGTGAGAGGGAGTGGACCAAGTAAATCCAGGCCCTAAGAAGTACAGAAATGAGACCTGCCCACATGGACCCAGCCCAGAGGATCACATCGAGTTTTAGAGAATGTAAATCTTACTCCAGGACTTGGCCATCGCAGGAGCTCGAGGTATACTTCCCAAGTGCATGAGGGAGTCAAGCACATTCTCTTCTCGTGTGCATACTTCTCCACCACGAAATTATTGGAAATGGAAAGAATGGGAAAGGGAGGGAAGATTGTGGTCAGAGCTGAACCAGGTGTGGACATGGAAGGTTCTGGACCTTGGCCCTGCCCTCGCCCTCCAAATTGTCTGACAAGGAACCCATTCTTTCAGGTACCTCTAAGTGAACAAAATTAATCAAGTGGCATCTTCAGAGTTCTATGCTTTGGATTTCCTTGCAACTAGTTGCAATTCATTAGGTTGCTGTAATTTTAGCGAGAGAGTTGTGGACCCATGTGATCTCTCACAGCTACTGAAAGAAGCTTTTGTAAGAGAAAAGAAATAGGAAAGTAGTAGGAGTGTGTTCAGAGCAAGGGGGAAATGGATCAGGGAGGATTAATGGCAGGGTGTCTCTTACTATAACAGACTTAATTTCAGTATTCAGCATGTATTTTGATAATCCCTCAAGAAAGGAAGGGAGGCCTTCGACAGTGTGACCTGCTGGATTGTCACTAGAATTGGAGATCTACTGCACTTTTCTGGATTGATTTAGAATATCCACTAAAGGTTAAAGCACTTTAAAAACTACGAAGCCCTTTGTAACAATTTCAATTCCCTCGTCCTGTCTTAGTCACTTTATTGTCACTGGGACAAAATACCAGACACTCACAACTTAAAGGAGGGAGATCTGTTTAAGTTCACGGTTTCAGAGGTCTCAATCCATGCATTGTTGGCTAGTAATGGTGGAAGGGCCTGGTGTGGAAGAAAGCCACTCACCACATGGTGACCATGGTGGCTAGGAAGTAAGGGAAAAGAAGGGAGGAGCCATGGAAGGAAATCCTCCTTTCAGGCCACCCCTCAGGGACCTGTCCCTCCAACTTGGTCCCACCTCCTGAAAGCACAGAAACTTACCATGGATGAATCTGCTGATGAGCCCAGGATGCCCATAATCCATCACCTTCAAGACCCAGGAGACTCTGGAGGATATTTTAAATTTAAACTACAACACTTGTTTAGAGAAAGCGTCACAGAAGAGGTTGGGGTAAGCCTAAATCACAACTCCGTCTGGATGGAGTAGTCCAGGTGTGGAGACAGAAGTGAGCACACTCAGGAGGGATGTGGATCCTTGCACATCAAACTCATGATGCTGGTGTTCTCGGATGTATTTAAATAGGTAGGAACATCAGGGATCACATAGGCAGTGAGTGCCTCAAAAGTTACAACCAAGATCACTTAGCTCCAGGTCTAAAATTTGTCTCGTAAAACATCTGTTCCCTCCAGCATTGGGTTGACAAGGCAGGGATATAAAGGCTGAGGCAGGGCAAGGCAGCAGAACAGACTGATTAGCTGGATGACCAGTTTTCAGCCTTGCTACTAAAATATTTCAGAGAAAATGTGCCAAACAGCAAGAAGAAATTAAGTTAAAACCAGTGAAGAAATAAGGAAAAGGGTGGATTAAAAATAGAGAAAAATGACTCAGGAAGTGAAACTCTTGCCTCAAATGCTAATGTAATTTCCTGGGCAGTTGGCTAGGACTGGACCAGATATTTGGCTCTGCACCAGGTGGGAAACAAAGTCATGTGATCTGTAGGATCCATTGAGGACAAGAAGGACCCAGGATGCTTGACCCAGTAGCATAGACTTGTATGGCTAAGGCAAGAAGATCACAAGTTCAAGCCCAGCCAGTTGGGCAACTTAATGGCTTAGCAAGATACACTCTCAAAATCAAAAATTAAAAATGGGTTCGGGATGTAGCTCAATGTGAAGGCCCTAGGCTTGATCCCAAGTACAAAAAAAAAAAAAGACCTTCAAGATGGGTCCCCTGATGTAATTGGATCCAGAGGTTTCTGTTTCTCAAAACCAAAGAAACCAGAAAAAAACCCCAAAAAACAACAACAACAACAACAACAAAACCTTACTTCATGCATTAGTTTGGGTTTTTGCAAAAGGCAGAGTTTACAGAATTAGAACATGAAGGATCTATTCAGAAGGCTTACAAATCTGAGGATAGAAATAGTCCAAGATGGCAGCGTGCACATATGAGAACTGGAGTGTCCAATGGCTGCTTAGCCACAAAGTAGGACTCCCATCTGGGACTGCAGGACAGCTGGTGAGAGTCTGCTGCAGATCTTGGTTGTTTGCAGAACAATGGCGAAGACCGGAGCCTGAAGATTGGTGACTGAAGATCAGCAGTGGGCAGAAAGGCCAAGTTGAGACTGGAGCAAATTGTGATGACGATCTGTGGCATGTAGCAAGTCAGCATCTGTAGACAATTGTGCAGGTGAGAGCTTTCCCAGAGGAAGAAGCTGTGACCATCTTTCTTCTTCCTTTTAGACCTTACAAGTTCCAGCTGGACCTCCCATGTCTGGGTCTAATCCAGGCTGGCTCTCAATTCCCTTCCTAGGTGTGGTTCCCAAACCCTAATCCAGGTGTGGTTCCTGATTGGCCCAAGTTGACATCATCTCTCCAGTGGTCACAGTTCACCTCAGCTACAGCTTCCTGTCCTCTGTTTTCTCAGCTCATTCTTGGAGGCCTGGAAGGGCAGAGGAGGTCGTCAGTCAAGGCTGCTGCTCTAATAGAAGCCCTTTTCCTGGTTGTCTATCAAGGAGAAGGCGGAGGGGGGTGTGCTACACCAGGGCCAAGCAAATGGCAGGTGGTGACCTGCAGAGTCAGAGACCCTGAACCTGCCCAGAAGCAGAGGATGCAGCGGCCATATATAGCTGGATTGGTCCTTCTGATTTGGAGACAGTCTTCTGGCCAGAACTTTAGGGGAATTGCCATGTAATCCCAGGACTCTAGCAGGCTGAGGCAGGAGGATTCTGTGGGAGACAGCTGCTCCTGCATCCTGTGTGTGTCTTCCACGGGGGCTGCAACACCCCTCCCAAGGCTGTGTCCAATTCGTGGTCCCCTGAGCTGTGGCCAGGAAGTGCCTGGCCTGTCTGCAGGGGAAACACAGATAGCAGGGCCTGCAGCTTCTTACACTGGAGTGGCCAGTGGCCCGGAGGGACATGGAAGGCCCTGGGTTGCAGGACATTCTCTCTGCTCCAGGGCTTGCAGGGCTGAATCGGGATGCTTTCCCCAGTCTCTCTGCAGATGGTGGTGGTTATTATTGTTTTACCTGTACTGAGGATTGAACACAGGCCTTTCCACTGAGCTGCGTCCTTAGGCCCTTTATGTTGTTCATGTGAGATAGAGTCTCACTAGCCTGCTCATTTGATCAGGCCAGGCTGTAACATGGGATTCTCCTGCTCTAGCCTCCCAAAGTGCTATGATTACAGGCCTGTGCCACTAGGTCTGGTAATGGTGGGTTGGGCTGGTTGTTCTTTTTGTTGTTGTTGTTTGTTTGTTTGTTTGTTTTTGAGGTACCTCTTCCCTGGTGTCAACAAGATCTCAACTCAGCCAGCACAAATGTTCTTTATTACCTCTGTTCTCCAATTTCTCCTCCAATTCCTCATAATCTAGTTTCCCAGTCTGGCCAAATCTCCTCTTACTGGTTTTATTTCCTTGTGCTGTTGAGGGGCTCTTCAGAGAGTCCTTGCCTCTGCCTATGTCTTCAAGACTTTTCCCTATTTATCTGACAGGAGTTCAGTGTTTCCATTTTAATGTCTAAGTCTTTGGTCCATTTTAACTTAATTTTAAGGATTGTGGATGTAGCTTAGTGGTAAAGCACTTGCCTGGCCTGTGTAAGACCCTGGGTGCAATTCTCAGGACTGCCAGTGATAAAAGGTCATTTAATTTTAGCACAAGGCCCTCGGTATAAAGTGTTTAAGGAACAAAATACAGGAGAGATGATGGGAAATGGAACTAGAGCTGATGGATGTAGGAAGGGGATCTGTGGGTGGAGAGGGGAGGGAGAGGGAAAGGAGAGGAGCATGGTTAGATGGGCACCAGTCTCCTATGGTAACTATTATTTTCTGGTGCTAGGCATCATACCCAGGGCCTTCACACGGAGCTACATCCCCAGCCAGTTTTTGTTTTTGATTTTGAGACAAGGTCTCAGTTACTAAGCTGCCAAGGCTGGGCTTGAACCTGTGATCCTCCCCTCTCAGCGTCCTACAGTATGAATGTGGTTATGTGGTACACACACACGCACGCACGCGCGTGCGCGCGCACAACCCAAAGAAACAAAAAAGACAATCTCTGCTGGTGACAGAAGATGGCTGGCCCTGCTCCCTCCAGACCCGCCTCAGCCGGTGGGGAGCCCTTCTCACTTCCCTCTTTCTTACTTCTCCATCTTTGCACCTGCACATGTGATTCCTCCTGCTTTCACAGTCCTCCTCCTCTTTATTGAGTTACTTCAAGGTCATTCTCCAAGGTTCAGCTTAAGTATCTCCTTTGTCTAGAGAGCTTTCCCAGTGCCCCTAATATCAGTTAGCTCAGCCCTTCCTGCTCTGCTGAAGTCCCCTGCCCTGCTGTCCCTTGTCCTTGTCGGTTTATCTGGCAGTTGTTCCTAAGTTTTGCAACAGTAGGGAGCATACTTAATGGTATTGCTGGGCTTCCAGAACTTAGTAGTGGACTAAACTTACAGTAGGTACTTTGTACATGTTTCCTGATTGGGTGGTTTGAGTGTGAACCTTGTCAACCTCTGGAGGTCATGGTAGAGTCCTGATGTTTGGAAAAAAAAAAAAATCACAGAGTCCAGAGTCTGTCAAAGATCTATTTGCTTTCTAGGTCTAGTAGTGGTGGGTGTGTGTTAAGATTCTGCAGGAAACAGCCGGTAGGAAATACTTGTGTGTGTGCATGCACACACACACACACACACACACACAAACACACACACACGCGCGCGCCATATGTACGTACAAATATGCAACGTAAATGGATTAGATGTAATATGTTTATGGACCCTACCAGTCAATAAGTAGTAAAATATCTCTACCTACTTACCATCTATTATAAGATTGAGATTTCAAGGAACTGGCTCATGTGTGAGTGTGGACTGGTAGCTCTAAAATCCACAGGGTCTCAGGTTGGAGACTCGGAGATGAGCTGATGTCTGTGCTGCAAGTGGAGAACAGTGTGCCAATAGAATTCTGTGTTCCTTCGGGAGCTTCAGTCTTTTAGAGCACTTTCCTAGCAAAATCTAAGCAGGCCTTTGACCCGATACGGTCATACACTATAGAAGGACATTCAGTCAGTGACATACAGCATGCAGATTAAGATTTATTTTAAGGATGGTGCGTGTGTGGTAGTGGTACTATAAAATTATAAGGCCTAGTGACATTGAAACCGTCTTAGTTTGGGTCAGTGTCTGCTGTGAGGTTTATTCATAATAAAATTGGCTGACCCAACGCCTCGAGGACATCCCCTGACCTTACATCACGCACAGTTATGCTTGGGTCTGTGGCCTGGCCAGCACACAGTTCTCCCGTGAGTGACTTGTGGTCACCTACCCTTTGTGCACCTTGCCCTGGTGGGGTAGGCAGGACCGTGAGGAGATTAGAGCTGTCACAGCTGATGAACAGCTGCATGGCCTGATTCAGGGCAGCTGGTCATCTTGCCTTCTTAGTTCCCTCCTGTTCCCGCAGTGCTGCCCCCTGGCAAGGGGACATGCGACAGCAAGGATTCTGAGTGATTCGGAGTGTGGGCCTGGCTCTTTCTCCATCTGTGTCATTTGGGAGGCCGTATTCTTGAAGGATGAGGCCTCCTTTTCTGTTCCCAGATGCTGTGTGCGGCTCCTTTATTCTGTGGTTGTGCACGTGGGAAAGGAGATAAGCAATGACAATTTGCTGAGGCCAGAGTCACATGTGGATTCCCAGGTAGGAGTAGAGGGAATCTCGTTCTGGAATTAGTTTTTACTTTGTGGACTTTTATTACTCTTCCCAAGCTTCTATTCCTCATAAGTTCTGGAATCACAGAAGCCCAAGAAGCCAGAGTTTATTCCTCCCAAGCGCCCACAAGCTCCTTCTCTGTCCTTAGACATTATTAGCCTATGTGCATATGTCTCGCTGTGTTTGGCCTTGGTTCTAATTTCCTTGAAATGGAGATAATTTTGTGTGATTAAAAAACACATTTCTTTGACAAATGCAAGACCCATAGACCTCTTTCTATTTAAAGCAAAAGTTATCTCTCTCTCTTTTTTATGGTGGAGGGAAAGAATAAAATATATTGCCCATCCTGTGTGTGGCCCGAAGGCGACCCTCCTTCCAGACATCTTAAAGGTTATCCATCAAGGTTTTAAAAGAAGAAATATATTGTTCCTAATTATTCTTATCTTGTTATTATATGATGCCGTGTGGATTTATTTTTTAGCTGATACTCTGCTGCCAAAGGAGAGCGATTAGCTTCATGTCTATGTGTAAACTTAAACAGAGACAGAATATACAGGGCTGTGTTTACTGCTTTAAATTTCCCCTCATCTTACTTTTCTTTTCAACTTGAGAAGGACTTTTGTGCCCCAGGGTGACGTCTGGCCCAGCGTCAGGGGCCCCGACTGCAGGGCAGGTGGGGACAGCCCACGAGAACTCCGGGCCAGCAGTGAGCCCTATATTTCTTCCATAATCCCATGTGCGTGGGCGAAGCATCAGGCAAAGGTATAAATAAAATGTCTCGACTCCACATATGGTATTTTTGGGCCCACAAATCCTTCCTAAACTTTTTCCATCCGAATCAGCAGTTTTCTTCATTATGGGACGTCCAGTAAGTCTCCTTTCTGGGATGGCCGAGAAGCAGCAAAGACTTCCTATGCAGGGTGCACGGGTGTCCTGCGCTCTGTGCAAAGATTAAGTACCTGGGGGACAGAGACCCTGTGCAGCTGGTCTCGGATTGTCAGTGGAGTCCCCCGCCTTTGGCGTTTACATTCCCACCGCATGGATCCTGTGGGAGGGCGGCCGCCTTGGGGAGAAGTGCCTGGCCCTTCCCGCCGGAGTGCCGGGGTCGTGCCCACGGACTGCCCGGGCTCTTTTGTCTATCTTCTCCAGTATGTGTGTGTGTGTGTGTGTGTGTGTGTGTGTGTGTGTGTGTGTGTTTGTGTGTGTGTGGCCAGAGATGGAGGAAACTGGGCCCCAAAGATGTCATCTGACAAAGAGCTGAAGTTTGCCTGGAGTTCCCTCATGTTAGGGAGGTAGTTAGCTATTAGCGGGCATGAGGGACAAAAAGAAGGGTTCAAATACATCATATTTAAGTAAAAAATACCAAACACCTCAATAGATATTTATGATCATTTGTTAGGTCTCAGACCCAGTCACTGTCAGCAACCTATAAAGACTAGTGGGGATTATTTCTTCCAGGGAGGCAGTGGCTACGAAGTTAGGGCTGCAGCCTACAGGAAATTACCTGAAGGACCTAGTGTAGTGAACCGGAAGTCTTCTGGAGGGAGGAAAGTGTGCAGGAGCCAGTAGCTTTAAGCTTTTGGTGCTTTCTGTGGGGCCCGTCAAGATCCATGATTCCTGGCGCCCTTCCAGGTAATCCTGAGATTGGACAATCTGCCTCCAGGTCCCACCCACACAACCAATCAGCACCTAAGGTGGAGGCCGGAGCAGCCCGCAATTGGAAGAAAGCTGCTCTTCGTGGATACCTCCTGCGCACAGGCACAGTGACCTGAGCTGCTTCCTTAGGACTCCACAAGCCCCAGGAAAATGCACTTTTTCTTTTCATAAATTGCAGCTCTGTGGCACTGCTGGTGTGCATCACTTGTTTCGTCTTCCTGCTGCACCGCTTGGGTCGGTAGAGGACGGAAGGGACTGTAGCCGGTCTGGGCACATGGCTGAAGAATTCCTTGCAGGTTTGGAGGCACCGTGGCATGAAAACATGTGGCTTGCCCAGTTTTCTGGACAGGTCGCAAAAAAAAAAAAAAAAAAAAAAAAAACTCGGGAAAGGGGGTCCCCAAGACCTTCTCTAGTAACACTTGCAACACGAGCTTACGTTCATTTTTCCACCTCTGTGTGAGAGAGCTTTGGCCAGGCTGTGGGAATACGTAGCTTGGATCCAGAAGTGGCCAGGGATGGGCGTGTCCCTAGACACGTCTCCAGGGATGGCTCCATTCACAAGAGCAAAGAGAAGGATTGCATAGAGTGGAGCATGGGACACACAGGCGTCCGGCTAAGGTTCAACAGCTGGAGCGCAGAATTCTGCTTCCCCAGCCACACTGCGCAGTTACCGGCTGCCCTACACAGGGAATTGCACGTGGACGGATGTGTTGGGTAAATTGAAAAGGAAATCCAGGCCAGGTGGCACAGACTTATCGTCCTATCACTCTAGGAGGCTGAGGCAGGAGGATCAAAGTTCCAGCCTAGTCTGGAGAACTGAGCTACTTGGTAAGACCCTGTCTCAAAATCAAAAAATAGGCTGGGGATGGAGTTCAGTGTGAAGTTCCACCCCCTGTGCCACACACATAGGAACAGACAAACCAAGAACGTATTCCCGCCTTGTGCAAGTGTGCAAGAATGATTTATAGCTTGGAACAGAAGGGAAGAGGGGAGGAGGGGACAGTGTCCATTTTCGAGTTTTGTTTGTGGGAGAAAACCAGCCCCAGAGCTCCTGCAGGGACCTTCCTCCTGTGGGCACTTTCCTAGAGGTCTGCTGTGCATTTCTGGGGAGGGGTTAGAGCCCTGGGGAAGCCCTAGTCTCTGAGGGAAACCAGGGGACCTGGAGAGTCCTTGTTGGCTCTCCTAAGTCTCCGCCTGCATGTTCTAGAGGAAGAAGCCACTTTATCTCTGAAGATGGAATGTGTTGGCGGTGGCAGGTGGAGGGGGTGGGGGGGGGAGAATAGGTTAGATCACACTTACCTACCTTTCTAAGTTTAAAATTAAAATTGAATTTATGTTGGTTACAGGACTGAGAATGTATAAATGACAAAAAATCTAATTTTTAAAGTCCTGTTTTGCCCTGGTGGATATAGAATCTCTCTAACTGTACTTGCTGATAATCGTGCATCAGGCCAATAGGGCAGCCTTTGCTACAACTATATGTTTAGCTGTTTACTGGGATCCTCAGTTACAGTCAGACCAGCAAGCCTGTGGACCTTCAGAGACAGACCCACCTGTAGCCAGCAGACGAGTGAGTTTTAGCCACGGCCCTCTCTATGCACAAGGCCTGTCCAAGAGCTGGGAAGAGTAACTGTGCTAGTGGCTGCCTAAAGGCCGTCTCTCTACGGTCCCTTAGCTTGCTGCTGGACAAGTCCATGGAGGCCACTTAGTATGTTAAACTGGAAAAGGTTTCTTCAAAGTCAGCTTTGGGGAAGACGGTGAGAACAGTCCTCCAAACCTGCCCGCTTCTCCAAATTGTCTCCATGTACCAGAGACCTTTATAGAATGGGCCATGGGGAGAGGGACTCACAGAGGGGACCCAATTCAAGTATACGGACACTGTAATTAGTTAAAGAGGAGACCCACGTCCTTGCTGGCTGGGAGCAGGACCGCCATGCCGCTGGGCAGGGACTCTGATCACCTACAATCACCTGTTTTGTCTCTCTTGTTTGTTGCACCCTCATCCCACCCTTGAGGTCATTTCCTGCCTTTGAGGGAGGGGAGGGGCTTGTCAGGAGGTTTTTAATCCTTTATACTAGGAGTCTCCACCCACTGGCCTGGGGCGTGTTAGGAACTGGACCACAGAGCAAGACCTGAGCGGTGGGTGAGTGAGGCAAGGTATTTACAGCTGCACCCCATCACTCATGTTGGCACCTGAGGTTCACCTCCAGTCAGATCAGCATATGAAAAGCATCACTACTCTTCACCATACGTGCAGATGCCAGATTTTGAGCCTGGGCACGGGGTGGGGAAGAGAGCACGTCTTAGCTAGACCCAGTTCCTAGATAAATCTGTCTTAAAATGCTGCCCTTCCCACATCACTTGCAGTGTGTTCTCATGGTTGTATGTTCTTGCAGAATGTATTAAAAGTGAGCTATATTTAGCCATGGCTGGTCACGACTGTTTTTTATTTCAATGCCAACTTCCCCTCTGTGTGCCCACTCTTGGGGTGTTTGGAAGTCACAGTAACATGCTGGGACTCCAGTGGAGGGGACGGTGGAGGGGGAATGTGTTTAGTTTGGGTTATGTGGGGGATGGCTTGCTGGTAATTTTTTCTTAGTGCGGTTTACTTATTGCTAGCCATCCTGGCATGGGAAAGGCTTCTGTGAATACTCCCACAGCCCCCACACTTACACATGCAACCCTGCAGCAGAAAATACTGGGCCCATTGTGAGGTGTGTACCCTGCAGTGTCTGGCCCAGACAACCATGCCAAGTCCATGGGGAGCCAAGTTGAAAATGTAGAAAGGCACCCGATGGGAGGTGGAGGCAGAAGATCCAAGTTTGAACCCCGTTTGGGCAACTCAACAAGAACTGGTCTCAAAATCAAAAAGAAAAAAGAGGTGAGGGTGTAGTTCAGTGCAAAGGCCCTGGGTTCAATCCCCAGCACTGCTGGGAAAAAAATAAAACAAAAATGCAAAACAAAGCAAAAGCCAGTAAGTAAAAAGCAAGAAGCTAACCTGTGGGAAATTCTTCTGAATCTGAATATTGAACCAAACCTGGATTAGGGTTTGGGAACCGTGACTAGATTGGGAATTAAGAACCAGCCTGGATTAGAGTGTGAGTGACATGTGGGCCAGCGAATGAGGGAAGAGCACCTACCCGGATGTGGGAGGCCCAACTTCAAACTCGAAGGGTATAAAAGGAAGGAAGAAGAAAGATCGTCGCAGCTTCTTCCTCTGGGAAAGCTCTCGCCTTCACAATTGTCTAAGGACACCAACTTGCTACACGCCACAGATCGTCAGCACAGATTCGCTCCAGTCTCGACTTGCACCTGTCTGCCCATTGCTGATATTCAGTCACTGATCTTCAGTCTCCAGTCTTCCCCACTCTTCTTCAAACAACTGAGATCCGCAGCAGACTCCCACTGGCTGTCCTGCAGTCCAGACAGGAGCTCTACTTCAAGGCTGAGCGGCCATGGGACAATCCAGCTCTCCCACTTGCAGGACACAGTCTTGGACTATCTCGGTCCTCAGGTTTGTAAACCTGAATAGATCCTTTGTGTTATACTTTCTTTAAATTCTGCCTTTTAAAAGAACCCAAACTAATGCAGATTTTGGTATCAGGAGTGGTTTTCAAGAGACTGAATTATAACAGTGGTCTTCTCTAAGATATCCAGTGATTTCTGAGCTTGGTTAGCCTCTCCTCCTAATAAAGCAGGGAGAACTGATGATGGCCGGTGGCATGAACTCTTTCAGATGATACAAGTACCAGATCTTCATGATTAACCTGACTCCCCACTGGTGAGGAGTGATGCATTTGTTAATTCTGTGTATAATATATTTGAGAACTTCTGGATAAGTGGGAAATATGATGATGCTGGCCAGCTGCTATTCATAGCATCTTTGGACAAACTAATGGAAGAGAACAATGAGCTCAGAGATTCAGACTTCCGACACCAGACGCGCATAGACTCCTTGAGAACATCTAAGCATGTTTTGGAGAAAAATTTTCTCTCCTTTAGCCATAGAGCTGATGTTGCCGAAAATCAAGCTCAAGCCCTCATAATCAGATTAGCTGAACTACAGTGCCATGCTCACCCTAGAAGGGTATCAGAAGTTAAGGTGAGGGTGCTCACTGGGGAAGAATGGGACCCCACCAATTGGAATGGAGATATGTGGGAAGAGAAGGGAGAGAGTGAAGAATTCATAAATCCTGAAGAGGTTATTTTGCCAGAAGAAGGGATTCCCCCACCCTCAGCAGCCCCAATCTCCTCAGCAGAGGCTTCCCCACCCTGGCCTCTGTGCTGTTGATGTCTCCACTCCTGAGGAAACCCATCCTGTGTTGCCAATGGAGGCAGTCAGGAAACTCCCTGATGCAGTTAACAGGGAGGACAATCCTGATACTCTTCAGGACATGCCTGAGAACTAACCTACCTTTTCCTCTAGGCCTCTAGGTTAAGTCTCAGAAAGCCCCTAAGGGTGAGGTCCACAGTACCACTCATGAGGACATGCGATACACTGCCAAGGAACTTTTTGAATTTTCCAATTCTTACAAGCAGAGGTCTGTGGAACAATTATGGGAGTGGATTTTAAGGGTGTGGGACAATGGTGGAAGGAATATACATCTGGATCTGCCTGAATTTCTTGACATGGGTCCATTGGGCAGGTTTTTAGGATTTAATGTTATAGCTCATGAAGTTAGAATAGGCACTAATAGTTTATTTGGTCAGTTGGCAGAAATATGAGTTAAAAGATGGTCCGCTGTGAGCAACCCGGAAGTGCCTGAGATTCCTTGGTTGAGGAGGATATTCAAAGGCTTAGGGAAATGGGAATGCTGGAGTGGATCTGCCAGGTGAAATCAACTCATTCGTACTGGGAAGGTCCAGACCAGGTACCTTTCACTATGCCTTGAAGAAACTGGTTGGTGAGGGGAGCATCAGCATCTTTGAAGTGCCTGGTTGTCCCTCTTGTCTGTGTGCCAGACCTTACAGTAGGAACAGCAGCCACACAATTACAGCAACCAAATGGTATGGGTTTTATTGCATCTTGGGGTGGCAGGGGCCAAGTGGCAGCAGTTAGCCACCAAAGGCAGGGTGGCATACTATTGTAATATAGAGGAGAGGAAAAGCAGTGACGGAGTGGGCTGACACATGGGGACCTGTGGCATTGGCTCATCGGTCATGGTCTACCCAGAAGTGAAATAGATGTGTAACCTACTAAATTTTTGTTGGATTTATAGAGAAAAAAATTTCTAGGGCAACTGAGCAAACAGCTACCTCAAATAGTAGCAGCAAAGAAGCACGTTCCCTCAGTCAATTTCCAGACTTGAGCCAGTTTACAGACCTAGTACACCTTGAAATGAGGGAAGGCTGAGTCCCTTGAGGAAGGACTCTGATATATTACCAAAGAGTTATAATGTCAATATTTCTCCTATCCTTCCCCAAAGGGCCCAAGGCCCTTCACCAGAGTAACTGCACATTGGGGAAGGAGAAATGATCAGACATTTTAGGGACTGCTACACACTGGCTCTGAACTAACACTAATTCCAGGAAATCCAGGATGTCATTGTGGACCTCCAGTTAAGGTAGGAGCCTATGGAGGTCACGTGATCAATGGAGCATTAGCTAAGGTCCAACTCATGGTGGGCCCCATAGGTCCCTGAGTTCATCCCGTAGTCATTTCCCCTGTTCGAGAATGTATAATTGGGATAGATATCGTTAGTAGTTGGCAGAATCCCCACGTTGGTTCCCTAACCTGTGGTGTGAGGGCCATTACGGTGGGAAAGGCCAAATGGAAGCCACTGGAATTGCCTTTACCAAGGAAAGTAGTAAACCAGAAACAATATCACATCCCTGGAGGGATTGCAGAGATTAGTGCCACCATCAAGGGCTTGAGGGATGCAGTGGTGGCAGTTCCCACCACATCCCCATTCGATTCTCCTATTTGGCCAATGCAGAAAATGGATGGATCATGGAGGATGACAGTGGATTATCGTAAACTTAATTAGGTGGTGACACCAATTGCAGCTGCTGTACCAGATGTGGTCTCCTTACTTGAACAGATTAACACATCTCCTGGTACCTGGTATGCAGCCATTGATTTGGCTAATGCGTTCTTCTCCATACCCATCCATAAGGACCATCAGAAGCAATTTGCTTTCAGCTGGCAAGGTCAGCAGTGTACCTTTACTGTGCTTCCTCAAGGGTGTATCAGCTCTCTGGCCCTGAGTCACAACATAGTCCGAAGGCATCTGGATTGTCTTTTGTCTTGGCTTTCCACAAGGATAACACCGGTCTCCTGTACGGATGGCATTATGCTAGTTGGGCCCAATGAGCAAGAGGTGGCAACCACTCTAGACTTGTTGGTGAATCATTTGTGTGTCAGAGGCTGGGAAATAAATCCCACCAAAAATTCAAGGGCCCTCAACCTCAGTAAAATTCTTAGGAGTATAGTGGTATGGGGCATGCAGAGATATTCCTTCTAAGGTGAAGGATAAATTATTACATATAGCACCTCCTAAATCCAAGAAAGAGGCACAATGCCTAGTAGGCCTATGTGGACTTTGGAGGCAACATATTCCTCACTTGGGCATGTTACTCTGACCAGTTTACTAAGTGACTTGAAAAACTGCTACTTTTGAGTGGGTCCCGGAACAGGAGAAGGCTCTGCAGCAGGTCTAGGCTTCTGTTCAGGCTGCTCTGCCACTTGGGCTATACGACCCAGCAGACCCCATGGTGCTTGAGGTGTCAGTGGCAGACAGGGATGCTGTTTGGAGCCTCTGGCAGGCTCTCATAGGTGAAACACAACGGAGACCCTTGGGATTTTGGAGCAAGGCCCTGCCATTATCTGCAGATAACTACTCTCCCTTTGAGAAACAACTTCTGGCCTGCTAGTGGTCTTTAGTGGAAACTGAACTTAGTGGGAACTTGACCATGGGACACCAGGTTACCGTGAGACCTGAGCTTCCCTTAATAAACTAGGTGCTGTCTGGCCCTTCAAGTCGTAAAGTTGGATGTGCACAACAGCAATCCATCACCAAATGGAAGTGGTATATACATGACCGGGCCCGAGCAGGTCCGGAAGGCACAAGTAAATTGCATGAAGAAGTGGCTCATATGCCCGTGGTGCCTACTCCTGCTATATTGTCCTCTGTCCCCCAGCACGCACCTCTGGCTTCATGGGATGCACCCTATGATCAGCTGACAGAGGAAGAGAAGAGCGGGGCCCAGTTTGCAGATGGTTCCGCACGTTATGCCGGCACCACACGGAAGCGGACAGCTGCTGCACTGCAGCCCCTCTCTGGGGCATCCCTGAAGGACAGTGGTGAAGGAAAATCTTCACAATGGGCAGAACTTTAAGCAGTGCATCTGGTCGTGCATTTTGCTTGGAAGAACAAATGGCAAGATGTGCGAATATGTACTGATTCGTGGGCTGTAGCAAATGGTCTGGCTGGCAGGTTTGGGACATGGAATAAAACTGGAATGTTGGTGAGAAAGATATTTGGGTATGAGGTATGCGGATAGTCCTCTCCACGTGGGTGGAAGGTGTACAGGTATTTGTGTCCAACATAAATGCTCACCAAAAAGTAACCTTAGCAGCAGATGACCTTAATAATCAAGTGGAATAATCAAGTGTTCTGTCAAGAGCAGTCAACCTCTTTTCTCAGCTACCTGTGTTAGTGACCAATGGTCCCATGAACAGAGTGGCCATGGTGGCAGGGATGGAGGTTATGCATGGGCTCGACAACATGGACTTCCACCCACTAAGTCTGACTTGGCTACAGACATTGCTGAATGCCCACTCTGCCAACCGCAGAGACCAACACTGGGTACCCAATATGGCACCATTCCTCGGGGTGACCAGCCTGCAACCTGATGGCAGGTTGATTATATTGCACCACTTCCACCATGGAAAGGACAATGTTTTGTCCTTACTGGGGTACTTACTTACTCAGGCTATGGATTTGCCTTTCTTGCACGTAATGCTTCTGCCAGAACTACCTTCATGGACTTACAGAATGCCTCATCCATTGTCATGGTATCCCCACAGCATTGCATCTGACCAGGGAAGACATTTTATGGATAAAGAAGTGTGGCAGTGGGATCAAGCCAATGGAATTCACTGATCTCACCATGTTCCCCACCATCCAGAAGCAGCTGGACTGATAGAACTATGGAATGGCCTTCTGAAGACAGAATTACAGTGCCAGCTAGGCTGTAATACCTTTCAGAGTTGGGGCAAGGTTCTTCAGAAGGCTGTGTATATGCTTTAAAGTAGCAACTGATAAATAGTACTGTCTTCCATAGTCAGGATTCACGGGTCCAGGAATCAAGGGATGGAGACAGGGATGGTACCACTCACCATCACTCCCAGTGACCCATTAATGAAATTTCTGCTTATGGTTCCCATAATCTTATGCTCTGCTGGTCTAGAAGTCTTAGGTCCAGAAGCAGGAAGACTTGTAGCAGGAGGCACAGAAATAATTCCACTAAATTAGAAGCTGAGACTTTCCCGGGTCATTTTGGCCTCCTTGTGCCATCAAACCAGCAAGCAAAAAAGGGAGTCATAGTGTTAGCAGGGGTGACTGACCCAGACTACCAAGGCAAGTTGGACTAATATTCCGTAATGTGGCCAATAGATACATGAAAAGATGTTCAACATCTCTAGCCATAAGAGAGATGCAAATCAAAACAATGCTAAGATACCATCTCACTCCAGAGAGAATGACCTGTATCAACAAGTCAAATAGCAATCAGTGCTGGCCAGGCTACGGGGAGAAAGAAACCCTCCTGCACTGCTGGTGGGAGTGTAAATTCATACAACCACTCTGGAAAGCAGTATGGAAATCTCTCTAAAGACTGGCAATAAATATCCCCTTTGATCCAGTGACACCCCTCTTGGGAGTATTTCCAAAAGAGGCCAAAACAACACATAACAGAGACATATGTATACCCATGTTCATAGCAGCATGACTAACAATAACTAAAATATGGAAGTCACCAAAATACCCATCAACAGACCAGTGGATACACAAACTGTGGCATTTATACACAATGGAATACTATGCATCTATAAAGTCCAACAGTGTGTAGGCTTTTGCAGGCAAATGGAAGAAACCTGAGAACATTATGCTTAGTGAAGTGAGTCAGAAGCAGAAGGTGAAACATCGAATTGTCTCTCTGATATGAGAGACCCAGAACACAACTCCTATGGAACTTGAAAAACAAAGTGAAAGAGGGGGTAGTG